>JANAVB010027997.1:4719337-5206837 GCA_029216955.1 Iris pallida
AAGTCAACTATGGGTCAACACGTTACCCAATTTAGTCCCAAATTCCATTAGACTTGTGTAGTTGACCGAAATCAACTGTTAGTCACCAGTGACCTAGATTGACATAGGGTTGACCACAGTTGACCACGGTTGACCAGAGTTGACCGGTTGACCAAAAAGTCAACTGTTGACTCAAATCGATCCCGATTGATTCCGTTTGACTTGCATTGACCCAGTTAGACCTATATGACTTAGATTGACCCGTATAATCTAGTTTGACCTTGTTTGACCAGATTGACTTAGTTTGACGTGTCTTGACCTATTTTGACTCAGTATGACTTAATTTTACTTCCAAACCATTATATTGATACAGTATTCCATCTATAGGTCCTCGAGGCACTGATCTTGGACTCAGTCGACTTATCCATCACAGTACAGGCGAGTACATTCTCTGATATATTTCTATTTTATGATATCGTCTTTGTTTCTATTTAATGCAGATTATCCTTGTTCTCTTGACACATTGTTCACACGGATTGATATTGTCTGGATCCCGTCATAAGATTTATTCCTCCTAATATGGTATACACGGCAAGTCTACATTGTTTATTATTATTGTATAATACGATTCCTGCGAAGGCTAGCTACCCTCTCAGAGATATGTATCATGACGTGTCATGACTGGATCCACTATATTAGTCAGGATAGAGGTGTTAGCGTAGATATGTGATCAATACCCACAGATATTATTGTATCATCATTGTATAGTGTTAATCATACACTCACGTATGATTAGCCAGGCCAAACATTGTATCAAGTTCTAAACGATCACATGTTGAAACTAATACTAAACTCACATAGATATAGTTCCAGATTCTTGTACATAATTTATACTATTTTTTCTTGTTCTTTATTCAGACAGTCTTGATATGCCTTACCATGATTCATGTACCATTATTTATCTCGTAGATTCTCTCTATTTACTGCTACATTTTCAATATCGTCTAACTAGAACGTTATGGAGATTTGTGCTCGTTCCATCCTGACTGGATATGTTGACAAAATTTACAGATTGTGGCGAGGAGGATTGTCCTACCTACTACGGTCGGTTGACGTAGTGGGCATAGACTTGGAGACCTGGTTCACAGGGCTTAGCTCCGCCCGACGAGCCTTAGCTTAGTTTAGTTAGGTTAGACATTTTGGACTGGACCTTGTCTCCAGCTTGCTACTTGTTTTTTATTTATTCTGGGATTGTATTAGAGACTGGGACTTAGACTTGTATATTATTTGTGATGGACTTGACAGTTTATATTTTATCGTCTTGTTGTCTTTATCTTTCAGTCTTTACTTTACTATCTTAGAGTTGTGATTGAGTATTCATATATTATCATGCTTGTCTCCGTTCGGAGTTGACCATTTCTCGCAGGTTTTGATATTATAATAACTGTTGTTAGAGTAGAAAATCTACAGCGTTCCACGCTATTTTTACGGTGAGGGCTGGGCGTTGTCACGTACACGTGCCCTTATAGCGGGCGGGTCGTGACACGTTTTAGTGGTGGCCCATGCAGGTCCTGAAGTCGCAATTAGTGCGATGTCGTAGTGGCGCTCGACTTAGAGTGCTATTACGAGCCTGCGGTACGTATCTAGGATAGGCTATAGGCTAAGAGTACTCAATCACAGTAGGATCTTTCTTGCTTATCTTGCTTACCGTCTTTGATATTGATTCATGCATTCTAGCTGTCCTCCTTTGATATAATCTTTCTTGTCCATATTGATATCTTCCTTCAATATGTCTCCAGATAGTTATGACTCCTCTCCTGGCGAGGAGCCGGGAAGACGGAGAGGTCTGCCACCTCTGGCGGATAGGCTTCGGTCACTTCCCCTGATGGGACTTCTGTTGGGGCTCTCGGAGGTACTCCTCCAGCTACCTCGATGACCGATCCCTGGGGCCATTGCGGGTGCTCTTCCCGTAGTGCCAGGGGCTACAGCGGGAGCTGCCGGGGGTATTCTTCCTCTCAGCAGGGGACTCCTCCTGATGATGGGAGCTATTCCTCCATTGCCTTCTGCCCACAGACATGGGGCAGATACTAGCGTTCTTCCACCAGGTGCTTGAGTCCCAGCGGGCTCAGCACGAGGCTCAGTTGAGCAGACAGAGGCCATAGCCAGGCATAGGATGCACACAGATTGGCTATGCGACAGTGGAGCGTGGGGCTCCACAGAGGGAGTTCAGCAGCAGCACCAAAGATCGGGATATCCAGCTTTCAAGAAGCTTGGTCCGAGGATTTCAAGGGGACAGAGGGTAATTATTTATGCTGATGACTGGCTCGAGGATATTGAGCGCCAGATGGGGGCCTGCCGCCTGGCAGCCGACCTGAGGGTCGAGGCGGTTGGGTTGCAGTTGTTAGATATTGCCCGGACATGGTTCCGGAACGAGCCGGCTCTTGCAGGAGAGGGCCATACTTGGGCTAAGTTTCGGGCCCTGTTCATAGAGAAGTTCTTTTCCTCCACGGACAAGATTGGCCTGGTGTGACAGTTCCAGAACCTGCAGCAGGACAGTATGACCGTAGAGGAGTATGCGGCGGAGTTCGGCCGGCTGAGCCGATACGCCGAGTACATGGTGAGTGACCCTGTGATCCGAGCGGAGCGCTTCCGGGAGGGATTGGCATGGGATATCAATCCTGATCCCTTCCTTCTATGCGACATATGCGGAGGTCTATGCAGAGGCTCGGAAGGTGGAGAGGGAGTTGGGCTTGAAGCCCAAGAGGGACCGTGATCATTTTCGGGGACTACTAGCAGCACGGGGCTGCTAAGCGTCCTCAACTCCAGCATCATTCTATTCTGCAACGCTCGCAGCAGATTCCTGCTCCGATCAGGGCACCAGTTCAGCAGGTGCCCCGGCAGCAGCAGTAGGACCGACGCAGCAGGCACCTACTTGCCACTACTGCAAGAGGTTCGGACATCTCTGTGTTTGCAGGAGATGTTTGGGATTGTGCCTATACTGTGGCACCGAGGGGCACAGGCGAGATTGTCCTTCGAACCATCGCCGGGCAGCTCAGGGAGCACAGGGTAGGCCACCTATGGCACCGCATCACGCCCTCCACCACAGCGGATATACCCCGCCAGGACAGGCTTTTGCGATGACAGTTGAGATCTTGCACGCATTGGACTAGGAGGTAGGGTCTTGCTCTTTCTTTTACCTGTTCTTTCTGCCCATTGATTGATGATTACTTTCTTAGTACATTTAGTTTGCATATGTGATGATCATGCTAGATTAAATAGAAAACCCCAACGAAGACTGCAATAACATGATACTGTAGAGATCTAAAATCATGCATGTGTTCTGATTTTCTAGATTACATGTTATATAACTTAGGATAAAATTTAGTAGACCTTGATTGTTGGGTGCTTGACCTAGAGAAGAGTACGACCGTTTGAATTTCGAGGACAAAATTTTTAAGGAGGGTAGATTTGTCACCCCCAGTTTTCAAATTAGGGGTATTTTCATCATTTTCAAGTTTTAAAAATATTTTAGGAATTTTATTTGATTTTATATGATTTTTAGGAATTTATTTGGGTTGGTTTGGATTTTATCCAATTCGGACTCAATTTGGAGACCCGGGTAGCCTGGACCCTAGTGGGACCCCCATACTAGCTGGGCTTAGCCCATGTACCATCATAAATAGGCTAGAAATTATTAACCTAATTTCCATGACTTAATTAGTCATTTTAGAGGCTTAATTTGTATTTAGAATCAAACCGAATCAAACCGAACCAACCCGATTTCAAAATAAACCCCAAACTAGAGTTAGTGGGTTGTGGGCTATTGGATCCCACCCATAGCCCTAGGAGTGGCCGGCCATGAAGTAACCCCCCCCCCCCCTTTGTCTTCTCCACATAGCTCTCTCTCTCTCTTTCTCAAAATTTCCTCCAAGCTCTCTCTCTCCAAACTTCATTTAGGTTTGTCATAAATCCTCCATTTATTACTCCTTTTTACTTTTGTTTTTCACAATAAATGTAGAGAATTCAATTCTCTACACTTGCCCCCTATTTTGTAGTTCTCCCTAGAAATCTAGGTTAGGAATTTAAGGTTTTGTATGACAATTGGATAATATATATATATAGATATAATATATTATATATATATAATATATATATATATTATGGATATATATATGGTATTTGTATATATATATATATATATATATATATATTATATATATATATATATATATATATTATATATATATATATATATATATATGAAATATATGTATATATGTATTTGGGTGGTGTGTGTAGAGAGTGGTGGAAAAGAGGATGAGAGTGGTGGTGTGGTTGTGTGTGTGGTTGTGTGTGGTTGTGTGTGTGGTTGTGGATATATATATATATATATATATATATATATATATATATATATATATATATATATATATATATAGGTATATGTGTATTTGTATATATATATATATATGTATGTATATATGTAGAGATGTGTGTGTGTGTGTATGTGTAGAGATATGTGTATATATATAGATATATAGAGGGGAGGTTAGAGGATTAGATATATGGATATATATATATATAGAAATAGATAGATAGATATATAGATAGATAGGTATATATATAGGTAAATATATATATATATAAAGAGAGGAGAGGAGGGAGTGAAGTAGGAGGAGTAGAAGGAGAAGAAGGGAAGAGGGCAGCAGCAGCTGCAGGAGCTGCAGCAGCAGCTCAAAGCAGCAGCAGCAGCAGGGCTAGCTGCAGCAGCAGCTAGCAGTAGCAAGGGCAGCAGTAGGGGCTGCCATTGGCAGCTTTCCCCCCGCCCCATTTCACCCCCCAATTTGCCCAATAAACCCCCCTAGTACCTATATATATGTATACATGTAGGTAGATATATATGTATATATATATGTATGTATAGATAGATAATTAGATGGTTAGATAGAAGAAGTTTAGAAGTTGAGAAGGAAAAGAGTTTAGAAATTAGAATGAGAAGAAGAATTAGAGAAGAGGAAAACTAGAGAAGTTAGGAAATTGAAGAAGAATAGGAAGGAGGAGTAAGAAGAAGATTAGAGAAGTTGAGAAGAAGAAGAACAAAAATCGAGAATCAAAGAAGAGATTGAGAATGAGACTAAAAGAGGGGGTTTTGGTAGAAATCGAGTTAGAGGACGAAATTGAGCCCGGAGCATCGGATCGCGATGAAACTTGACATAGGCCTAGATTACGTGATTTAGATTTTGCGGGTAAGCTCTCGAGTGGAAATCGGAGTCATAGGGCGCCGGTATCGCGCCGTGTCAGCGCGTATCTTAAAATATTCAAGTTATCTGCAACGGGCCGTAAGGTGGACTAGACGTCCACTTTATCTAGGTATTTTGGTAGATAACGAACCTATAGGATAGTACCCTACTACCCTAGGGAGATCGGGTCAAAATAACTAGCGTAGGTAGGCTATCTAGATAAACGCCGAGGGTAGAATTTTACCCTTAAAAAGGGTAAAATAGGGATTTGGCCCACGGCCAAGATTTGAGTTTTCAAGTCCAAGATGGACTTGGATATGGGTTGTATAGGTTGGTAATGAGTAGGATTAGCTGTCTAAACCTAGTCATGGACCCGGTTGACCACGGTTGACTTTTTGGACTAAAAGCAACACTTTACCCAATTTAGTCCCAAATTCCATTAGACTTGTGTAGTTGACCGAAAGTCAACTGTTAGTCACCAGTGACCTAGAGTTGACCTAGAGTTGACCACAGTTGACCACGGTTGACCAGAGTTGACCGGTTGACCAAAAAGTCAACTGTTGACTCAAATCGATCCCGATTGATTCCGTTTGACTTGTATTGACCCAGTTAGACCTAATATGACTTAGATTGACCCCGTACAATCTAGTTTGACCTTGTTTGACCTAGATTGACTTAGTTTGACGTGTCTTGACCTATTTTGACTCAGTATGACTTAATTTTACTTCCAAACCATTATATTGATACAGTATTCCATCTATAGGTCCTCGAGGCACTAATCTTGGACTCAGTCGACTTATCCATCACAGTACAGACGAGTACATTCTCTGATAATATTTTTATTTTATGATATCGTCTTTGTTTCTAGTATTTAGTGCAGATTATCCTTGTTCTCTTGACACATTGTTCACACGGATTGATATTTGTCTGGATCCCGTCATAAGATGTTATTCCTCCTATATATGGTATACACTGGGCAAGTCTACATTGTTTATTGTTTATTGTATAGATACGATTCCTGCGAAGGCTAGCTACCCTCTCAGAGAATATGTATCATGACGTGTCATGACTGGATCCACTATATTAGTCAGGGATGGGGGTGTTAGCGTAGATATGTGATCAATACCCCACAGATATTATTGTATCATCATTGTATAGTGTTAATCATACACTCACGTATGATTAGCCAGGCCAAACATTGTATCAAGTTCTAAGCCGATCACATGTTGAAACTAATACTAAACTCACATAGATATAGTTCCAGATTCTTGTACATGATTTATACTGTTTTTCCTTGTTCTTACATTCAGATTACAGTCTTGATATGCCTTACCATGATTCATGTACACATTATTTATCTCGTAGATTCTCTCTATTTACTGCTACATTTTCAATATCGTCTAACTAGAACTGTTATGGAGATTTGTGCTCGTTCCATCCTGACTGGATATGTTGACAAAATTTTACAGATTGTGGCGAGGAGGATTGTCCTACCTACTACGGTCCGGATGACGTAGTGGGCATAGACTTGGAGACCTTGGTTCAGCAGGGCTTAGCTCCGCCCGAAGAGCCTTTAGCTTAGTTTAGTTAGGTTAGACATTTTGGACTGGACCTTGTCTCCAGCTTGCTACTTGTTATTTTATTATATTCTGGGATTGTATTAGAGACTGGGACTTAGACTTGTATATTATTTGTGATGGACTTGAGGTTATATTTTATCGTCTTGTTGTCTTTATCTTCAGTCTTTACTTTACTATCTTAGAGTTGTGATTGAGTATTCATATATTATCATTGCTTGTCCTCCGTTCGGAGTTGACCATTTTTCGACAGGTTTTGAGATATATATAAACTGTTGTAGAGTAGAAAATCTACAGCGTTCTACGTTTTACGGTGAGGGCTGGACGTTGTCACGTACACGTGCCCTTATAGCGGGTGCGGGTCGTGACACCCACCCCCCCGCTCCCCTCCATCCCCCACCCACACATACCCACCCCTAACCGAACCCTAACCCTCCCCCCCCCACTGCTCCCCTCCCCGCCCCACTGCTCCCTCCCCCAGCCCCCCCCCCCCCCTTCTTCCCTCCCCCAGCCACCCCCACTGCTCCCTCCCCCAGCCGCCCCCACCCCCCTGCTCCCCTCCCCCAGCCGCCCCTACCCACGTCCCTCCCCAGTCGTCCCCACCCCCACTGCTTCCCTCCCCCAGCCCCCCCACCCCCCGCTTCCCTCTCCCACCCACACATACCCACCCCTAACCCGAACCCTAACCCTACTCCCTCCCCCCAGCCGTCCTCGTCCCCCTGCCCCACCCCTCCAGCCACCTCCCACTCACCCCCCAACCATTCGCATCCCCTTGTCCCTCCCCCCCGAGCCACCCGTACCCCCCAACCACCAACAACCAAAACAACCGAAGAGAGAGGAGAGAGATGGAGGGGGAGTCGTACAGAGAGAGGGAGGAGAGTCGCCGGAGAGAGTGAGAGTTGCCGAGAGAGTGAGAGCGCCGGAGAGGTGAGAGCGCCGGGGGGGAGAAAAAAGAGTGAGAGAGTAAAATGGGGAAAAATGAATCGTTGGGGGGAAATATAATTAGAATTTAGCGACGCTAATACTACCGTCGCTAAATTAGTCGCTATTAGCGACGTCAGAGCGACGTTTCGCGACGACTAGGTCATGTAATTAATATACATCGTTGTCACGTCGCTTATTTTCTCGCTAGTAGCGACTATTAGCGACGTTTCAATAAAACGTCGCTAATGAACACAATTTAGCGACGTTAATCGAACGTCGCTAAATTTACGTCGCCAATTGAGCAGATTTTAGTAGTGTTTTAAATTTACCTTCCCGTCAAAAACCAACGTAGATATATGAGTTTCTCATTCCTGTTTTATGGCTTCTGTAACTGGTCTCCCGGGAATATGTCCGTCATTCGGTTCAGCCATCTGTTACATAGTAATATAGTTATTCATACATAAAAAATATAATTCCAATATAAAAAACAAATACTTACTATGTAAAGATAAAGATCAAGATAGGGGAAGGAGGGAGTAATGTTTTGTGAAGTTGAAGGAGTAAGGAGTTGTGAAGATGAGGAAAGGAGGTTCGGAATATATGAATAAGAGGGAGGGGGTGTGGAGTGGTCTCCAAGAAGGGGAGGGGAGTCCACTACCAAAATACAAGGTTTTAGCGACGGTACTATCCGTCGGTAATTCCCTTTACCGACGGATTTTCGACGGATACGGGCTGAAAAAATCCGTCGAAAATAACCTCGTCGCTAAAACTAGATCGTCGCTAGTCCGCCGCTCTGCGACTAACTAGCGACGGATTTCCGTTGGCAAAATAAAAACTTTTAGCGATGGCGTACCGACGGCTTCCCGTCAAATACGACAGTTTAAATTTTAAATACATTCATAAAATTAGTGACGAAATGGTTGTCGCTAAATCGTCGCTAACCGTGTATCTGAGGGTTTCTGATATGCAATATCCGTCGCTCAAAGCGTCGCCATCCTCGACGAATTAGCGACGAAATAGCGACGGATAATACGTCGCCACCCTTTTGGAAATCGTCCATATATTACAGAATATGAGCGACGGAACGTCCGTCGCTCTTCCGTCGCGAAATTTTTCCAGAAATAGGCCGACGGACAATTCGTCAGGAAACCGTCGCTAACTGCAAATGTCAGTCGGTAACCTGTCGGTAATCCGTCGCTACCTGCAAAAGTCCGTCGGCAAGCCGTCGATAATCCGTCGCTAACTGAAATATTTTTGAAAAAAATTACAGGAAAGAGACTATTCCCTGTAATATAACATATTCAGCATCCACCATAGACAAATATAACATATCCGACATCCAATATATCCAACAAATATCCATATTGCCAATACAATATCTCCAAACATCCAATATATCACAACATACACAAAAATATCCAACACAATGACCAACAAAAAATCCAACACAATATCCAACACACTATTCCAACATACATAGCAAAATATCCAAACACACTGAATATCCCCAAATACGTATAAAGTCAAAATACAAAATACAGAATCTAATCCCTGGGTTCGTCGAAAATACAAAGACACACAGTTCTAATTCATATGTGTTTTAAGTGTGAGAACGGATGGCTCAGAACACAACCCAAAATTCATTCTAGCATACATTAGTGTAAATCATCTATGTTCTGTACATATGGTGTAGTATACGTTCTTATCGAATCTAGTATCTAGTATCTGAAGAATGTAACAGAATCAAGATGAACTCACATAATGTAATACTAAAATATCATCTACTACTATATAAGATATAGTGATAGGTTATCGTATCATCATTACCGAGGGATGAGGGTCGGAGGACAGTCAACTTTATCTACGGCTACATAGTTTCTGCCTCACCAGCCAAATGGCTGCAGGAACTATGTCCTGATCACCATATCGTACCATAGTTTCTGCCTCGCCAGTCGAATGGCTGCATGGACTATATGTCCCGATCACCATGTTACCAATTAACCAACCAATAAAACTACTTGTTACAAATATCGGCATTATATGTCGCGAAACGTCGCTATGACGTCGCTAATAGCGACTAATTTAGCGACGTTAGTATGAACGTCGCTAAATTCTAATTATATTCCTCCACCAATTCATTTCCCCCCATTTTACTCTCTCACTCTCTCTCCTCCCTCCCTCCGGTGCTCTCACTCTCTCCGGCGCTCTCACAGTACTTAAGTGTGAGAACGGATGGCTCAGAACACAACCCAAAATTCATTCTAGCATACATTAGTGTGGATCATTATATTCTGTACATATGGTGTAGTATATATTCTTATTGTATCTAGTATCTGAAGAATGTAACAGAATCAAGATGAACTCACATAACGTAATACTAAGACATCATCCACTACTATATAAGATATAGTGATAGGTTTTCGTATCATCATTGTCGAGGGATGAGGGTCGAAGGACAATCAACTTTATCTATGGCTACATAGTTTCTGCCTCGCCAGTCGAATGGCTGCAGGGACTATGTCCTGATCACCATGTCGTACCGTAGATTAATGCAAATGGAGCTGGAGCCTGAGCCAAAATACAGAATACAAAATACAAAATACAAAATCCAATCCCTGGGTTCGCCGACCCCCTCGGTGGAACACTCAACACCGACACGCACAATACATTCCAGAATATACAAAAAAATATAAATAAAAAATACTATCCGCAACGAACAATGTCAATATATAGTATCCGCAAATACGTACAAACTCAGTATCCTCAACGAAAAAACTAAATATCTCCAAATACGTACAAAGTCAAAAATATAGTACAGTCCAAAAATGCAAAAACGAAACTACTGATCGCCTGGAGCTGGAGCTGGACACGGTGCTGGAGCCGGAGGAGCGCCACCAGATGATGCACAAATACCGCTCGAGTGAGCCAAAGACATGCAGCCACTTCCCTCCCTCCATTCCCCCTCTCCCTCTCTCATGCTATAAACGTCACAACTTTTCCAGTGTTGCTCCCTCTAATGATGATGAACGCAAAAATCAAAGACCTCCCTCTCCTTTCTCACTCTTCACAGTTATCACAATAGGAAGGATCAGTGTTTTCTAGTTCTCTTCCATCCATCCATTTCTTCGTTCTGATCAAGCCTCCACATATGATATCCAGCTCAAGTGTAGAGGCGAGAAAGAAAAAGTGGGCAGGAAGAGGAGGGGGAAGCAGCACAGCCGGCGGCATGACCTAGAGGAAGTACAGAGGCTTTCTTCAACATCCGTAGGAGAACTATAAGGATATATATTTTCACAATATGTCACCTTGTCAAAGACCCTTAATGTGACAACCATGTTACCACGGTGTCGGAAGACTAACATGTTATAATTTTCTAAGCCGTGTGTTTTGACATAATCCTCCCAACTCTTTTCTCCTATTTAGTAATCTTGCATTTCTTTATGAAGTGCAAGATTACTACATAGGAGAAAAGAGTTGGGTGGATTATGTCAAAGCATACAGCTTAGAAAATTATGACATGCTAGTCTTTCGACACCGCGGTAACATGATATTCACATTAAGGGTCTTTGACAAGTTGACATGTTGTGAAAAGATATATCCTTATAGTTCTCCTACGGATGTTGAAAAAAACCTACTAAAATTCCTCCAGGTTTTGCCGTCGGCTGTGCTGCTTCCTCATCCTCTTCCTGCCCACTTATTCTCCTCCGCCTCTACACTTGAGCTGGATATCATATGTGGAGGCTTGATCAGAACGAAGAAATGGATAGATGGAAGAGAACTAGAAAACACTGATCCTTCCTATTGTGATAACTGTGAAGAGTGAGAAAGGAGAGGGGGTCTTTGATTTTTGCGTTCATCATCATTAGAGGGAGCAATACTGGAAAAGTTGTGACTTTGATAGCATGAGAGAGGAAGAGGGGGAATGGAGGGAGGGAAGTGGCTGCATGCCTTTGGCTCACTCGAGCGGTATTTGTGTGTCAGATAAAATACAAAAAATTTGATTTTTCTCCAAGTGTGAGAACGGATGGCTCAGAACACAACCCAAAATTCATTCTAGCATATATTAGTGTGAATCATCTATGTTCTGTACATATGGTGTAGTATATGTTCTTATCGTATCTACTATCTGAAGAATGTAACAGAATCAAGATAAACTCACATAATGTAATACTAAAACATCATCTACTACTATATAAGATATAGTGATAGGTTGTCGTATCATCATTGCTGAGGGATGAGGGTCGGAGGACAGTCAACTTTATCTACAGCTACATAGTTTCTGCCTCGCCAGTCGAATGGCTGCAGGGACTATGTCCTGATCACCATGTCGTACCGTAGATTTATGCAAATGGAGCTGGAGCTGGAGCTGGAGCCAAAATACAGAATCCAAAATATAGAATCCAATCCCTGGGTTCGTCGAAAATACAAAACCAAAGATTGACACACAGTTCTAATTCATATGTGTTTTAAGTGTGAGAACGTATGGCTCAGAACACAACCCAAAATTCATTCTAGCATACATTAGTGTGAATCATCTATGTTCTGTACATATGGTGTAGTATACGTTCTTATCGAATCTAGTATCTAGTATCTGAAGAATGTAACAGAATCAAGATGAACTCACATAATGTAATACTAAAACATCATCTACTACTATATCAGATATAGTGATAGGTTGTCGTATCATCATTGCCGAGGGATGAGGGTCGAAGGACAGCCAACTTTATCTACGGCTACATAGTTTCTGCCTCGCCAGTCGAATGGCTGCATGGACTATGTCCTGATCACCATTGTAGTGCCCCGACCCGCAAGATGCCTTATGATGGATGGTTGGTTCGATGAAGCCTTGTTGGACTTGGGATTATGCGAAGGATCGCTTGGAAGTCTATGCGATCGTGGCAGGATTCGTCCTATGAATGTGAGTAGTGTTGAACCCTTCAAAGATCCTTTAGCTTCACGCTTAAAATAAGGATGAGTATGCTATATTTCTAGTTGAGTTTGTTCAATAACACCTTGCATGAAATTTGGAAAGATAATGAAAGATAATAATCACCTGAACGTAAACTGGTATGGCTAGATGAATTGTATGCTTGTACACTGTTGCGATGAATTACATGACAGGTGATGGCGAAGTCCCAAATACTTGGACGGTGAGTATATTGAGCTTTGGCTCAATGAATAAATGGTAAAACAGATGCTAAGACCCAAGAACTGGGCAGTGAGTATGCTTGAATTGCATTCAAATGAATGAATGCTAAACAGATGCTAAGTCCCAGGAATTGGGCGGTGAGTACATTGAGTTTGGTTGGAAAGATGTTTGGTATCAAAGATGTGGCAAGGCATTGGGTAACAACATTCTATTATCCTGTCGCCGATGTAGAATATTGATTACGCCAAGACCCTGGATTGGGCAGATGATAATATGAGCATTGGCTCAAGGCAAGATGGCTAGATGGCAAGATGGCAATACGAATGAGAATGATGGTTTTGCTTAGTTTTCCTTATCATGCATTATATGTTTTCTTCTTAGATAAGTTGCATATAGTTGCATGGTCATGGACAACTTGTCGACAAGGTGGTTTCTCGAATGGTATTCCTGGGCCATGGAACCCGGTTCGTCCTAGGGGAAACCAATGCCGAAGTAGTGGCAGTGCTGAAGTAGTAGCACGGTATACAGGACTTGCAGTGGGGCTAGCTACCTGCACTGGCAAGGGCGCCGTATACCTGTAAGACGGTCCAGGATGGCGTGTCGCCAGTGACCTTCATATAGATAGGTCAGGTGCTAATGATGTCTTATGCAGGCAGAGTAAGTTATTACACAAATACAGGGAAGCATATCGGCTGTTGGTAAGAATCACCTGAACGGTGATATTTATATTGAATCATGATATTGTTTCTAACAATGTCTTGTGCAGGCAGAGTAAGTATTATAAATGTACAGAGATGGCTACACGACCGTGGGTAAGAATCACAAAAAGGGTGATAACAGTATGCTTTAAATTATGTTGGCTATGAGATTTGCATGCTTTACTTCTTGTCGGCTATAACATGAAATTGACCCTAAGGCAACAAGAAAGACCACTGTTAATAATGTTTTGTAACATGATTACTTAGTGTTGTCTTCTTAGGTGAGTTGGGCCAGCACCGCTTGTAGTGTCCCGAAATTTGCGATACGTATTTTATACGTGTTCGTATTTCTGACCCGTATTTTTCTTTTCTTTGATTAGTTAGTTGTAGTTTATTTTCATATTTAGCATTGTGGTTTAATTGTCATTTATCGTTCATGGATTAATTCTGATTAATGGAGCTTGGTTTATTGAGTTTTTCATGGTTCATCATGGCATTGCATTGGCTTGGTTTGGTTCGGTTTAGTGGGTTTGGCTTGGTTTGGTTTTATGTGGAGAACCACTCCCACCTACCACCACTCCCACCATAATATCAATCCCACTCTCTCTCTCTTCCATTATTACTCATTACTCATTTCTTCTTCTCCATCTTTACTTCTTCAACCACCAGGAGGAAGAGAGAGAAAGAGAGAGAGAGAGAGAGAGAGAGAGAGAGAGAGAGAGAGAGAGAGAGAGAGCTTAGGCAAGTGCAAACTTGCTTCATGATGGATCTCAAGTTTTATTATTCCATTCTCTTCCTTACTTGATTCTAAGATACTTTAGAACTTGGCATTTTCCGTTTTTATGGTTATATTTTCATAGATCTAAGTTTTAAGTTCCTTCTTGTTTAATTTTCTTGGTTTTGATCTCTAAAAACTTGGTATTTCCAAAAACTAGTGGTTTCATGTTGTAGAAAATTCGATTTCATGCAGTTTTGGCTTTTGTTTCGCTTGATTTCGACTCCGGATGAGGAAGTTATGGCCTTTACAAGTTTTCGGAACTTTCATGGCTGAACTTGCTATTTGGGGACAATGAACCTCATGCGCCCGGGAGGCCATGCGCCGGGAGGCCATGCGCCGTGAAGTCCCGGCAACGCATCCCTTAACTCCGAGCGTGTCATACGCGTAGGTTCCCTACGCGCATGTACTGAAGACGCAACGTGAGTTTCTCATGCGCCGATTCGTGCAGGAATCTCATGCGCCAATTCGTGCAGGAATCTCATGCGCCGATTTGTGCAGGAATCTCATGCGCCAATTCGTGCAGGAATCTCATGCGCCAATTCGTGCAGGAATCTCATGCGCCGATTCGTGCAGGAATCTCATGCGCCGATTTGTGCAGGAATCCCATGCGCCGATTCGTGCAGGAATCTCATACGCCGATTCGTGCAGGAATCTCATGCGCCGATTCGTGCAGGAATCCCATGCGCCGGAATTGCTCTATTTTACTGTTTTTGCCTGTTTAAGTTGTTTTGTAGCTAGAATCTTGAAAAACTCAAAACATAAAAGTTGTAGAGTTTCTCCTTGGCTTCAAGAATATATATATATATTATAAATATATTATTATTTAATTGTGCAAGTTTCTCTCCTCCTTGATAACTGGCATGACTTGATAGTGACCCGCCGTAGTGTACTCCTGACAAATAGACTTGACCTGATAATTTGACATGATAACTTGGCATAAAAATTCTTGATAGTGGCCCGCCGTGGCGCACTCTTGACATGATAAACCTGACATGATACTTCTGGTAAAGCCGTTGCGACGGCTGCCTGACATGATAAGTATGAATGACCTGGACACCGTGGACGATTGTGCTCGTACAAATGAACCCGTCTTGTCTTGTATCATGTCTAGGACGGGGACCCCTGAGTACCACGGTCAGGGTTACCCACTGAAATGGACTAAGGCTAATTACTAGAATAATTCAGTAGTTCATGGAGAGACTTTCCCAGTTACCTGTTGCCCCTTTGATCCCGGCCATATATATATATATATATATATATATATATATATATATATATATATACTTGGGATTTGTTGCTATCCGTCGAGATGAGCGCACTTCCAGCCCGCCGTCGAGTGTGGTACCTTAGGACACATGTATCTTACTACAGTGTGTCTGCTATATCCTGCTATCTTTTTCTTTTCTTGCTGGGATCACTCAGGTAGCAGCAGGTGGGTAACTGGACTTGGAAGAATCTCATTGCATCTTGCTAGTAACTAGGCATGTGATAACCTTAGTTAGTTAAAGTATCAAGCCGTACTTATTGTTTGGCCGTGAATGATTGAATGGAGTCTAACCCTGTCTATTCTTGCCTCGATCCTGTACAAGATTGTTACATGACATGATTACTTGTGCTTGCTTTAACAATAAAGATCAGGGGACCAGTTCTGCTCAGGCGAAGGGTTACAACCCCGGTCTTTGTTTGGTTTACGGGTTGTAACCTGGCTCCCAGAGCAGTTCTGTGTTCTCTCTTCGTTTATTGTCTTGTTGTACCCCATGACATGCTCGACATGCTTTACCTTACTTCGAGATCGTGATTATTTACACTAGCCTTATTGATAAATGGCAGGGATACCAAGTTCCGTTCAGATGAAGAGTTAAAACCTCGGTCCTTATTTGGTTTACGGGTTGTAACTTGGTTATCTGAATAGTCTCATGGTTATCTCATCGTATATCATCCTGTCATGCTTTTCCAATATGTCCTGTCTTTTATTGATTCTGTACAAGATTGTCTTTCATATTCACTTGTCATGCTTTTCTTAAATAACTGTCTTTTATTTGTAATTATACTCTGGTGCTAATTTGCTGGTTTTAGTTCCTAAGTGAAGCCTCCTTTGTGGCACTTGCTCTTTTTGGGGTCTGACCCAGCTGGTTTTGTATGGCCAGATATCGGAGCAGCAGCAAAGGATCTACCTGTCATCCAGCCCGATGGTGACCACCAGGCGTAACCAGGGCAATGAGTGGGTTTTATTTTGCTCTCCCACTCCCTTGTAAAAATATTCTTTTGAGGCGTTTAGCCGCCGAGCAAGTGTTAGCTCGTTTGCAACTTTATTTACTGTCTGCCTACGGGCTGTAATCATGATTGGCAACTCGAGGTTGATCATGTATGACTTAACTCTTGCTAGTCCTTACATTTTGTACGACTAGCTTCATGATCATCTGGATATGTAATGTTTGGGACGCCTTACAATTGTATATTTGGTGATCTGATATCTTGTGATTGTTATTAGTTGGTTGAGATTGAGACAATAGGCTATTTTATGACCTTAGGAGACTGATGGCTTGTAGATAAACCCTCATATTTCTAGACAGCCGTGACCGTATAGTGGAGTGGATCCCATTTCATTATACGTAGCTGGCTATGTCTGCCCCCGCTCTCCAGTATTCTGGTTCTGGGGCGTAACATGGTTTAAGTGGTGGCCCATGCAGGTCTTGTCAATCAAGAAATGTGAGGGTTTACCGGATAGATGTCTCAATCTGTACTCGTCTTTGATCTCCACTCGTATCTTCTTACCTCCTTGGATCCCTGACTTGATAACATGCTTGCATCATTGTTCTATCCTGGTCCTTCCTTAATATTCCTGATGTCATTGCTTCAGTGGCATCATTCCTGTTGATCAGCCAGAAGGAGTTCGGCCGGCAGACCAGCAACAGCAAGAAGATCAAGATCAGTCCTCAGCAGCCGCCTCCCGAGCCATGCCTTCTGGAGAACCAGTGCCCCCAGTCCAGCCAGTACAGCCAGTAGGGTCAGAGGATGGGGTCTTGATAGGGCTCATCCGTGAGTTTCTTGCGTCTCAGGATCGTCGAGGTGATGCCTTGCAGCAAGCAGTACAAGAAGCTATGAGCGGAAGTGGTCCTCGAGGGAATAGTGCGGTCAACAATTTCAAGCGCCTGAACCCTCCCTTCTTCGACGGCAGCGAGGATGCTATTGCTGCAGATGCATGGCTACAGGACATTGAAGTTATCTTGGAGGCAGCCAGGACCCCTGAAGCAGAGAAGGTGGCGGTGGTGCGCCTGCAGTTACTAGATCTAGCCCGCAACTGGTGGGCTATACAAGCAGCGAGTCTGGGCACGCCTGTTATGTGGGCGGTATTCAGTGATATGTTTCAGACCAAGTACTTCGACGCGGTGGCTAGATATGACCTGCAGGCCAGGTTTAGTAATCTCAGGCAGATGAGTAGGACGGTCGACGGATATGCGGCCGAGTTTTCAAGGTTGAGTCGGTTTGCTCCCACCTTGGTGGCAACCGAGCTAGACAGAGCACAGCGATTTCAGCAGGGGCTCCACTTGGAGATCATATTGGCAGTAGAGCAGTTCGAGTACACAACTTTTGATGCCGTCTTGCGAGCAGCGAGGAGGCACGAGTACACTTCCCGAAGGATAGCGGACCAGACCGGAGATCGGAAGCGGTCTCGCGACCAGATGAACCAATCCTCAACACCGGCCCCAGCAGCTAGGGCCCTGACCATTGGAGCTACGAGGACAGATTCGGTTACCTCCTTGCAGCATTCTGCCCCGATCTACCCCCAGCAGCAAAAGCAGAAGCGACCTTTTGCAACGGGTTGTTCTCATTGTGGGAAGCCCGGGCATGTTGTTACTGAGTGCCGCAGAGCACAGGGATTGTGCTTGGTTTGTGGTTCGCCGGACCACATGATAGGATCTTGTCCGTTCAGAAACAGATCATTGTCGACAGTAACTAGTCCCTCGGTTATGGGACCAGCACCAGAACCAGCTCCAGTTCACCAACCACAGCAGCTTCCGTTCCCAGGTCCATTGCCGTCTCAGGCCCAGGCCTTCCAGCAACAGAGGCCTCAGCAGTTCGCCCTGGCCTAGGCCCAGATCCAGAATTGGCGAAGAGGTATCTGTGTCCTATTGTCTTGCTTTCTACCGTCGTCATGTGGGACGCATGTCATGTCTCATGTGTCTTAATTACAACGGTATATCCCGGGCCCGAGCCATGTCCTAGATCATTCGAAAACGGTTATTGGTACCAACCTTTTCGTATGAGGAGAGGCCCGTGTCCCTGTTGACCAAAGAGAGACCTCAAGCGCAAGACTATCAGTTTAGTTCGTGTTGCTTGAGTTCATCGCTCCTTGGGAGAGTCAAACGTGGGAGTATGAGG
Source organism: Iris pallida (assembly GCA_029216955.1). Lineage (NCBI taxonomy): Eukaryota > Viridiplantae > Streptophyta > Magnoliopsida > Asparagales > Iridaceae > Iris > Iris pallida. Next base: position 4,738,066 of record JANAVB010027997.1, read on the forward strand.
ATGATATCCAATCATGTTATCCCAATCGGTTTGGCTCGTGAGGTGTAATATCTTCCTTATGCCTTGCACTTCGATTCCTTGCTTGCATGTACGATTGTATGATTGATTGGTAGCGTAGATTGCTTGCGATAGTATAGCTGTCCCGACATCTCTAGCCTCTTGATTAAATTTCGAGGATGGAATTCTTTAAGGTGGGTAGGATGTAGTGTCCCGAAATTTGCGATACGTATTTTATACGTGTTCGTATTTCTGACCCGTATTTTTCTTTTCTTTGATTAGTTAGTTGTAGTTTATTTTCATATTTAGCATTGTGGTTTAATTGTCATTTATCGTTCATGGATTAATTCTGATTAATGGAGCTTGGTTTATTGAGTTTTTCATGGTTCATCATGGCATTACATTGGCTTGGTTTGGTTCGGTTTAGTGGGTTTGGCTTGGTTTGGTTTTATGTGGAGAACCACTCCCACCTACCACCACTCCCACCATAAATATCAATCCCACTCTCTCTCTTCCATTATTACTCATTACTGATTTCTTCTTCTCCATCTTTACTTCTTCAACCACCAGGAGGAAGAGAGAGAGAGAGAGAGCTTAGGCAAGTGCAAACTTACTTCATGATGGATCTCAAGTTTTATTATTCCATTCTCTTCCTTACTTGATTCTAAGATACTTTAGAACTTGGCATTTTCCGTTTTTATGGTTATATTTTCATAGATCTAAGTTTTAAGTTCTTTCTTGTTTAATTTTCTTGGTTTTAATCTCTAAAAACTTGGTATTTCCAAAAACTAGTGGTTCCATGTTGTAGAGAATTCGATTTCATGCAGTTTTGGCTTTTGTTTCGCTTGATTTCGACTCCGGATGAGGAAGTTATGGCCTTTACAAGTTTTCGGAACTTTCATGGCTGAACTTGCTGTTTGGGGACGATGAACCTCATGCGTCCGGGAGGCCATGCGCCGGGAGGCCATGCGCCGTGAAGTCCCGGCAACGCATCCCTTAACTCCGAGCGTGTCATACGCGTAGGTTCCCTACGCGCATGTACTGAAGACGCAACGTGAGTTTCTCATGCGCCGATTCGTGCAGAAATCTCATGCGCCGATTCGAGCAGGAATCTCATGCGCCGATTTGTGCAGGAATCTCATGCGCCAATTCGTGCAGGAATCTCATGCGCCAATTCGTGCAGGAATCTCATGCGCCGATTTGTGCAGGAATCCCATGCGCCGATTCGTGCAGGAATCTCATGCGCCGATTTGTGCAGGAATCCCATGCGCCGATTCGTGCAGAAATCTCATGCGCCGATTCGTGCAGGAATCTCATGCGCCGATTCGTGCAGGAATCCCATGCGCCGGAATTGCTCTATTTTACTATTTTTGCCTGTTTAAGTTATTTTGTAGCTAGAATCTTGAAAAACTCAAAACATGAAAGTTGTAGAGTTTCTCCTTGGCTTCAAGAATATATATATATTATAAATATATTATTATTTAATTGTGCAAGTTTCTCTCCTCCTTGATAACTGGCATGACTTGATAGTGACCCGCCGTGGTACACTCCTGACAAATAGACTTGACCTGATAATTTGACATGATAACTTGGCATAAAAATTCTTGATAGTGGCCCGCCGTGGCGCACTCTTGACATGATAAACCTGACATGATACTTCTGGTAAAGCTGTTGCGACGGCTGCCTGACATGATAAGTATGAATGATCTGGACACCGTGGACGATTGTGCTTGTACAAATGAACCCGTCTTGTCTTGCATCATGTCTAGAACGGGGACCCCTGAGTACCACGGTCAGGGTTACCCACTGAAATGGACTAAGGCTAATTACTAGAATAATTCAGTAGTTCATGGAGAGACTTTCCCAGTTACCTGTTGCCCCTTTGATCCCGGCCATATATATATATATATACTTGGGATTTGTTGCTATCCGTCGAGATGAGCGCACTTCCAGCCCGTCGTCGAGTGTGGTACCTTAGGACACATGTATCTTACTACAGTGTGTCTGCTATATCCTGCTATCTTTTTTTTTTCTTGCTGGGATCACTCAGGTAGCAGCAGACGGGTAACTGGACTTGGAAGAATCTCATTGCATCTTGCTAGTAACTAGGCATGTGATAACCCTAGTTAGTTAAAGTATCAAGCCGTACTTATTGCTTGGCCATGAATGATTGAATGGAGTCTAACCCTGTCTATTCTTGCCTCGATCCTGTACAAGATTGTTACATGACATGATTACTTGTGCTTGCTTTAACAATAAAGATCAGGGGACCAGTTCTGCTCAGGCGAAGGGTTACAACCCCGGTCTTTGTTTGGTTTACGGGTTGTAACCTGGCTCCCGGAGCAGTTCTGTGTTCTCTCTTCGTTTATTGTCTTGTTGTACCCCATGACATGCTCGACATGCTTTACCTTACTTCGAGATCGTGATTATTTACACTAGCCTTATTGATAAATGGTGGGGATACCAAGTTTCGTTCAGATGAAGAGTTACAACCCCGGTCCTTGTTTGGTTTACGGGTTGTAACTTGGTTATCTGAATAGTCTCATGGTTATCTCATCGTATATCATCCTGTCATGCTTTTCCAATATGTCCTGTCTTTTATTGATTCTGTACAAGATTGTCTTTCATATTCACTTGTCATACTTTTCTTAAATAACTGTCTTTTATTTGTAATTATACTCTGGTGCTAATTTGCTGGTTTTAGTTCCTAAGTGAAGCCTCCTTTGTGGCACTTGCTCTTTCTGGGGTCTGACCCAGCTGGTTTTGTATGGCCAGATATCGGAGCAGCAGCAAAGGATCTACCTGTCTTCCAGCCCGATGGTGACCACCAGACGTAACCAGGGCAATGAGTGGGTTTTATTTTGCTCTCCCACTCCCTTGTAAAAATATTCTTTTGAGGCGTTTAGCCGTCGAGCAAGTGTTAGCTCGTTTGCAACTTTATTTACTGTCTGCCTACGGGCTGTAATCATGATTGGCAACTCGAGGTTGATCATGTATGACTTAACTCTTGCTAGTCTTTATATTTTGTACGACTAGCTTCATGATCATCTGGATATGTAATATTTGGGACGCCTTACAATTGTATATTTGGTGATCTGATATTTTGTGATTGTTATTAGTTGGTTGAGATTGAGACAATAGGCTATTTTATGACCTTAGGAGACTGATGGCTTGTAGATAAACCCTCATATTTCTAGACAGCCGTGACCGTATAGTAGAGTGGATCCCATTTCACTATACGTAGCTGGCTATGTCTGCCCCCGCTCTCCAGTATTCTGGTTCTGGGGCGTGACACCGCTCGCCAGTACATTGATGATGTACTGACCCACGTTGTGGACAATATTACAGGTATTTGCTTGGGGGAAATCCTGTGAATCAGTGCTTGGCATCGATGAATCGGATGGGTGTGCAGAAGCTCTTCTTTCAAGACGATGTCTTCTGCTATACGGGACATAATGTATGGAACAGTGGAACTCAGATGTACCAGTGAGATTATAGCCAAATTGGCAAGTCATTGTAAAGAAGTCGGTATATTCATTTGTAGCCTAAAGGGGCAGGTGTATACATTCAGTTGGCTACTCAAGAGTCTTGTATTCAGTTGTAAACTCTGTATTCCGCTGCAAGTCTTGTAATCCATTTGATTATCAATAAAGAGATACATTTCTATATAAATTGTGTGACATTCAATTTATCTGCTTGGTTCCGCTGCCTTATCGATATTTTCTGAGAGTTACCAGGAACTGTAATGGTTTTGCCTTGTACAAGTGCAATCTAGACTTGTACGGCATCACGCCCAGTGGCTAGTTTTTGATCCTCCGGGATCGGGGCGTAACATAATGGTATCAGAGCACGGTTTTACGTCCTTGGACTCCTATTCGATTTGTTTCGAATCAATGTTGCTACTAAGATGATTCTAAGCGGCTTCCGCGATTATTCAAAGATTGCTTCCGCGATTATTCAAAAGTTGCTTCCGCGGTGAATCAAAGTTGCTTCCGCGAATACTCAAAGTTGCTTCCGCGATGAAATCAACGTTGCCTCTATGATGATTCATAGTGCTTCTGCGATTGTTCTGTGTTGCTTCCAAACTATTCTATGTTGTTCCCTTGACTAAAAGTTCGTTGATCATTCTAACCTCTCACTGGGTGTTCCATACAATAAGTCTAAATATGTGGGCTGTGATATGTGTGCTTTGTTGAATTTCTAAAAGATACCAAAAAGAATAACAATGATGTGATGCGTAAGTTTGTGATGTATGCTGGATGTCTTATGTGTGGGATTCTTTGAATCGATTGTTATGCAGCAATCGACAGTGGGTGATGGCATGGTATGTTGGAACAGAATGTGCATGGATTTCAGTGAATGGGAATCGACAGAATCTTGAGTCGATATTTGTGGTCAGCATAACCACTGCAGGATGGATTGTCCATATTGGACGTTGGTTTGATGCGAGGGAATATTGTGTTGGGAATGGCTTGAGCTCTGGGTGGGATATTACATATACCCTTGTCGTGATAAGATGTCCCTTGACCCTTGATGTGTCTATGATTTTGTGATTGCTTTACCTATAAGGTAGTGGGTGGTATCGAATCGTAGCTGAGCTTAAGATTGATACATGTTGGCTAGGCGTGTTCCTTGATTGTTAAGTTGGATGACCGTTGTGAGATTTTGATGTGTTCAGATGAACCATCGCTAGACCTTGTCGGTTAGTATTAAGTTGGGTAATAAGAGAATTGAGAATATGAAATGATGCCTTGGGTGGGAAAGAAAAGAATTTTAGATTCAGGCGAGTACTTGAATCAGTTGGGTAGAAGGATTGTAGGCTTGGTAACGATAGTGTGGTGTTGCTATCGAATGATTTTGCGGAAATAACTATGGACCGAATATTGAACGATGTTGGAATTGAGTTAAAGAAATTGCATGTTAGATATCGATAGAACTGATGGTAATGTTAGACGCTTATCGGGATGTTACGAATGATTTAGAAGATGCAGAGAGTTGCATCGACGACCGAAAAGTTAGAGAATGGGCTTGTGGAATAGATAATCTTAGCACGTGGTGCAGTGCGCTTGAAGGAAATTGATGTACCGAATTAACAAGTTATGACCCTTGACTATTTTGAGGCATAGAGAACGAGTACTTGTCCCTTGATGCATGAAAGAGTAAATGTCCCTTATGAGAGTCGAATGGCTGGAATACAAATAAATATCGAGGTACAGCGATATGTAATAGACCATGTCGGTAGATGATGTTGTCGCATGAATAACAAGTTTGGTGGAATATAGAATTATGGGATTATGACTTAGCTAATGAGTTATGTTATATCCGCTAATATGACCGATACGCGTATGCTAGATGATTGGTGCCATAGAGATTGGATCGGTGCATGAATAGTAAATCTTCTTATGGAATCACAAGAAGATAATGCAAAACGAATATTGATGGTTAACGGGGATTGCTAAGAGATGACCGTATTTGTGCTAGAAAATTTATAAAGGATGCCTCGGAAGAAATATGATTATGTAGTTGCCTTATTTTGTTGGTTAAAAGTGTACGGACCGTATCGATGATCTAAAAATATGGGAAACGAATATGTCGCGAAGAGACCGTAGGAAAGAGATCATAAGTGATAAACTATTGAAATAGCAATGTCGGATGATGACTCAAAATAGTTGACCCGATTGAATAGACAATTTGAGTACGATATGAGGATGCAAGTCGGATTGAACAAGTGATGCTATGTCTATGCAAGTGGAAATTGAAAGTTTGATATTCGATTGAGGAGTTTTATATGATAGCTTTGGATTGACCCATAAGAATTGTTGGATAGAATTATCGGATAGATTTTTGTCGGTTGCGGGTAAGTCTAGAATGAGACTTCGTTGGGTATGACCCGAGTATGAGTACGGGTAGAAAGACTTAACCCTAGATTGTCGGCTGGTTGCCTAGATTGTCGGTTGGTTGCCTAGATTGTCGGTTGGTTGACTAGAGTGTCGGTTGGTTGCCTAGAATGTTGGTTGGTTGCTCAAGTTTCAGATTGGTTGGCTATGTTCTTCAGTTGTCCGTGTTGGGTATAAGTTCATAAGATTGGGGTGGCGTCCCATGTCCCTAAGTTGGTCAGACCATAGAGTTGCCCTATTATGAGAATTGGTTGCCTCTAAGATAAGAGATAAGTATGTCCCTGATAGCTACTCATCTCATATGGGTTAGCTGAATGTCTGGTTTAGCTTAGATTAGCTGACCGTAGAGACTTGATTTGTATGCTAAGTTGACTATTGGAAAACCGTAGGATGTCCCTATTGATGTTGCGTGAGTATAGTTGGATGAATAAGATGTGTTGGAAGGTAGGCTTTGGAATTGAATAGATATTTGGGAAATTTTGATGTTATAATGTTGGATGGGATGACGGATCATGTTAGTTTCGGAAATTGAGTTGCCTTGGTTGAAATGTTGGGAATTGTTAGAACTGGTTGGATTGGTTGATTGATATTGAGCTACAAAAATTGTTGGTAGTGCCTTGAGATAGTTGGGATAATTTCATTGACCGAATCAGAATTGAGGATAAGTGTAATGACGGAATTGGATAATATATGTAGTCGAGATCGGCGAGATGCGAATGTGAATAAGAACGACCCTCAGGATTAATGTTGTTGGATATAAAAGTTGTTTATGCGCGAGAAAAACATGTTGGCTTGATCAATACGAGAAAATGTTGGAGTACAACAAAAAATGTTGCTAGATTGGAATGGTGGTACAATTTGAAGATATGTACGATTTGGAAGATGGATCATGACCGAGAAATTTATGAGTTGCAAACAAGTGTATGGATGCGAACGATAACGAGTACAGGATTTGACCGATGAGAATTGGGGTATCGAATGAAATATGGCTATATGATTTATCAACTTTAGTGGCATGGATGACAATGAACTTGAAAGGAATACTTGATACATCTAAGTCTGAATACTTTGGAAACTGTTGGGATCGATTGTGGAAAATTTATATGTTGGGATCGATTGTGGAAAATTTATCGAGTTGAATTTGGCAACATCTATTGTGTTATTAGTTTGTTGGCTATTGAATGAACAAGTGGGATTATATGAGATATTCAAAGAGAATTAATGATGTTCGAAAAGGAAGGTACACCGCAGCTCGTTCGTTTTCTCTATCACTGAACTTGGCTGAAGTGCATGTATTTTGGGGACGCCTAAAATATGTGTATGATTCCAACTAAGTGGTATGCTGAATTCAAACGAAGCCACGGGAAGGATTATCATGTGCTAAGGATTTGCATGAGTGTCAGAGGAAAGATCAAAGATAGTAAACTATGTTGAATCAATTGGGATGCTGTAACGAGACGGTACATTACTTGAAATCAATCGAGAGATTGCGAAGAAATATTAGATAGTGCAAGTTGATTGTAGAGAAGTTTCATGAAAGCTTGGTTGAAGTTTTGGGGATGAGTTTTGTTTTAAGTTTCGAGGACGAAACTTTTTCTGGGTGGTATATATTGTAGTGCCCCGACCCGCAAGATGCCTTATGATGGATGGTTGGTTCGATGAAGCCTTGTTGGACTTGGGATTATGCAAAGGATCGCTTGGAAGTCTATGCGATCGTGGCGGGATTCGTCCTATGAATGTGAGTAGTGTTGAACCCTTCAAAGATCCTTTAGCTTCACGCTTAAAATAAGGATGAGTATGCTATGTTTCTAGTTGAGTTTGTTCAATAACACCTTGCATGGAATTTGGAAAAATAATGAAAGATAATAATCACCTGAACGTAAACTGGTGTGGCTAGATGAATTGTATGCTTGTACACTGTTGCGATGAATTACATGACAGGTGATGGCGAAGTCCCAAATACTTGGGCGGTGAGTATATTGAGCTTTGGCTTAATGAATAAATGGTAAAACAGATGCTAAGACCCAAGAATTGGGCAGTGAGTATGCTTGAATTGCATTCAAATGAATGAATGCTAAACAGATGCTAAGTCCCAGGAATTTGGCGGTGAGTACATTGAGTTTGGTTGGAAAGATGTTTGGTATCAAAGATGTGGCAAGGCATTGGGTAACAACATTCTATTATCCTGTCGCCGATGTAGAATGTTGATTACGCCAAGACCCTGGATTGGGCAGATGATAATGTGAGCATTGGCTCAAGGCAAGATGGCTAGATGGCAAGATGGCAATACGAATAAGAATGATGGTTTTGCTTAGTTTTCCTTATCATGCATTATATGTTTTCTTCTTAGATAAGTTGCATATAGTTGCATGGTCATGGACAACTTGTCGACAAGGTGGTTTCTCGAACGGTATTCCTGGGCCATGGAACCCGGTTCGTCCTAGGGGAAACCAATACCGAAGTAGTGGCAGTACTGAAGTAGTAGCACGGTATACAGGACTTGCAGTGGGGCTAGCTACCTGCACTGGCAAGGGCGCTGTATACCTGTAAGACGGTCCAGGATGGCGTGTCGCCAGTGACCTTCATATAGATAGGTCAGGTGCTAATGATGTCTTATGCAGGCAGAGTAAGTTATTACTCAAATACAGGGAAGGATGTCGACTGTTGGTAAGAATCACCTGAACGGTGATATTCATATTGAATCATGATATTGTTTCTAACAATGTCTTGTGCAGGCAGAGTAAGTATTATAAATGTACAGGGATGGCTACACGACCGTGGGTAAGAATCACAAAAAGGATGATAACAGTATGCTTTAAATTATGTTGGCTATGAGATTTGCATGCTTTACTTCTTGTCGGCTATAACATGAAATTGACCCTAAGGCAACAAGAAAGACCACTGTTAATAATGTTCTGTAACATGATTACTTAGTGTTGTCTTCTTAGGTGAGTTGGGCCAGCACCGCTCGCCAGTACATTGATGATGTACTGACCCACGTTGTGGGCAATATTACAGGTGTTTGCTCGGGGGAAATCCTGTGAATCAGTGCTTGGCATCGATGAATCGGATGGGTGTGCAGAAGCTCTTCTTTCAAGACGATGTCTTCTGCTATACGGGACATAATGTATGGAACAGTGGAACTCAGATGTACCAGTGAGATTGTAGCCAAATTGGCAAGTCATTGTAAAGAAGTCGGTATATTCATTTGTAGCCTAAAGGGGCAGGTGTATACATTCAGTTGGCTACTCAAGAGTCTTGTATTCAGTTGTAAACTCTGTATTCCGCTGCAAGTCTTGTAATCCATTTGATTATCAATAAAGAGATACATTTCTATATAAATTGTGTGACATTCAATTTATCTGCTTGGTTCCGCTGCCTTATCGATATTTTCTGAGAGTTACCAGGAACTGTAATGGTTTTGCCTTGTACAAGTGCAATCTAGACTTGTACGGCATCACGTCCAGTGGCTAGTTTTCGATCCTCCGGGATCGGGGCGTGACAACCATGTCGTACCATAGATTAATACAAATGGAGCTGGAGCTGGAGCCAAAATACAGAATAAATAAGAGAACTATCAGAGAATCACATAAAACTAACTAGAACTGAAATACAGTGAGGACATGGGTACTGTCATGAAGAGAAGGGATATTAGTTGGTGTCAGTCCTACAATCAGTGAGGACATGGGTACTGTTTTGAGTGTTCAATTATATGAGTGTCTTGTGTTGGTGTCTTTGGATCAGTAAAATGAGGGTGTATTATGATTTAGTATTTTATTAGCAATTAGGATACATAAGTTAGAGAGGTCAATAATCCAAGTATCAGAGTTAGTAATCAGTTGTATCAGATTAGAGGATGGAGCACTTGGAGCTTGGAAATTTTTAGATCTTGGAGCCATTTTTATTAGAAATCCATCTCCCAATAGGTATATGCATTGTAAACCCTCAAAATTGTATTAAATAGTGTAGAGGCATCAAATAAGAACCCCATGCAATAGGGTTGCCAATGGTGAGGAATTTTGACTCTTTTTCTTCCATTTGAGGACTTTCTTTTTTGTATTTCGACCTATTTTGCCAAACTGTACCGGTATCGGTCAGTATCGGTCCGATACCGATTCCGATTCCGATACCGATTCCAATACCTCCCCTCCCCCGATCCGATACTCATAGGATTGGTCCGATCCGAAACCACCTATACCCCCTCCCCCCATCCGATACACCGATTCGAAACTACCGATACTCATAGGAATGGTCCGATCCGAAACCACCGATACCCCCCCATCCCCTTTCCTACCTCGCCGGACAACAAACCCCCACCCCCTCCCCCTCCCACACCCCCTCCGACAGCAAACCCCCAACCCACCCCCTTCCTCCCCCCGACAGCAAACACCTACCCCCCTCCCCCTCACCCCCCGACAGCAAACCCCACCCCACCCCCTCCCCTCCCGACAGCAAACACCCACCCCCTCCCCCTCACCCCCCGACAGCAAACCCCTACCCCACCCCCTCCCCCTCCGACAATAAACACCCCCTCCCCCACCCCCCCGACAGCAAACCCCCACCCCACCCCCTCCTCCCCCCCGACAGCAAACACCCACCCCCTCCCCCTCACCTCCCGAGAGCAAAATCCCACACCACCCCCCTGACAGCAAACACCCGTGAAACCCGTAACCTTTACTAATTAATTTAGTGTTATTTTATTTTAAAATTAAATTATTATTTCTGGTCAAACCTGAAAATTTTTAATTAACCAATTATTATTATAAATCATTCTTTGTTAATTTAGGAAAATTGTATTTTTAGAAAATTAATATTCTGGAATTTCAGTGTTGGACCAGACCATCCCGGATCCGTCTCGATCTATTTTAAAATTGGATCCAAACTCGATCCATTAATTTATAATTATAATTTTAATTCGATTTTTTAGTATATAAAAAAAAGAATTATTTTCCCTTTTAAAACTTTTACTTGCATTTATAACTCTAACTTTAACTTTTGCTCCATTTAGCAAAAGGAAAAGCAATTCTTTTCCTTAAAATACTCATTTACTTACTCTCTCTCTCGTTTACTTCTGACATTTCCCGAAACCCTTGTTTTTCTCACAGCCCACAAACGCTCAGCCGCGACTCTTTCCCTCCCGAAACCACCGGCGACTCTTCCTCTCCCGTAACCCCCTTCACTATTCTCCTATAAAACCCTCTTCCCACTTCTTCTTTCCCCATCACCATTCCATCTCCATTCCCAAAATCTTCCGTGCCCTAACCCCCAATTTCCGGCAACCCGAGATCCTCCGGCAGCCGACGTCCGCCCTCGCCGTAGCCCGGCGACCCCCGTCGATCGCTCTCGCACCCTTCGTGCGACCTCCCAGCGTCCTAGGCCGGCGACCCCGAGCCTATCCAGCATTTTTCGCTGCCGCTCCCTGTTCGCGCGGCCCAGCCCAGGCCGACCCGACGCCGTCGAGCCCTCTGGCCGCCATTTTCGACCGCCCGACCAGCATTCCGCCCAGACCGACCGCCCAAGGTCGACCCCCTCGTCGTCGCCCCCGGTGTTCCGTGGTTTCCGTGCCCGATCTACTGTCCATGGATTCCCGTGGCCGGTCCCGCTGTCCAGCGCTGTTCTCGTGGCGCTTCGATTCTCGTGGCCACCTCTGTTCTGGTAGGCGTGCTCATTTCTGCGCTGTTCCACGAAATTTGTTGCTGTCCACGTGTTTTGGGCTTTCCCGAGTCCGCGGGAATTTGGTTTTTCTCTATAATTGCATCTGAGAGCTCTAGCCAAGCAACCCGAGGTATATCTCGTGTCCCCGTGCCCCTCCAATTAGAGTAGTCGATGATGATATGGTCCCCGATCCCGTTACGGGATTCGGCTTAGATGATTTCCGGTTTTCCGAAGTCCATTTCGGAAGAAGTTATGGCTTGACGATTTTGTGCCGTGGTTTGGAAATATGGGTTTTGAGTGAATAATTCTTCTGTTGGTTTTGGTTCTGTGAGTTTTCGGAATTTCCGAGTTTAATTTCGGGTTTTTCGAATTTTCTTCGGAAACGTTCTGTCGGCTTCTCGGGAATTTTCGAGTTAGCTTCGGAATAGTTCTGTGATTTTCTCGGTTTAAATCTGTAGCTTTGTTTTAGTTTTGGTTCTGAGACTTTCTGAGAATGTTGGTTTGTTTCTGTGAATTCTCGGATTTTCGAGTAATTTCGGGTTTTCCGAGTATTCTTCGGAAATATATTTTGTGAGTTATTAATCCTTATGGTGGAATTTAAATTATGGGTTTTTCCTGGTTTGGGGATATTTATTTGGTATTGTGGCACATTTTTTCAGTTTTGGGTTATCCAGAAAATAGAGGAAATGCTGCCGAAATTTTATAAAATTTATAAAGAAATATTTTTAAATCGGTTTTCGGAAATATTTTTATAAAGTAATTTTCGGGCGACGATCGTATCGGTCAATGGGCCCTTAGCGAAATGCAAACGAAACCGGCATTGTTCCGGACGTTGAGGCATTAGCTATTTTGACTATTGAACCAAAGTCTGAGACTCAAAATTAATTTAATTTAATTACTAGTTTTATTTTGTGATTAATTTGTAGGATAATTTTTAGAGACTAACAAATATTTTCTTCTTATTTAAATTCATGTAAAATGGACTGTAAGGGCATAAGCCCAGCTTTTATTTCTTTCTGTGGTTTTGTAATAAGTTAGTGTAAATTTTTATTCTTCTCTGGTTTGTGGTTGGCGTAAACACGTAAAAATAGTAAAATAATTATTTTATAGAAAATCAATATTATTTTCTCACATTAAATAAATTAGAAAATTTACAAGTTTATTATTTAAACAAATTTTACGTTTTTCTCATTTAAAGAAAAATATTATTCTTTATAATATAAAATACAAAGTTTTGTCAAATAATTAGAAAATACGATTTTTCCAATAAAAAGTTAAATTGACTTTTCTTCGTAAGATAGTAACTCACCTCGATAAGCACTCTAAGTAGAGTTGTAAATAAAACTAAAATTTGACTAGGGTTCTGTTCTAGAGATTTCAACTAGATATGGTACAACATTGGTTCTAAGATAGAATTTTCAAATTGTAGGATTTCAAGAACATACTTGACATCTTCTTCGGTTCAGACATCTCAATCCAGTCAATAAAACAAAGGCAAGTAAAATTTGTGTTAGTTTACCAATTATTTAGTAATCGTTTTATTGCAAGTTTAAACCACGATTCAACACGAAACTCTCTCTGAGAGCATTGACTGATTGACTGTTGGGTACTGGGGGAGTAGTGTAATGAGTATGACCACATCCAAAGTAGTATACTGACTGTGTTAGCTTACCCCTCATACACACGGGGATAAGCCATATCGTATCAATAGGATACAACTGTACAACCCAATCCGGTCATATTTATTGCCTATTCACATCACAATATTTTAACTGCTGGAAAACTGTTTATTTCAAATTGTTTAAAAGTGCATAACTCTATTATTATTTCAATTGTTGGATTATCATGAATTGTACTTTGCTCCCTCCTGACTGGAGACCAACATTTTTAGGTGATTGCGTCGTCGAGGATCTGATGTCTAACTCTGGTTCCGCAGAACTTGGAACCTCAGAATCTTAAGAGCTGGATTAGTATTTATTTTCTTTTGGAAACAAGTGTAATAATTGAATGCTGTATTAATGTTCGTTGTATTTCAGGCTTTTCAAATTGAATAAAATATTTTTATATTTCGTTCGAATTTTATCTGCATGTGTTTCACTGCTTGATACAGCTTACTGCCGCCGTCTCAACAACGGTGCAGGCTGGGCATGATCCGATTCGACCCAAGAAATTGGGATCGGGTCGTGACATGTTTTTAGTGGTGGCCCATGCAGGTCAGATCTGTAAATTGGTCTAGTCAACTTAGTCTAGATCATCACGCAGTTCTGTAACTTGACCTAGGGATAGTTGAGACTTTAGAAAAACAGACTTTAGAAACAACTAGAACACTTCGATGATATACACCATGTTACATTATAGGGCCGAAAAATTATTTGCTTAAAAATCTATTTTTGCCTGCTTATAGATTCGTAGGATACCTTGTTTGTGTTTGTACCTAAACCTTATCTAAGTTAGGCTGATTGTACCTTTGAGTGTCCCATGACTTATTTTTCTATCATAATTTTCAGGTTCTAGTATACTTTAAGATTCATATTCTTTTTGGAATAAGATTGAATTCTTTGGTCTTCTTCTTCTTTATCAAACCTAAATTTCAAATTCTTCATTACTTCTCTACCTTTAATTGAAATCTTGATTCGTTCGCTATATAGAATTTCGAATTCTCTTAGCAACCCTGATAAATTCTTATCTACCCAATATATATCTACAACCATTATCCAACCTTTTGCTTTGATATCCTTTTCAATTGACTAACTTTCTCGGAATCAATCCTGAATCAAACTTCTTCTGGGATCATTTAAACCTCAAGATCAATTATTACCAGAAGAATTAGTTTAGTTCATGATTCTCTAAAAGGGGTTATTTTCAATTTCAATATTGAATGTTATCTCCTGAGTTATTCCAAAGACCGAGAATATTCTCATCTGTTGACTTCCTCCATTCATCTTAAAATCCTACTCTCTTTATACAATTTCTTGATCAAATCAAGGCCTATGTCATACCCCAGAACCAGAACACTGGAGAGCGGGGGCAGACATAGCCAGCTATGTATAATGAAATGGGATCCACTCCACTATACGGTCACGGCTGTCTAGATATATGAGGGTTTATCTACAAGCCATCAGTCTCCTATGGTCAATAACAAGCCTAGTGTCTCAATCACAAGCAAGTAAGTAAATATTACAAGATGTAAGATCACCAAATATACAATAGTAAGGCGTTCCAAACATTACATATTCAGCTGATCATGTAGCTAGTCGTACAAAATGTCAGGACTAGCAAGAGTTTTAGTCATACATGATCAACCCTAGGTTGCCAATCATGTTACAGCCCGTAGGCAGACAGTAAGTAAAGGTGCAATAAGAGATAACACGTGCTCGCCGGCTAAACGCCTCAAAAGAATAATTTTACAATAGAGTGGGAGAGCCAAAAATAACCCACTCGTTGCCAGGGTTCCGTCTAGTGGTCACCATCTGGCTGGAAAGTCGGTAGATCCTCTGGTGCTGCTCCGGTATCTGGCCAAACAAAACCAGCTGGGTCAGACCCCAGAAAGAGCAAGTGCCACAAAGGAGGCTTCACTTAGGAACTAAACCAGCAATTAGTACAAGAGTATAATTTCATAGTAAAAGACAGTAATTAAGGAAAAACATGGCAGGTGATATACGATGAGATAACCATGGGACTATTCAGATAACCAGGTTACAACCCGTAAACCAAACAAGGACCGGGGTTGTAACCCTTCGTCTGAACAGAACTTGGTTTTTTCTACCATTTATCAGTAAGATAATATAAAAAATCAGGACATGTAACAATCTTGTACATGATCAAGACAAGACTAGACTGATTGAACTCCATCCAACAATCATGCGGCCTAAAAGTGGGAGAACACACATGCGACCAAAGAGAGTGGGAGAGCCACCCATGCGGTCAGCCAAAGCTTATGCGGCCAAAAATACCTGAAGGGGGGCCATGCGGCCAGCAATAAATATTCATGCAACCAGAAAAGACAAAGAGAGAGGAACCCGCAATAAATGCAAGCTTTCACTCAAGCAAAAAGGAAAGGACACGTGGCCACTCAAGTACTGGGGCCATGTGGCCTAAAATTAAATGGATACAAACCTTGGGACCCCACTACAATTAATGCTTCATACTATTGAGGCCAGCACACCATGGTGTATGCGGGCCATGCGGCCAAGCAATAAATTATGGCCAAAAATAATGTGAAGGAATTAATGCCATGCAAGCTTCAGCATGCATTGATGCCATGCAAGCTTTTCTTGTTAATGCATACAAAACAAAATGAAAGGCCATGTGGCCAGCAATACGGATTTATCCCATGCGACTCACATTAATTGGCCAAAAAAATAAATACTAAAAAGGCATGCTTGCTTGATTCCATGCGGCTCATATAAGCATACAAGCTACAGATTAAATAATGCATGCGGCCATGCATATGAAGCAAGCAAGCAAGGCTTGCAAAAAGGGCCATGCGGCCACTAGGAGTAGCCCTATGCGGCTCACTTAGGTTGTAATTACAAGCAGGCTGCTAGTGTTTTAAATACTAAAGCTAATGCTAAATGCATTAGCTGCTACTGCATGGAATACTAAAACGTAGAGTACTAAACTAATGCATTTAATGCATAGGCATGGAGTATTAAAGTTAATACATTAAAATATATGCATGGAATACTAAAACGTGGAGTACTAAACTAATACATTTAATGCAAATGCATGGAGTATTTAAGTTAATGCATTAAAATATATGCATGGAATACTAAGGCTAATGCATTAAAATATGTGCATGCGGCTAATGCTAAGACCATATGCGGCCAGCATCCACTAAATATAATATGGCATTGGCCATATACGGCTAGCCAAGGCAAGGCAATTAATTAGATGGTCATGCAATTAATGCATGCCAGCAAATGATGAAAAATGGCCATGCGGCCAAGACAATAAATTAATGCTCATGCGGCTGGATTTGTCCATGCGGCAGGGAAGAACACTTGCCGTATGAAATAGTCATGCGGTCAAGTACTGTTCTTCTCCTCCAATTCCGAGAAGAAAAATACCATGAAGCCATGCTTCCAAGCCCCATAATTCCATCATCCAGAGTCCAAATCTGAACTTCCATAGGTCAAAATGGGGTAGAACAAAATTTTCTACAACATGGAACCATCAACTAGCAAAAATATGCAAGTTTGATAGATCAAAATTTATGAAAACCGAAAATACCACAAAACTAGATCTACAAGAATCTAACCACAGAAACGAAAAATGTTAAGTACTAAAGTGGATTAGAAACACATGAGGAAGACAATAGAACAATAAAAATGGACTTCCTCCATGAAGCAAGATGTACTTGTCTAAGCTCTCCACTCTCTCAGGTTGGTGGATAAGTTAATGGAGGAAGAAGATTAATGAAGAGAGAGAAAGGGGAGTGGGATATTTGTGGTGGGAGTGGTGGTAGGTGGGAGTGGTTCTCCACAGGATAAACCAAAACAAGCAAGGTCAAATAAACCGAACCGAACCAAGCCAATGTAATTACCATGATGAACCATAAGCCAATTAAACCAATCAAACAAAATTAACCAAAATTAACTAATCATGATTAACAAAAATACGGGTCCAAAACACGTATACGTACACTAAATACGTATCACGACTTTGGGACACTACATCCTACCCACCTTAAAAGAATTTTGTCCTCAAAATTTAATCAAGTGGCTAGAGATGCAGGGACAAGCTATACTAAGCAATCAATCAAACAATCAATCAATTATCCAAGCAAGGAATTGAAGGCATAAGGAAGAGAAAAAATATCCTGCTAGGAACCTCTCTTCCGGTTCTGAATTTGAGCTTGGACCAGGACATACTGCTGGGGTCTCTGCTGCTGAAAGACTTGAGCCTGAGGCGACAATGGCCTCGGAGGCTGGTACTGCTGCTGCACTGGTGCTGGTGCTGGTCCCCTTACCGAGGGACTAGTCTGGGCCGATGAGGAGGAACCGGCTCTATTCGGACAGGACCCTATCTTGTGGTCCGGTGCTCCACAAGCTAAGCACAATCCCTGTGCTCTGCGATACTCTAAAATAACGTATTCTGGCTTCCCACAATGAGTACAGCCCATTGCGGAAGACTGCTTCTGCTGCTGAGGATACGTCGGGATTGAATGTTGAACCGACGTAACCGAAGCTGTCCTTCTTGGAGCTCCAATGGTCAAAGCCCTAGCTGTCGGGGCTGGGGCTGACGACTGGTTCATCTGGCCGCGAGATCGCTTTCGACCTCTGGTCCTGTCATTGTTCGCTGCACTATTCCAATGATGTCCACCTCTGCCCAGAGCATCTGCCACTGCCTGACGCAAGGCGTCTCCTCGACGATCCTGCGATGCAATCAAGTCCGTGATAAGTCCCACCAAGGCTCCATCACCCTGCCCTGCGGGCTGGGCTGGCTGTACCGGGGGTTCTGGATCTCCGTGAGGCATGACCCGGAAGGCTGCTTCTGAGTGCTAGGCCTGATCTCCAGGTTGCTGCTGGTCCACAGGAGGTGCTCCGCCTTGCTGATCGGCAGGTCCAGGAACAATGTCGCTGAAGAAGACGACATAGAAAACAATAAGGAAGGACCAGGACAGATCAAGGATACAAACATGTGATCAGGACAAGAATTTCAGGAATCAAGAGGATACGAGCAGAGATCAAGGGCGAGTACTGATTGAGACATCTATTCGGTAAACCCTCACATATCTTGATTTATAAGACCTGCATGGGCCACCACTTAAAACTATGTCACGCCCCAGAACCAGAACACTGGAGAGCGGGGGCAGACATACCGAGCTACGTATAATGAAATGGAATCCACTCCACTATACGGTCACGGCTGTCTAGATATATAAGGGTTTATCTACAAGCCATCAGTCTCCTATGGTCAATAACAAGCCTAGTGTCTCAATCACAAGCAAGTAAGTAAATGTTACAAGATGTAAGATCACCAAATATACAATAGTAAGGCATCCCAAATATTACATATTCAGCTGATCATGAAGCTAGTCGTGCAAAATGTCAGGACTAGCAAGAGTTTTAGTCATACATGATCAACCCTAGGTTGCCAATCATGTTACAGCCCGTAGGCAGACAGTAAGTAAAGGTGCAATACGAGCTAACACGTGCTCGCCGGCTAAACGTCTCAAAAGAATAATTTTACAATAGAGTGGAAGAGCTAAAAATAACCCACTCATTGCCAGGGTTCCGTCTAGTGGTCACCATCTGGCTGAAAAGTCGGTAGATCCTCTGGTGTTGCTCCGGTATCTGGCCATACAAAACCAGCTGAATCAGACCCCAGAAAGAGCAAGTGCCACAAAGGAGGCTTCACTTAGGAACTAAAACCAGCAATTAGCACAAGAGTATAATTTCATAGTAAAAGACAGTAATTAAGGAAAAACATGGCAGGTGATATACGATGAGATAACCATGGGACTATTCAGATAACCAGGTTACAACCCGTAAACCAAACAAGGACCGGGATTGTAACCCTTCGTCTGAACAGAACTTGGTTTTTCCCACCATTTATCAGTAAGATAATATAAAAAAATAGGACATGTAACAATCTTGTACAGGATCAAGACAAGACTAGACTGATTGAACTCCATCCAACAATCACGGCCAAGCAATAAGTATGGCTTGATACTTTAACTAACTAGGGTTATTACGGGCCTAGTTACTAGTAAGATGCAGCGAGATTCTTCCACAGCCATAAGCCCTGTAGACCATCCAGGTTATCCAGGTCGAATATTAGTACAATAAGGGTACAACACATGATAGTGTGCTGGAAATGTACCCTACTTATCGGCAGGCTACAGATTCCAAGTGGGGCGTCCAGATAACGGGATTGCCTGTAGCTGGGAAATCTCTTCATGACTACTGGATTATTCTAGTTGTTAGCCTTAGTCGAATTCAGTGGGTATCCCTAACCGTGGTACTCAGGGGTCCCCATCCAAGACATGATGCAAGACAAAACGGGTTTATTTGTACAAGCACAATCTTCCACGATGTCCAGGTCATTCGTACTGGTCATGTCAGGTTAGCCGTCGCAACAACATTTCGAGAAGTATCATGTCAGGTTTATCGTGTCAAGAGTGCGCCACGGCGGGCCACTATCAAGAATTATCATGTCAAGTTATCATGTCAAATTTGTCAGGTCAAGTTATCTTGTCGGGAGTGCACCATGGCGGGTCACTATCAAGTCATGTCATTTATCAAGGAGGGAAGAAACTTGCACAATTAAATAATAATAATATATATATATATATATATATATATATATATATATATATATATATATATAATATATATTCTAGAAGCCAAGGAGAAACTCTATAACTTTTATGTTGGGAGTGAGAAGAAATTCTGACCACAATTCAGGCAAATAAAACATTTAAACAATCAAAGTGGACCCCATGCGGCCCAAAAGTGGGAGAACACACATGCGGCCAAAGAGAGTGGGAGAGCCACCCATGCGGTCAGCCAAAGCTTATGCGACCAGAAAATAACTGAAGGGGGGCCATGCGGCCAGCAAGAAATATTCATGCAACCAGAAAAGACAAAGAGAGCGGAACCCGCAATAAATGCAAGCTTCCACTCAAGCAAAAAGGAAAGGACACGTGGCCACTCAAGTACTGGGGCCATGTGGCCTAAAATTAAATGGATACAAACCTTGGGACCCCACTACAATTAATGCTTCATACTAATGAGGCTAGCACACCATGGTGTATGCGACAAAATATGGCACGTGGCCACTCAAACAATGCATGCGGCCAAGAATTATTAGCCATGCTCATATTATATATATGTGGCCATGCGGCCAAGCAATAAATTATGGCCAAGAATAATGTGAAGGAATTAATGCCATGCAAGCTTCAGCATGCATTGATGCCATGCAAGCTTTTCTTGTTAATGTATACAAAACAAAATGAAAGGCCATGCGGCCAGCAATACGGATTTATCCCATGCGGCTCACATTAATTGGCCAAAAAAAACAAATACTAAAAAGGCATGCTTGCTTGATTCCATGCGGCTCATATAAGCATACAAGCTACAGATTAAATAATGCATGCGGCCATGCATATGAAGCTAGCAAGCAAGGCTTGCAAAAAGGGCCATGCGGCCACTAGGAGTAGTCCTATGCGGCTCACTTAGGTTGTAATTACAAGCAGCCTGCTAGTGTTTTAAATACTAAAGCTAATGCTAAATGCATTAGCTGCTACTGCATGGAATACTAAAACGTGGAGTACTAAACTAATGCATTTAATGCATAGGCATGGAGTATTAAAGTTAATACATTAAAATATATACATGGAATACTAAAACGTGGAGTACTAAACTAATACATTTAATGCAAATGCATGGAGTATTTAAGTTAATGCATGGAATACTAAGGCCAATGTATTAAAATATGTGCATGCGGCTAATGCTAAGACCATATACGGCCAGCATCCACTAAATATAATATGGCATTGGCCATATGCGGCTAGCCAAGGCAAGGCAATTAATTAGATGGTCATGCAATTAATGCATGCCAGCAAATGATGAAAAATGGCCATGCGGCCAAGACAATAAATTAATGCTCATGCGGCTGGATTTGTCCATGCGGCAGGGAAGAACACTTGCCGCATGAAATAGTCATGCGGTCAAGTACTATTCTTCTCCTCCAATTCCGAGAAGAAAAATACCATGAATCCATGCTTCCAAGCCCCATAATTTCGTCATTCAGAGTCCAAATCTGAACTTCCATAGGTCAAAATGGGGTAGAACAAAATTCTCTACAACATGGAACCATCAACTAGCAAAAATATGCAAGTTTGATAGATCAAAATTTATGAAAACCGACAATACCACAAAACTAGATCTACAAGAATCTAACCACAGAAACGAAAAATGTTAAGTACTAAAGTGGGTTAGAAACACATGAGGAAGACAATAGAACAATACAAATGGACTTCCTCCATGAAGCAAGATGCACTTGCCTAAGCTCTCCACTCCCTCAGGTTGGTGGAGAAGTTAATGGAGGAAGAAGATTAATGAAGAGAGAAAAATGGGAGTGGAATATTTATGGTGGGAGTGGTGGTAGGTGGGAGTGGTTCTCCACATGATAAACCAAAACAAGCAAGGTCAAATAAACCGAACCGAACCAAGCCAATGCAATTACCATGATGAACCATAAGCCAATTAAACCAATCAAACAAAATTAACCAAAATTAACCAAAATTAACTAATCATGATTAACAAAAATACGGGTCCAAAACACGTATACGTACACTAAATACGTATCACGAATTTGGGACACTACAGCCTAGAAATTTTCTATGATCATGAAGCAGGAACGATCAGAAATTTGATCACATTTTGAATCCATTCTTGAATTTCCTTTAGTCATGGAAATTTTGAGCTGTCCCAAAGCTATTTAATTTCTTGGCGTTACTAGACAATTTCAATTTGATTTCCTTGAATCAATAAAACTTACCTTCTCTCAAATTTCCAACTTTCCTTAGTTATGGAATTATTCTTCTCAAAATAATTTTCTGTATTCCCTGAGTAATTTGTCGGGAATATTATCATTGGTTTTTCTTACTTAATCCGAAGCCGTGATGCTTCTATCTTATCTAGTGTTTGACTCAATTATTCAAATCAAGGTTGATCGTTTCATCTTTGGAAAAGAAAATCGGAGAACAGATACTCCTCTTGATTTTAGCCCCAGTCTCTTGAATCTCAAACACATATTTTGATAAATCCCTTGATCTCGGAAGAACAGTCATCTACATTTTCTATCCTGTTTAGAACTTTAAACTCGTTTGAATTTTTGAAATTTCTCTGAAATTCACATAGACAAAGTTGAGGAAATATTTAGCAACCTAACATGACTCCGCACATTTACGTGATAGTCATTTATCTGAATTATGGAAAACTGGAAGTTTACTGCAGCTAGTTGTGCACTGGCGAGGCATAAACTCTAAGTTGAAATAATGACAGGTAATCGTTAGGTTTCCAAATATTATTGAGACTTGGTTTTATGTTTGCTTAGCCATGAAATGGATAAAGTTGGAAGATTACTCGGTAAACTAAATTATTCAAGTTATGGAGTCAAAAATTCATTGCAGTCAGGTGCACACTGGCGAGGCATGAATTTGAAACAAAGTGACTTCGAAAATAATTGGTTTTCGAATATTAATAAGACTATATTCATATCATGATTATCTCCAATCATTCTGAGGATTTGTATTCTAGCATTTGCTCCCACTTCCAGAAATATTCTATCGAATTATATTCTTGTCATGGCTATTTTTAATCACCCTCACCATCTTAAAATCGTACAACTTGTTGATTCTTTCTGAGTCACAAAACTCCTATACCTCATACCAGTTTGAATTGAAAATTGTCCCTCATTTCGAAAAATTACATTATCATTTGTTTCTCAAATAAATTGATGTCGTATTTTTTTGACCTTTCTATTTTATTTGATCTCATTTTAAAACTTTAAACTCGTTATGATTATTTAAATTCTAAACATGTTTATTTATTTTTTTATATATTTAGCAATCATGTCTCGAATCTGATTATGCCTGATGAATTAAATTGGAACAATCTATTGAAGGAACTTATGGAGTACATGAATTATGAGATAAATATGAAACACTCGTGATTGAACTTAAACCTAGGAAGGGATAAATTAATGATGTGAATGTTAAGCAAATAGACAGTGTGGATTAGAGGTAGTTAAATGATAAGTATGGAGATGCACTATAGGAAGATGCATGATGAATCAGGAAAGGGACAATCGAAACAAGAAACTATGGAGTTAAGATGTAACTAATTAAAGTTGTAAACATATGAATTGAAGGATGCAAAAGATTACAAATCAGAAACCATAGATAGAAAAGTTGTAAATAACACAAGGTGGGAAGATTTTAATAAGATTTTTTTACAGAGAAATGTTTAGTCAAATGATACAGTAAAATCAAGATGAAGGATTCGAGCTTAAGCATGATAATTAAATTTTGTTGAGATTTCGGGATCAAATATGGAAAATGAGGATTTAGAATCAAGATATACACATGTTGATAAAAATGGACATCTAAAATTACAGAGTGATCACGTATGGGTAAGGAATGATAAATTTTTCTAATCACGACAAATTGGAGTATGATGTTGGATTCTAAAATATGATATTGGGTTACCGAGACTTGATACTGAAGTATTAAAACAAAACGAAGTGTATAAAATCTTAGAGTTAAATTTTGTATATATTAGCAAGCTGAAGAAAGTATAGTATATATTGGAGGAAATATTATTTGTGTATAGTATGAAAAATGTGGAAGACCAAATTTTCAAGATCGTGACGGTAATTAACAATTCAGGAATGAAAACAGAAATTCATAATTGTGGTTAGTGACTATTTTCTAAGGAGGGAAGAAAATTATTTCGGAATAGTGGATAAAATTGATGGACATATTGCACTAGATTGATCTGCTATGAGATAATAGTCCAGTTAGGCATGAGGCTACTGAGGAAGAATACTTAGACTGGTTGAGGCATGATTGCATGATTGTACCCCTAACCCTATCCTTTAATTTCGAGGACGAAATTTTCTAAGGAGGGAAGGTTGTGAAACCCGTAACCTTTATTAATTAATTTAGTGTTATTTTATTTTAAAATTAAATTATTATTTCTGGTCAAACCTGAAATTTTTTAATTAACCAATTATTATTATAAATCATTATTTGTTAATTTAGGAAAATTATATTTTTAGAAAATTAATATTCTGGAATTTCAGTGTTGGACCAGACCATCCCGGACCTGTCTCGATCCATTTTAAAATTGGATCCAAACTCGATCCATTAATTTATAATTATAAGTTTAATTCTATTTTTAGTATAAAAAAAAGAATTATTTTCCTTTTAAAACTTTTACTTGCATTTATAACTCTAACTTTAACTTTTGCTCCATTCAGCAAAAGGAAAAGCAATTCTTTTCCTTAAAATACTCATTTACTTACTCTCTCTCTCTCTCTCTCTCTCGTTTACTTCTGACATTTCCCGAAACCCTTCTTTTTCTCACAGCCCACAAACGCTCGGCCGCGACCCTTCCCCTCCCGAAACCACCGGCGACTCTTCCTCTCCCGTAACCCCCTTCACAATTCTCCTATAAAACCCTCTCCCCACTTCTTCTTTCCCCATCACCATTCCATCTCCATCCCCAAAATCTCCCGTGCCCTAACCCCCAATTTTCGGCAACCCGAGCTCCTCCGGTAGCCGACGTCCGCCCTCACCGCAGCCCGGCGACCCCCGCCGATCGCTCTCGCACCCTTCGCGCGACCTCCCAGCGGCCTAGGCCGGCGACCCCGAGCCTATCCGGCATTTTCCGCCGCCGCTTTCTGTTCGCGCGGCCCCGCCCATGCCGACCCGACGCCGTCGAGCCCTCTGGCCGCCGTTTTCGACCATCCGACCAGCATTCCGCCCAGACCGACCGCCCAAGGCCGACCCCCTCGCCGTCGCCCCCGGTGTTCGGTGGTTTTCGTGCCCGATCTGCTGTCCATGGATTCCCGTGGCCCGTCCCGTTGTCCAGCACTGTTTCCGTGGCGCTTCGATTCCCGTGGCAACCTCTGTTCTCGTAGGCGTGCTCGTTTCTGCGCTGTTCCGCACAATTTGTTGCTGTCCACGTGTTTTGGGCTTTCCCGAGTCTGCGAAAATTTGGTTTTTCTCTATAATTGTATCTTAGAGCTCTAGCCGAGCAACCCGAGGTATATCTCGTGTCCCCATTCCCCTCCAATTAGAGTAGTCGATGATGATACGGTCCCCGATCCCGTTACGGGATTCGGCTTAGATGATTTCGGGTTTTCCGAAGTCCATTTCGGAAGAAGTTCTGGCTTGATGATTTTGTGCTGTGGTTTGGAAATATGGGTTTTGAGTGAATAATTCTTCTGTTGGTTTTGGTTCTGTGAGTTTTCGAAATTTCCGAGTTTAATTTCGAATTTTCCGAATTTTCTTCGGAAACGTTCTGTCGGCTTCTCGGGAATTTTCGAGTTAGCTTCGGAATAGTTCTGTGATTTTCTTGGTTTAAATCTGTAGCTTTGTTTTAGTTTTGGTTCTGAGACTTTCTGAGAATGTTGGTTTGTTTCTGTGAATTCTCGGGTTTCCGAGTAATTTCGGATTTTTCGAGTATTCTTCGGAAATATATTTTGTGAGTTATTAATCCTTATGGTAGAATTTAAATTATGGGTTTTTCCTGGTTTGGGGATATTTATTTGGTATTGTGGCACATTTTTTCAGTTTTGGGTTGTCCCGAAAATAGAGGGAATGCTGCCGAAATTTTATAAAATTTATAAAGGAATATTTTTAAATCGGTTTTCGGAAATATTTTTATAAAGTGATTTTCGGGCGACGACCGTATCGGTCAATGGGCCCTTAGCGAAATGCAAACGAAACCGGCATTGTTCCGGACGTTGAGGCATTAGCTATTTTGACTATTGGACCAAAGTCTGAGACTCGAAATTAATTTAATTTAATTACTAGTTTTATTTTGTGATTAATTTGTAGGAAAATTTTTAGAGACTAACAAATATTTTTTTCTTATTTAAATTCATGTAAAATGGACTGTAAGGGCATAAGCCCAGCTTTTATTTTCTTTCTGTGGTTTTGTAATAAGTTAGTGTAAATTTTTATTCTTCTCTGGTTTGTGGTTGGCGTAAACACGTAAAAATAGTAAAATAATTATTTTATAGAAAATCAATATTGTTTTCTCACATTAAATAAATTAGGAAAATTACAAGTTTATTATTTAAACAAATTTCACGTTTTTCTCATTTAAAGAAAAATATTATTCTTTATAATATGAAATACAAAGTTTTGTCAAATAATTGGAAATACGATTTTTCCAATAAAAAGTTAAATTGACTTTTCTTCGTAAGATAGTAACTCACCTCAATAAGCGCTTTAAGTAGATTTGTAAATAAAACTAAAATTTGACTAGGGTTCTGTTCTAGAGATTTCAACTAGATATGGTACAACATTGGTTCTAAGATAGAATTTTCAAATTGTAGGATTTCAAGAACATACTTGACATCTTCTTCGGTTCAGACATCTCAATCCAGTCAATAAAACAAAGGCAAGTACAATTTGTGTTAGTTTACCAATTATTTAGTAATCGTTTTATTGCAAGTTTAAACCACGATGCAACACGGAACTCTCTCTGAGAGCATTGACTGATTGACTGTTGGGTACTGGGAGAGTAGTGTAATAAGTATGAGGACATCCAAAGTAGTATACTGACTGTGTTAGCTTACCCCTCATACACACGGGGATAGGCCATATCGTATCAATAGGATACAACTGTACAACCCAATCCGGTCATATTCATTGCCTATTCACATCACAATATTTTAACTGCTGGAAAACTGTTTATTTTAAATTGTTTAAAAGTGCATAACTCTATTATTATTTCAATTGTTGGATTATCATGACTTGTACTTTGCTCCCTTCTGACTGGAGACCAACATTTTTAGGTGATTGCGTCGTCGAGGATCTGATGTCTAACTCTGGTCCCACAGAACTTGGAACCTCAGAATCTTAAGAGCTGGATTAGTATTTATTTTCTTTTGGAAACAAGTGTAATAATTGAATGCTGTATTAATGTTCGTTGTATTTCAGGCTTTTCAAATTGAATAAAATATTTTTATATTTCGTTAGAATTTTATCTGCAAGTGTTTCACTGCTTGATACAGCTTACTGCCGCCGTCTCAACAATGGTGCAGGCTGGGCATGATCCGATTCGACCCAAGAAATTAGGACCGGGTCGTGACACCCCCCCGACAGCAAACTCCCACCCCACCCCCTCCCCCCCCCCGACAGCAAACACCCCCCTCCCCCTCACCCCCCGACAGCAAACCCCCACCCCACCCCCTCCCCCCCCCCCGACAGCAAACACCCACCCCCCCCTCCCCCTCGCCCCCCGAGAGCAAAATCCCACCCCACCCCCTCCCCCCTGACAGCAAACACCCACCCCCCTCCCCCTCACCCCCCCGACAGCAAACACCCACCCCCTCCCCCCTCCCCCTCACCCTGCCCCGCCCCGCACCCAACACCATCCACCCCCCCTCCCTCTCCCTCACCCTGCCCCGCCCCGCACCCAACACCATCCACCCCCCCTCCCTCCCCCCATCACCGCCGGCCCCCGCAACAGCCGGCCCACCCCTCCCACCCGAAATCCTACCCCTGCCCCGAAATCCTAAACCCTACCCTGCCCCCCGCCCTCAACAACCTTCCCCCCACCCCGCCGGCCCCAGCGACAGTCGACCCCCCCACCAACCCGAAACCCTAAACAGAGAGAGCGAGAGAGGGAGAGAGAGAGAGAGCATACCTGAGAGAGATATATCCCGTCGGAGAGAGCTTCGCCGGAGAATGTGACCCGTCGGAGAGAGCTCGCCGGAGAGAGAGAGAGAGAGAGAGAGAGAGAGAGTTTTTTGGGGTGAATGGAAAATTCCCCCCCCCCCCCTCCCCCCGTCGGTCTATTTAAGTTAGGTTACAGTATTTAGCGACGGATTACCGACGGATATATCCGTCGGTAGGTAGTCGCTAAATACCAACTAGATTACCGACGGAACGTCCGTCGCCACATAGACGCTAATTTAGCGCGCCATTTATTTCAGATTTTACCGCCACAATGTGCGACATATTAGCGTCGGACATGAATCCGTCGCTAATGTTTCGTCAAATTAGCGACGGATGTGCGACTGATTTTGACGCAAAAAAATAAAAAAATATACATTGCTTTCTGATGGTAGTCAGTCACAAGGTAGTCGCGAGGCCGTCGCTATTGCCGACGGATTCGATCCGTCGCTAATCCTCCGTCGCTAATTTGCTGTATTTTAGTAGTGGTCTCCAAGAACGAGAGGTGGTGGCAGCAGCAAAAAGGCAAAAAGGGGGAGCCTGCGCGCGCCACGGTCAATGGCACGTCTCGGGGAGAAGGCCATCAGTGATGGCGCGCGTCGGGGTCTTCGAGAAAGCCTGGGCCATCACAGCGCGGGGTCTTCGAAAATGCTTGGGCCATCAAAGCGGGGTCTTCGAGAAATCCTGGGCCATGCGCGTCTCGGGGAGAAGGCCATCAATCATGATAGCGCGTTTGGGTCATTGATGGCGCATTGGGGTATTCGAGAAAGGGGGCACAACCATCAGTAATGGCGCGACACGATCAATATGGAGTATCTCTCTGCGCGCGCCATTGTAGATGGCGCGTCTTGTCGTTTCTTCCCCTACGCGCCACGATCAATGGAGTATCTCCCTGCGTGCGCCATTGTAGATGGCGCGTCATATCGTTTCTTCCCCTACACGCCATCAGACTTGTCGTTTCCTTACCCAAAATAAATTTTTTTCCAAACTTGTTACTTTTTTTACAATTTTGTTAAAATTCTTTACTCTATATAAAAAATTTTGTTACAAATATTGGCATAAGCCTCGTGGCACTGCAAAAATGTCACCTTATTTAAGTACATTATTGATTGTACAAAAATATAATTACATTGATTGTAGTTTGGTGTGACACGTATTTTTTAGAATGCGGGGGACATAAATTCTGAGTTAGGATTTTTTTTTTTGGTACATACAAAACTAAATTAAGTACATACATGTTAATACTTTTCAGGTTCGTATTTATAAATAAAATAGAATAAGTGGCACTTATAAGTGAGACTTATGTGTATGAAATAAAATACGAAAATGTTACGTTGTTCGCAGGCTTGGACTGTAGTCCTGATCCGCGGACCACGTGTCATCACCTGATTGGCCTTCCCTTGCTAATTTTCGGATCCACCAGCCCCCTGGCCAATCAGGAGACGACACTGCGGTCCAAGTCCGCGGACACTTGAGCTCTCTTCTATCGATGGTACGTAGCCCTCTTCGATCGATGGTACGTAGCGTAAAGATAGGAGAGACTTATATATGGTTGCCAATGTCCATGGCCATTGGCTTCCTAGAAGTTATGGGAAGTGGGTGGTCCTCTCTCAGTCGCTCTCTATATGTATAACATGATACATGATTAAGTCGAGTGCAAATCAAGGAAAATCTCAGTAGTTCCTCGTTCCAACCCCCACAGAACATGCAAGGAAACTACCTACTGGAAAGCAAGTGGAACCTACTAATATTTCACGCTTAGAAGTTACAGACTTTTAATTTAGATTTGTACTATTTATTTAATAGAACAATGTTATTCGTATCTCCAAAATATTCCTTCAAACTATTCCTTCTTACGTGATATTGTCATGGCAGCTGACATATCAGCTGACGTGGTAAATTCTAACCCAAAAAATAATTACCCAAATTTTGAATGTTAATGTTAATATAAATTCTAATAGAAATTTAAGTATTAATGTTAAAGTTAATTTTTTTTACTTTAATGTTAATGCTAATTTAGATACTAATTTTAATGATAATTTCAATACTAATTTAAATTTTAATGTTAATGTTAATTTTAAAAATTGTCTTGTCAGCTATCATATCAGCTGTCGTGTTAGTTGTCATGTCAGACGACATATCAATTGCCACATAAGAAATAATAGAAATATTTTAGAGGAATAAATAACAATTTTCTATGTAATATTTGGTTCAGATGGAATTTGTTCATGTAAACTAACAGTAATGATGATAAGAATTTTCTGTCGTGTGACATTTCTTCCTCTTCCACATCGGAGTCCATAGGAAGAAAGTGGAGCTCTAGTGGTTGACGGTCAGGAAGTCACTGTGTGGGTGAAGGACGGCAAGGAGGATTTCCAGTGGTCCGATTGGGGCTATTCAACATAATCGGTAAATCATTACTGAACGTGATATTGTACAAGTCTAAATTATATTTGTACAAGATATATTTATACATATTTTATAAAATAATTTTTATTTAAAGTTTGCAAAAAAAAAAAAAAAAAATCACATCATAATATAAGAAATATTCTATTATCTATTCTACTATATAATACCAAAAGTTAGGTTTCACTGTGATTTTTTTTTTCTTCTAAAAATATCCTTGCATATCTATACTTATTAAAATAGTTCATTAAGCCCTGATCAACTCTCTCTTCCCTCCCTGGGAGGCGAAGGCAATCACTGCTATCAATCTCCAGGTGGGAGATGGTGTCGACAAACTCATCTGGACGTGCTCCAAAACGGGTGAGTTCTCGTCCAAATCTTTATACGAATCTATTCGATGCAGCAATCCTTCTAGCTCGACTGCCTCTGCTTCCAATCTCAAGTGGGAGCGCCTTTGGAAGTTGTCAAATTACCTCCCCTCGCATCCTGATGTTCATTTGGAGATTGTGGCATAATGGGCTTCCTCTGCTCTCTATTATCAACAAAAGAAATGGGCAGGTTAGCCCTCTGTGTCCATTTTGCCAACTCCATGAAGAAACTGCGGACCACCTTTTTCTACAATGCAGTGTTGCCAGGGAGGCTTGGTTCTCAAGCCCCCTGGGGCTGCGCACGGA
Organism: Iris pallida; assembly: GCA_029216955.1. Lineage (NCBI taxonomy): Eukaryota > Viridiplantae > Streptophyta > Magnoliopsida > Asparagales > Iridaceae > Iris > Iris pallida. The sequence continues at coordinate 4,769,121 of JANAVB010027997.1, forward strand.
TGACTGCGGTAATATTCACTCCCTATTGATTTCCTGGATTAACGATAACTATGCTAGTGAAGCACTCCGCATGGGTGCATCGATTTTATGGGCCATTTGGAAATCGAGGGGAGATTGTGTATTTCGGAAACACGCCCCTTGTCCTCAGAGAATTATCAATCATGCTTTGAGTCTCATATCGATACATGCAGGGGAGCTCCATAACAATTCAAACGAGTTTTGCGAACTGAGGCGCGTGGCCAATAATGTCGCTACTTGGCAGCCGCCATCCATTGGATCCATTAAGATTAATGTCGATGGGGCGACATGTCACGCCCCGCTCCCGTAGGAGCGATCGTCCTCGCTAAGGCGTGATGCCGCACGAGCCTAGATTGCGCTCGTGCAAGGCGGGTTCCATAACGGCCGATTACAGCGGCTGCGACGGGGTCGTCGCACAGAAGTCCCGAGCAGAGACATTGAACACGCAGCGGAAATTTAGAACAAACACAAGTTATTCAAAGAAGCTCTTTTATTGATATTGAAACAACGGTTACATTGGGGGCACAAGGCCAAGATTACAATCACTCAAATACACTCGTCTCACATTACAAATCGCTCAGCTCTCTCTCATCTCTCGATACATATTGTCGATCCAGCGGAAGCTTCGGAAGGCGATGTCCATACATTATGTCCCGTATAAGTCTTCGAATCCATGCGGCCACACGCTTCGAATCGCCAAGGAACTCCGTGCCTCGACGCATCCAAGCGAGCTCCGCGCCACGAGCTTCTACCTGTGCCTGCACATAAACACTGTGTGGGTGTCAGTACCACTGTACTGGTGGAGTGAGCTCCTCGCCCACCCATACAGAACCGACACGTTTATTTTACTTTGTGCGATACAAGCCCCTTTTTCGATTGTCTTTCTAGTCTTGCCTTAGGATCGATTTTAGGACCGACGCTCGGCCTATTTAGTGTCTTTAGACCATCTCCGTGCCTTACACTAATAACGTACCCATACTTTGCCTCTAGACCTTTCTCGTGCTTGCATTGTCAACGTACCGACTCATACTTGTCTTTCGTACCATACTCTTGGACGTAACGACTAGGTCGTGTCAAATACTTGCCCTACGGCCCTTCTCGACTTAACTCGAAACGTATAACCCAACTTGTGGAACCGGTGTTGAGAACTCAAGTACGACAACATATCTCGTGCCGAAGCACGTGTCTTTACGTATACCCGAATCGTAGACTTTATAATACTTTGGGTGCAACCGAGCACACATTTCACCTTTCGACGCATACCGTGCTTACACTTCCTTTGTTATGACCGACACCGTGCATGCGAATTTGCCGCTTAGCACGCCAATTATCTATATGAAAGGCCACTGGCATGACAAGCCATCGCGGACATAGCTCGGGTAGGCGGCGGGTCCTTCGATGCAAGGTAGCTAGCCCCATGGAAAGCCCCCGACTACCCACGCAATAAAGGCATGCGCTGCTATAACGTCTACCTCCTAGGACGACTGGGCCCGGTGCCCCGACGTATAACCAGTCTAGGCAGAAATCCTTGTCGACAAGGTGTCCAATGACCACGCACCTACGAGACACCTAAACTCACGTAAATGCATGGCCTACTTGTTGGTACGACCGGAACTATACTTAGCAACTCGTGCTCTGAATCACACTTGGCATAACGTGCCTCGGGACCGCGAGACTCCCAACCGAGGGATCGCCTCGAACTTCTTAACGTGGATAGGAACGCGAGACTCCCAATCGAGGGACCGCCTCGAATACTTAACGTGGATAGGAACGCGAGACTCCCAACCGAGGGACCGCCTCGAATACTCAACGTAGATAGGAACGCGAGACTCCCAACCGAGGGACCGCCTCGAATACTCAACGTGGTTAGGAACGCGAGACTCCCAACCGAGGGATCGCCTCGAAACACCTTTGAACTCGAGGGAACGACTACTACGTAGCCTTCCAACTTAACTTGAACAAAACGTGTTCCTTAAGTGCCATGGACCGTGGCTAACTTTACATCGTGCCAACCGTGGCTCGTGCCTGCAACTGACTCACGTCCAACGTGACGCTATCACCCAAGTCATACATTATATGACGGCACTTGAGATCGTGGGACTATTTAACTTGACAACCGCAGAGAGAGCGGGACGGCACTTAGAATGACTTAGGTCGATCGGCATAACTTTGCCTAACTTTCTCAAGCCTACAACTTAACCCGAGGGACGAGCCAAGGCTATGCCAAGCCTTGCGCAGTGGAAACGTGCATGCTTTATCGAGCATTTACGCGGGGGACGCCTATGACTTAGGCTAACTCATCGTTTGTGGCGAATACCAACTTTCCTTCTCCCAAGCCACGGGACGAAGGACCGAGTGTCATTTTAAAGCACGCTGAGCCGACTTCTATTGAGACCGTGGGACCATTTTCCATGTTCTAAGACATTTCGACGGGTCGGGATTACTCCCTTAGCTATGTGCGTTCGTAGCTTTTATATTAGCCTACTTGTGCAAGTTGAAACCACACGAATTATTAAGTGAAGGCAGAGATGAGGCAAGTTCACCGAAACTCCCCCACCTGAGCGATATCTTCGAGTCACCGTTGTAAGGCCAAGTCCGAACGCCGTCGGCGTTTCGATTCCTCCGATTGATTTTTGCGGGACGGGGCACTACATCATACACCACTCAGAACAAGTCTCGTCCTCGAGACTTTCCTGAAGGCAAACCATCCTACCGTTTCTATAGCCAAGACTTAATCGTACACATTCCGCCTACGCGTTTCTTCGATTTGGAGCCACGCTCGTGCTATCGCTAACTTAGTCGTAAGGCACACTAATCGATCAACCAACATTTGAACTCGTTTCAAATCAATGATCGCATTACCATCAACATTTCTTCGAAACTCACGATTCTAAAATCCTTGACACTTTCCCGTTTCTCAAGTCTCACTTGATTCAACATATCACTTAGTTGGATCGTGCACATGTTCTAGGCGTCCCTAAAATACATGCATGTCAGCCAAGCCTCGTGATAGAGAATCCGCCATCACCACTCGAGTCGGATCGTGCACATATTCGGGCGTCCCTGATATACGTGCATGTCAACCAAGACTCGCGAGTGGTGCCTCCGTAACACCTATCGTTTCACGCTCGAACGCCTGCCTAACCGCTAGGCTATGTCTCTTTCGTCAGTACTGGAATCATAGTTCCCAAACAACGATATCAACACTGACCCCATCCTAAGGTCAAACCAAATCGTTGGTACGAGGTTTTCTACCCAAGCTCGCATCACTCCGATTTCTAAACATCGGGCATCGATTTCCTACGTACATTCCAATATCCGTCACACGGGGTACGAGTCGTTCGGTAAAGTCATCCTACGATAACTCACGTTTTAACCAATTCCATGTCGTATCAATATTGTTCGTTCATCAAGCCGTTTCGTATAGTCTATCTCTTCGAACACGTTCGACATAATCTGCCTATCAATCTTTCCAAGTCAAGCACGCTACAACACGATTCATCGCAAAACCATAATTCACATTTCATACTTCCAAAATCATCTATTCCAATTCACGTAATCGATCACAAGGTCGTCTGACTTAACAATATGTTGTGCTCCGATCTCACGCGAGTCCGATCATCCACGGTGGTTCATGAATCACCATACAACGCACCCGCAGAATAATCATTCTCATCGGGGCGTAACACTTGTTTTGGGTCTAGACTAAATCATTTTCGATGCGCGGATTGGACCTACACAATCCTCAAGTTTTCGTTCATTCGTCAATCATAAGTCCTAACATCCTCAAATTTTTCCTTCGCATCAAACCGACAAGTCAGGACAATCAAAGTTGCCGCGTCCTGATTTTTCTGAGTTCGATTATTCCCGCGACATGAATCACCATGTCAGCGCTCACGCGGAATGATCGTCCCAAATCCGACGCAACGCATGTGCGAGGCTAGAGTAGCGCTCGTGCAAGACAAGACTGTCGACGTTGTGGTTATCAACGCAACCATCGGAATACGATCACTTTTATCCAACATTCATCTTCAAACAGAATCCTAAGTATTGCATCCAACCGAATAATAGCACTTGCACGATCGTCATTCACCGAGTCCGAGTACCTCCGAGTTATTGCATATCATTTTTGATACGCCTCAATACCATCGACGATATACGTAACCTGACGATCTTCGTTTGCAACGAATTCTGAGTCGTGCGAATGATGCTATCGTCCGACTGGATAATCTTCTCGAACCGTTCACCACATCAATTTCTTCAACCCAAATTCACGTATCGTTTATCCGTCTGTTTCAAGTCATCGACTAACGTATTTCCTCAATTCGTATCATCCCTTGCTAATTCAAACCATCGAGTAACATCGATTTCAATCCTCAGAGTCGTTTGCGTAACTTCAAAATCGAACATTTCATGCACGCTATCTACCTGCCGTGCTAACTTTTCGTATACGATCCGTATCAATTTCTTAAATCAAGTCATCCATTTATTCTATCGTTTAGAATTTCCATTCAACCATTTCGTAATTCGCACTATCGTTTATAAATCGTTCGAACGGTATCACGTTTGCGACTCTCGAATCATGACCATCTAAGCGCTACTTGTTCTAAGGCTTTGCGATATCATCGCTTGTCAACATACTCGTACTATCCGTAACTCCTATGGTTCCGCTCAAACAATTTCTATAATGTCCATACACCACTCGGGTTCGAGCCATCCGATTTAGTCCTCAATCACGTTCGTATCGACGCACTAAGTCGTTCGCACAATCCTCAAAATCCAGAACAATCTTTCGTGTACGCCTAAGCGTTAGTCTGATAACATTCCTATCGATATACACTCCAAGTGTATTTTCGTTTCCGACCAAGCGGTACTTAATATCGGTTGCGACTCGTTTGCACCAAAAGGTCGAGGTTCACGATACGCGGACTAACTTGTGCCGCATAACTATCCCGTATGGACTATACACCGAGTTTTCATGCTTATTTGCTAATGTCGACATAGGACTCGTTAGGCACGCACGCGACTTGCTAACTTTAGCACGCATTTTCTATCAACTCAAGGTCGGCACCGTTCGGCCCAAAGGCCACCACCTATCGATGCGTTCGATTGAACGCTTGTATGAGCTTTCGAAAATATTAGACTTATTGTATGGACATGCCGAGGGACGTTTGAGAGAGAGCGCACCAACGATATCACGTTGCGGAAGCACAATTCAGAGTTTGCGAAACAACGGAGTTAAAGAATTCAATCGGTAGTCCAAGGACGTAAAGCCGTGCTTTGATACCATTATGTCACGCCCCGCTCCCGTAGGAGCGATCGTCCTTGCTAAGGCGTGATGCCGCACGAGCCTAGATTGTGCTCGTGCAAGGCGGGTTCCATAACGGCCGATTACAGCGGCTGCGACGGGGTCGTCGCACAGAAGTCCCGAGCAGAGACATTGAACACGCAGCGGAAATTTAGAACAAACACAAGTTATTCAAAGAAGCTCTTTTATTGATATTGAAACAACGGTTACATTGGGGGCACAAGGCCAAGATTACAATCACTCAAATACACTCGTCTCACATTACAAATCGCTCAGCTCTCTCTCATCTCTCGATACATATTGTCGATCCAGCGGAAGCTTCGGAAGGCGATGTCCATACATTATGTCCCGTATAAGTCTTCGAATCCATGCGGCCACACGCTTCGAATCGCCAAGGAACTCCGTGCCTCGACGCATCCAAGCGAGCTCCGCGCCACGAGCTTCTACCTGTGCCTGCACATAAACACTGTGTGGGTGTCAGTACCACTGTACTAGTGGAGTGAGCTCCTCGCCCACCCATACAGAACCGACACGTTTATTTTACTTTGTGCGATACAAGCCCCTTTTTCGATTGTCTTTTTAGTCTTGCCTTAGGATCGATTTTAGGACCGACGCTCGGCCTATTTAGTGTCTTTAGACCATCTCCGTGTCTTACACTAATAACGTACCCATACTTTGCCTCTAGACCTTTCTCGTGCTTGCATTGTCAACGTACCGACTCATACTTGTCTTTCGTACCATACTCTTGGACGTAACGACTAGGTCGTGTCAAATACTTGCCCTACGGCCCTTCTCGACTTAACTCGAAACGTATAACCCAACTTGTGGAACCGGTGTTGAGAACTCAAGTACGACAACATATCTCGTGCCGAAGCACGTGTCTTTACGTATACCCGAATCGTAGACTTTATAATACTTTGGGTGCAACCGAGCACACATTTCACCTTTCGACGCATACCGTGCTTACACTTCCTTTGTTATGACCGACACCGTGCATGCGAATTCGCCGCTTAGCACGCCAATTATCTATATAAAAGGCCACTGGCATGACAAGCCATCGCGGACATAGCTCGGGTAGGCGGCGGGTCCTTCGATGCAAGGTAGCTAGCCCCATGGAAAGCCCCCGACTACCCACGCAATAAAGGCATGCGCTGCTATAACGTCTACCTCCTAGGACGACTGGGCCCGGTGCCCCGGCGTATAACCAGTCTAGGCAGAAATCCTTGTCGACAAGGTGTCCAATGACCACGCACCTACGAGACACCTAAACTCACGTAAATGCATGGCCTACTTGTTGGTACGACCGGAGCTATACTTAGCAACTCGTGCTCTGAATCACACTTGGCATAACGTGCCTCGGGACCGCGAGACTCCCAACCGAGGGATCGCCTCGAACTTCTTAACGTGGATAGGAACGCGAGACTCCCAATCGAGGGACCGCCTCGAATACTTAACGTGGATAGGAACGCGAGACTCCCAACTGAGGGACCGCCTCGAATACTCAACGTAGATAGGAACGCGAGACTCCCAACCGAGGGACCGCCTCGAATACTCAACGTGGTTAGGAACGCGAGACTCCCAACCGAGGGATCGCCTCGAAACACCTTTGAACTCGAGGGAACGACTACTACGTAGCCTTCCAACTTAACTTGAACAAAACGTGTTCCTTAAGTGCCATGGACCGTGGCTAACTTTACATCGTGCCAACCGTGGCTCGTGCCTGCAACTGACTCACGTCCAACGTGACGCTATCACCCAAGTCATACGTTATATGACGGCACTTGAGATCGTGGGACTATTTAACTTGACAACCGCAGAGAGAGCGGGACGGCACTTAGAATGACTTAGGTCGATCGGCATAACTTTGCCTAACTTTCTCAAGCCTACAACTTAACCCGAGGGACGAGCCAAGGCTATGCCAAGCCTTACGCAGTGGAAACGTGCATGCTTTATCGAGCATTTACGCGGGCGACGCCTATGACTTAGGCTAACTCATCGTTTGTGGCGAATACCAACTTTCCTTCTCCCAAGCCACGGGACGAAGGACCGAGTGTCATTTTAAAGCACGCTGAGCCGACTTCTATTGAGACCGTGGGACCATTTTCCATGTTCTAAGACATTTCGACGGGTCGGGATTACTCCCTTAGCTATGTGCGTTCGTAGCTTTTATATTAGCCTACTTGTGCAAGTTGAAACCACACGAATTATTAAGTGAAGGCAGAGATGAGGCAAGTTCACCGAAACTCCCCCACCTGAGCGATATCTTCGAGTCACCGTTGTAAGGCCAAGTCCGAACGCCGTCGGCATTTCGATTCCTCCGATTGATTTTTGCGGGACGGGGCACTACACGACATCCCCATCAGCTTGTGTAGTCGCAGCCGTTGCTAGGGATGCTGCGGGTTCATTTATTGTGGCTGAGACAAAATTCTTTGTTTGTCATAATCCTATTGATCAGAGCCTCCAAGCAGAGCTGGAGGCCATTAATGTTGGGATTGATTTGGCTCGAAATTTGAATAAATGCAATATCTGCATTGAAGGAGATTCTATGGTTGCTTTTAGGATCCTCAAAGGGGAATCTCGTCTTATCCCATGGAGACTCTCGGGCTTGGTTAAATACATCCAAAATGAGTTATCAGAATCTCATACTATCAAGCTATCATTTGTTAGAAGAGAGGGTAATAATGTTGCCCATATTTTAGCTGGGCAAGCTAGGTTGAACAATTCTTCTGAGAAGCTCTTTTCTCCCCCTCCTTGTATTGCCCAGGCCCTACAAGAGGACTGTTCTCTGGCTGTAAACACTGTTATTTGATTTAATAAATGACTTTTCCCTCAAAAAAAAAAAGACAACTTAGTAATTATGAAAACTGTCCTTTGGCCTTCCTAAGTAGTCTTCCTAAATCAATTAAAAGAAGGTTTTTTTTTTGAGGAAAACCGAAATTTATTGCTCTCAACTTGGGGCGATAGCCTCAGTTGCTAAAAAATGAGAAATACAATCAGGAATAATGTGCTCCTCATAATTGGAGTCATTGTGCAAAGAATGAGCTGCTAATGAATGGGCAACCATGTTCCCTTCCCTACGGGTGAAGTCGAACCGCACACTAATGTTCAGCCCGCGGATCTCTCCCCGGGAGCTCTGAACTTGATCTCTGAGTCTCCATGGGATGAGATTGTCATCCCCATTGAATATTCTGTGGGCAATGAAAGAATCTCCCTCGATAATCATATCACCTGCCTGCAATTTGCTAGCAATAAAAGCTCCTTGGCGAACCGCTAGAATCTCAGCTAATAACGCTCGATCATCACCATATGTGTGGAAGTCTTCCAGGACAACTGAATTGGCTGCAATGAATCCTCCCTTATCATCTCTAGCGACTGCAGCAACGGCCAGACGAGAAGATGATACCGTACCGTCAACATTAATTTTGACAGACCCCGATGGCGGAGGGATCCACTTTGTGTTCTCCTTTGATTGATGAATGTCCAGCAGTTGCTCCGCTTGGGGGTTGTATAGGCCAGCATAAGTTCTGTGCATGCATTCAGCTTGCTGCACTATATTCATTATATTGGGAGCTTTGTTATTGAAGATACGTACGTGTAAGGCACGTGCATATATGCTAGTACTATATAATACGAAAAATAGGCTTCACCGTTAATTTTTTCCTTCCAAAAATACCATTTAATATATATACTAATTAACAACAATAGATGTAATAAATTTTACTTACAACCATTTAAGAAATACATTATGGAAAAATTAATGTATTACGGAAATCGAAGTATTCATGATTTTTGCTAAGTCTTTTAAACTATATAATTAAAAGCAACAAAGTTAAACCAATTCATCAACATCATCCACTCCAAATATCGTCTAATGACTCTAATCATCATAATAATAATATATAAATAATAAATACGTACAACGCATGTGCATAATAGTACTAGTCATAATTTTTCATATACTACACTCCATGGATAGTTGTGGATAAATCTCGTGTCACACTGATATTTCTTTTATTACAATTCACACACGCTTACACTTTCTTACGGTTGGGAAGCTCGAACCCAGTCAGTTGACTTAGTTCTACTTGAGTTACAAACGCTGGATGTGTCTCACTAATAACAAATCCCAAGACTTGTTAGCAATTACCCGAATAAAACTCGTATTATACATGAACTTTTCGTATCTTTCAGAAACGTATAATATTTGCGTACTTTTGGAAGTTCGAATAAGCATGTAAACTTTAAGCATGCAAAACTTTAAACTTATTCCGTATAAATTATTGAAAAATTTGGCCACAAAAATATGTTGGGAACCTATTTAATTAACCAAATTTGACAACATATTTAATAATATAAATTTTTTAATCTCAATATTTTTATTTATTGAATATTTGATCTTTTTTTAACGTATTTTATTTACACTCTGCCGATTTATGCTCATTTTTTTGCCGTTTTGAATTTTTTTTCATTTGTCGAATTACTAACAAGGATCACAAGTCCATGCAATCATATTTTATGAAAAATATCACAAACTTAGCATACCAAACGGCTTAAAGGACTCGGGGGATCCCCTGGCGGCCGGCTCCATAGTTAACCGTTAGCTAGGGAGCAGTTTTTCTGTCAATATCTTCCTATTGTAATTTGGAAGTTATACGTTTGTCTTCTGTTCAAGGAATCCCTGGAGTTCTGAAAAGACATAAAAGCATACATAATTAGAGGATATTCCTTCGACATGCTATGATGCTAAGATCATCGTCGCCTCCGTAGCTTACCCATGCCTACCTTTGAAAAGAAGTTTCTCCAAATCATCTCTCTCATGACTAACACACTTTAACCACCGTCTACCAAGTATATATATATATATATATATATATATATATATATATATATATTTTAGCCACCAAGAGCCACCATATATATATAATATATATATCAGAAGTCCGGCGGAAGTTTCTTCCGTCTCTCGACCGTTGGATCGTCCGTCTCTCGACCGTTGGATCGAGCGGACGTGAGTACGGACCCCCGATCCGATAGTGCAGGAGGACAAAACTTTTGATCCAGATTATATATATATATATATATATATATATATATATATATATATGTGTGTGTGTCCCGACCCGATATATATATGTCCCGACCCGAAGATCATATTCCAGTCCAAAGCCTACGTCACTGTCCGAAGGCTCCATCCGTCTCAGAGGCATCACGCAGCCGAAGTCGCACCGCACTAGCTCCGCACTAACACCACACATGCATTCGCATCGCACTCATGCACCTCCCGGACCGAACCATACCGCACCACGCACCTGCACTGCACCCAACCACCACTCCAGCACTAAAGGGGAATTAAATGGCACTCTGTTGCTCGAACTCTCAACCTCATGGGGATGCCATTTAATTTTTCTTTGTGAGAATTAAGTGGTGGGTTGTGGTTGGGTGCAGTGCAGGTGTGGTACGGTGTGACCCGAGAGATGCGTGGTGCGGTGCAGTGTGATCCGGAAGGTGCGTGGATGCGATGCGGGTGCGGAGCTGGTGCGATGCGGTGCGGTGAGGCTTCGGTTGCGTGAAGGCTCTGGACCAGATGGGGCGTTCGGGCCGGTATGTAGCCTTCGGGCTGTGATGGACCTTCGAGCTATGAATTGTATATATTAGTCTTTGGGCTGGAATCATCGTAAGCTTTCAGGCTGAGTTGTAGCCTCTCAGAGGAACCTGATAAAATTTACCTTCTTCGAACATACAAGTATGTGTGGTGATATAGGTGAACATTGGGGTCACATCTTCTTTGGCTTTGATTTTGTTTGAGATACCTGGAACTCCCATGCAGCGCTCCAAACTCGATTTTCATTCTACGACGCATAGAGACCTTGTCTCGGTCAAGAATGAAGTCAAAGCGCAGAAATGAGAGGGAGCACAAGGGTATCGACGAATACCCCTACTCTTCGGATCGATGGTGTTTGGAGGAAACGAAATCGACGTATCTTCAAGAATCTCTCACTTATTTGATATGCTGTACCAAAAAATATAGAAACCGACATAGAAATTTTTGATCCCAGATAATCTATTTTGCTTGCGGGTTGGATTAGGATATAGTCTTATAATTTTGACATTTCTCAATAAAAGTTTACCTTCTTCAATTTTTTTCCATATATATATATATATATATATATATATATATATATATATATATATATATAATCTCACGTGGTTATAATTTTGTCGATCCCTCCGGATGTTTGGTCTAATACCACTGTACTGGAGAGCTAGCAGTTATGGACAAGCATTTGGAGATAGATGGCTATAAGTTGACATATATGATAGAAAAAGAAGGGAGAAAGAAATCAAAACCTAGCTATGAATTAAAACAAACATAGGATGGGGACACAAACAAAGTATCATTGGTCCTGATTCGATTATAGGTTGCCGAAAGGTACCATTTAAAAATATCATATTTATGATCGAATATATTATATATAATGATGTTTGATGTGACCTTTTTTTCTTTTTTTTTCTTTCTTCTTCTTCTTTTCTGTCCGTCTCTCTGCTCTGGTATGTTTCCCTCTGAAACACGACAATTGAAACACGACAAGTAAAATTGTTCGATATTTCTGTCGAGATTTGGCTCTCTAATAAAATTTTTTAGGAGGAGTTTAAAATAATATTTGCAAACTCGTATTCGAGCTTTGAGCTGAAATTAATATAAATTTAGTTGGGATCCTTGTTAGCAATTCGACAAATGGAAAAAATTTGGGACGATAAAAGTACGAGTATAAATCGGATCAGTGTCAATAAAATACGTTCAAAAATTCAGACAAATATTCGAAAAATAAAAATATTGATGTTAGAAACATCACATTCTTAAATATGTTGTCAAAATTGGTTAATTAACATGTTTCCAGTACGTTTTTTGTGCCAAATAATTCAATAATTTATGAATAACACGTTTAAAATTTCGCATGATTAAAGTTTACATACTGATTTGGATCTGTCAAAAGTACGCAAGTATTATACGTTTATGAAAGATACGGAAAAATTCGCGTATAATACGAGTTTTATTCGGGTGATTGCTAACAAGGGTTGGGATATCCATAATATTTTGTGTTTATTATACCAACATTTTCTAATTTAAAAATAAATATAATAATATTTTCTATATTTTGTGCGATTTTATACTGATCATTCCTATTTTTAAAAAAATTAAACAAATGACAGTGGATGTTAGTGTATTTATTTTTAAATCAGTTTAGTAAATACAAATATAGAAGATGTCAGTATAAATAATCTTTTAAAAAACATTCTAAATTATTATCACATAAAGAAGAGATAACTTCCATTTGTGTTAAATTAATGAAAATGTCAGTCGGAACGAGAAAAAATTGTACGTATAAGACTAACATGATGGTTCACTATTGGCACAAACATCCTCTTAATTAGTGCTGGATCCCACTTGAATCATAAAAAACCGTCGTCATATTAGGGGCTGTTTGGTTCCCTTGTATGTCCAAAATTTGAAACTGGAAACTAAAGTTCCTACTTTCGCTGTTTGGATGGTTTGGGAGGTGAACTTCAAAACTGCATTGATGGGACACGAGCAGTTTCTGTCGGTGAAACTCCTCTATGTGATTTGCTCGTTCTCACTTCTACATTTTTTTTAGAAGTAGACTGAACTCCGCCAGAGGATTTGTCTCTATGGAATTTACTCGTTCACAAGCTGGCAGCGGTACGACAGAGTCGAGCGGAGCGAGCGGTGACGTCGACGCCAATCCTCCCGCGATTGCGGAGCTCGGAACGGCGTTCGGGGGCGAGCGGACCTCCGCTTCCTCCTCCTCGCGGATTTATCCAAACAGTCCATTGTGCGGGTCTGATGGATGCAATTGACAAGCAAGCAGTACCCATAAATTAACGTTCTCAATTCTATGTACGTGACTCCCCCACGTTTATCCTTGGCTTTCGGTGGGACCCACCTGTGTCCACCGGTGTGGGCCCCACGTGCAAGTAGAGGGGGGGGGGGGGGGGGGGGGGGTTATGGCTGACAGCATTATTGCACAATGAGTAGGACTTGATGAGGAAAATCCATAAAATTAGGTTTTTTTTAGGGGCACACCCATTTTTACTAGGGGGCAGCCCTTACTTAGGGGACAGTCCATTGGGTGGAACTTTTACTAGGGGGCAGCCCAAATTTTACTAGGGGGCAGCCCAACCCCCCAAACTCATTTTTTCATCTCATTTCATCATTTCCTCTCTCTCTCCTCCAAAAGAAGAAAAAGAGAAGAGCTCTCTCATCTCCCTAAACCCTACAAATTTCTCCTCCACCATTCCTCCACCCATTTTCTTTCACGAACTCTCCCACGTTCGACGAGATGACACGCAAGTCCAAGACATCCGATGCTAGGTACGTTTTTCGCTAATTTCGTTCTATAATTTGATAAATTTTTTTTGAAACCCTAGAATAGTTTGAAATATCGAAAATTTTTTGATAATTTAGGTTTATAATGTCTTTAGGGTTTATAAATGGGATTTTCGAACACAACAAACCCACAATATCTCTTCAAACCCTAACCCTAGATAACGACAAACTAGCGAGTCGTTTCTGTTGGCCGAGTACAGTAGGACTGCCATGATTGTGGCAGTCCTCATATACACAAGGACTGCCACAGTCCTGGCAGTCCTTATTAACAGAGGACTGCCAGGACTGTGGCAGTCCTTGTGTATATGAGGACTGCCACAATCATGGCAGTCCTACTGTACTCAGTTCTGGGGGTAAGAATAGGGGGTAACAGTCGCACAATCTATTAGGGGATAATAGATCTATTTTAGTCTGCATTAGTTATTAATTGTACGGTCGCACAATCTATTGCTCTATAGGGGTGACAGTCCTCCCGAGGCACCAAAAAGAATACGTCCCACCGCATCAAAGCGGAAGGAACGTGCCGAACGTCCTCTTGAGCGCCCGATAACAATTTCCGAACCCGAGGGCCAAGGTCGGGCTGGGACACGGAGACCCCCCCCCCGGTTGCACAAGCTCGGTCGAAGCAACGAGCTCGTACTCCTTCTCCTCCCAGTGATGACGACGACGTGCCACTTAGCCAATTCCTACCACCACGTCAAGAGGAGGTCGGTCCTTCTGAAGAGGCCGGTCCTTCTGAGCCGCCTGTCCGGCCTCCAGGTTGCTCAATGTTGCCTTCTTTTGAGAACCATATTGCATATGCAATATGGAAGGACCCGGTATGTGCATTACTTTTGTAAGCTAGTAGTTCAGTATATGATATCTATATGTATTTCATGTTTTTTATGTTTTTATATGTTGTTTGATATACAGAGGACATATCGTATGCTCAGGGCTGTGAGTCACGGGAAGAAAATCATGTCTTGGCCGTTTTGCAGCTTGCCGGAGGCCGTCCAGGAGAAAATCGTACCGAGCGGTTTGCACAATCTGGCAGATTATGCCTACAGGACAATGGATAGTGCCCTGATATCCGCTTTTGTGGAGAGATGGCACCCGGAGACCAACACGTTTCATCTCCCATGCGGGGAGATAACCATTACACTGGACGACGTCTACCAGCTACTGGAGCTGCCAGTGACCGGGCGCGTAATGACCAAAGAGCATTACACGAATGAAAAATCTGTGAAATGGTACGAGAAGATCGTCAGGTTTGTCTCAAGTAACCTTGGACTTGAGGAAACTAGTTTCACAACTCTCCCCGGCTTCAAGAAATCATACGGAATTCCGATGTCATTTTTGGTGGAGCACTTCACGGATCTGGAATTGGATGAGGATGATGATGTGTTGGTCGACGCGGTGGCCCGTGCTTACATGCTGTTCGTCCTAGGAACGGTAGGCATTTCGGACAAGTCCGGAACCTCGATACACGCGAGGTACATGCTCAACTTATTGTCCGTGGATGACTTCATAGATATATCGTGGGGTAGCGGTATTCTCGCCTATCTTTACCGCGAGCTAGGCATCGCATCCCGCGTCGGGACTAAGACAATTGCCGGATGCCAGACTCTGCTACATGTAAGAAAACTTCCAACAACTTAGTCTCGTATACTTCATTTTGTTGTTTATATTTTGTGATTATTAACTTATAAATTGAATAGGCATGGATATACGAGCACTTTCCGATGCTCGGGCGGGGTGAGCTGAACCCAAACTACCTTGAACACCTTCCTAGAGTGGCTCGATGGAGGCCGGCCCAGGTGGAAACGAAAGATTGGCAAGTACTGGCTACCATTCGTGGAGTACTTGACAATTTGGTAGCAGAAGAGGTAATAAATTGAGACTTAATTTTTCTTCGGCAGTTTTTTTTTTGTCAACTGTTTTTTTTGTTAACTGTTTTCCTACAGATATTTTGGGATCCATACCGGGATTTGCGCGAGGGGAGTCGTGCCATCCAACCAGTTTCCTTATTTCATGGCATGATCACGTGCTATGATATCACGGAGCCGTACATGCCTGATCGTGTACTTCGGCAGTTTGGCTTCGTGCAAAAAGTGCCCAAGCGCACACTGAGGATGTTGGAACCTCCCCGCGGGACCCAACCATTGAACTACAAACCGGCGTTTTTCGACTGGGTGACCGACTTCTACGCCGAGTGGCAAAGGCACCTGCTTGGGGAAGACGAGAGTCAACCGGTCACCCTGATGGCTGACTGCAGCAAGGACTACATGCCGTACTTTCGGCGGGTCGGACATCCGAAGTTGTTGAACCCTACAAACCCAGGTCCCGCGCCTGTAGCAGCTGTTGGAAATCTTCCGTCGAAAAACATCTTGTATGCTTCATTGGTTAAGATGGTGAGTTCCGCATTAGTAGTTAGTTCGAGATGGTTTTGACTTTATACTAAATTCAATTATACTTTCATTTACAGTCTAGAAGGGCGAAGGAACTGGCCAAGACACTTCGGAGCGCTTGCCAAAGTGACACTAGTGTCTTGGTCGAAACTAGTACCTTGGTCGCCAACGAGCTTGAGCGCATCGACGACGAGGTTGAGTTCCCATTCATGCGTAATGCGGAGTCTCGTTCGAAGGCCCGCCATGATATGTAGTATGGAAAGTCTGACGTTCTTGTATGATGTTGAATACTTGTGTCGAGCATTTCGGATGTTGAAAATGTCTTGTTTATGTGATATTTGTCATTTGGGATTGTGTGATGTTGAAAATGTCTTGTGTAGCGGTTGGATATGTCTTGTGTATGGATATATTTTTGGGTGTTGACATTATTTTGGATGTTTAAAATGTGTGGGATGCTTGTGTTAACACTATTTTGGGATATATGTCGAAATCATTCTTGTGTTTATTATGTACTTGTGGATATGTACTTGTGATGATTATGTATGATTATGTGTTGGACTGCCACAACCTGGGAAATGTTCTGTTATGTGTTCACAGAACATTTCTATTTGTATGATTATGTACTTGGGAAATGTTATATATGATTATGTATGATTATGTATGATTATGTACTTGTGGATATGTACTTGTGAAATGTTCTGTCATGTGTTCACAGAACATTTCAATTAGGACTGCCACACTCTGGGCAGTCCTTCACTAGTGTAGGACTGCCCAGGTTGTGGCAGTCCTAATTAAAATGTTCTGTGAACACATAACAGAACATTTCAATTAGGACTGCCACACACTGGGCAGTCCTTCACTAGTGTAGGACTGCCCAGGTTGTGGCAGTCCTAATTAAAATGTTCTGTGAACACATCACAGAACATTTCAATTAGGACTGCCACACACTGGGCAGTCCTTCACTAGTGTAGGACTGCCCTGGGTGTGGCAGTCCATTCTAAAATGTTCTGTGAACACATCACAGAACATTTCAATTAGGACTGCCACACACTGGGCAGTCCTTCACTAGTGTAGGACTGCCCTGGGTGTGGCAGTCCATTCTAAAATGTTCTGTGATTTCATCACAGAACATTTCAATTAGGACTGCCACACCCAGGGCAGTCCTACACTAGTGAAGGACTGCCCAGTGTGTGGCAGTCCAAATTGAAATGTTCTGTGATGAAATCACAGAATATTTTAGAATGGACTGCCACACCCAGGGCAGTCCTACACTAGTGAAGGACTGCCCAGTGTGTGGCAGTCCTAATTGAAATGTTCTGTGAACACAAGAATTTTCTGTGATCAAACACACACGTCTCACACAAAAAATACACAAAACACACATGTAGAACACCCAGATAAAAGACATATAAGACATAAATAAAAGTAAGAAACATATATTGGACTTCATATTTCATAGTTTAATGTATACAAAAGTGGTCCTCTATAACCAAAATGCCAAAATTTATACAAAAGTGGTCCTCCATATAACACATTGATACTCAGTCGACTTCGACGTCATAGTGGTCTGCAGGTAAGTCTCTTGGCTCCTCAAACTTCAACAACTTCTTATAATGGTCGATTTGATAATCGAAAGGTGTGGTCCAAGCTCTGGCTTCGACAGGTGCTCTTTTGTACCAAACTGTTGAAGGTGGAGGAATCGGAGAATGACCGATCATCTTTAGTATGACAAAGTGATCACCGATGTGACCTATAGTACATAGGTTAGAATGTCCGTGGTCCGGCGGAGGTGCGCACATCGGAAAGAATGTTTCGGGCCGATCTGGATATCACTAGAACCAACTTGTTTTCCCTTCCAACTTCTCGACACCATTGTACCGCATCGTCGCTTGATGGAAACGAAAGATCGGTCGAAAATAAATGCCCTACATCAATTGCAATTGGAGCATGTACCGCAACCTCGGAAGATCGAAAGTCCTACAATAGAAGTTAAAAGTCAAAACTAAACAACTAAATAAAGCGTATTATTATTTATAGAGGAGTCTGTATTATTATTTATATAGAAGTTTGTTCTTGGTCACAAGTTGAGACACTTCAAAGTAACATTGTCCATTTGGATCAATGTTCATATTTGGGTTATATATATATAAATCTGGATTAACTAGTTAGATAGTACTAAAAGAAAAATCACATATTGGTGTGATATACAAATAACACACATTCCTACAGAGGACTGCCAGAGATTGGGCAGTCCCTCACATTCACTGGACTGCCACAAATGTGGCAGTCCCTCACTTAGTGTAGGACTGCCCAGGTTGTGGCAGTCCTATATATGTGAGGGACTGCCACACTTATGGCAGTCCTCTGTGTCGAAATACAATTTTCCACTCCACGTAAAGTTCAAATGTAGTTACCACGATGATTTCCGATGCGTCAAAGTGTTCTTCGGAAGTGTTGGGAGGATAATATCCAGCATTTGATGGTCCGGGTTGATCCATTATCTATTTCTTTCTACATTAAACAAAAATTTCCACTTTTATATGTAAAATTTAGGTTAAAACTTAAAATATAACACGAAAATAAATTCGACGACTTACAAATAAATGAGAGAAGTGATTGACACTGTATTCTACCAAAAATTTTCAACGATTTTTGTTTGGGGGACAATTTCACCTAGGTTAGGTTAGATATAGGTTTATATGAGTAGAAGAAAAAAAAGAAGTGGAGGAAGAGAAGTAGGAAAAGAAGAAAGAGAGAGATGAAATAAAATGGAGTTGGGTTTTATACTTTTTTTTGGGCTGCCCCCCTAGTAAAAAAACACAATGGCAAACTTGTAAATTTTTCAAAAAAATTTTGGGTTGTCCCCTAGTAGAAAATGAGGTGCCCCTAAAAAAAACCTAAAATTATTGTTTGGTGGTGGGAAGTAATTAATTACTCCATCTTCATGGAATGGATGGATAAGTATGGGAGCAAATTGGAAGGAGGAAGAAGAGGACACAGAGACAGACGCGAGGGGCATTTGGCAGCAAGTATGTCTCGCTTGTTTGGATAGCTACCCTTAGGATGAGGACTGGACAACAATATGATAATGTTTAGAAGGGAGAATTAAATTTGTATATAGTGTGACATGTATATCCCTAGCTAGGGCTTAGCTTAGATGTTTTATTTATTATTATTTAATGTTTGGTTCCATTTGTCACGTGTTTTCACGTAAATGGCATGTACTTTGACATGTGGAGGGCTTTTGGTCGATATGATTTCATGTCATATAGAGTAAGTGATAATTACAATTTTTATGAGAAGATGAGAAATGATTTCAACCTATTAGATTTCCACAGATGGTTATCAAATTTTATTATATATCAAATTATATATATATATATATATATATATATATATATATATATATATATAGAGAGAGAGAGAGAGAGAGAGAGAGAGAGAGGGGGAGGGAGGTGAGATATGCCACCTCACGGTGAGGTGACTATATGTCATCACTCTCATACTATTATCATGCACTTGCACATTTTTCGGTGCATGATGATAGCATGGAGGTGACACATAGCCACCACCCATAGGCCTCGTTTGGTTAACGGATTTAAGGAACCATAAAAGGAAAGTTGTTCCTTTCCTTTGTTTGATAGCCACAAACATGGGAATCAATTTCCTGACAAGAGGAAAATAAGAGGGAATATGGTTCCACTAATGACCCATGGGATTGATTTTGGCCTCCTCCTTTTCCAACATTTATTACAAAAAAATATGACAAAACTAACCATATGTTATTGCTTATTTTACAATCAACTCCTCGTATTCTGGGTCCCTTTGGATTTTCATAATATTATTTTTATTTTAAAAGGTAAGGATATTATTAGAACATTGATATATTTTTGCTTTCCTTTCCTGTGCCAACCAAACACTGGAAAGGAAATCAAATGGTCTTTCCTAGATAGTTTTCTTGTTTTACCAAACAACGGAAAGAAAATGTGACAGAAATTGTACTTTTTCATTCCCATGGAAAGTACAAGGGAATCAATTTCCCTTTCGTGAACCAAACGAGGCCATAAGGTGACAACTCACCTCCCTTATTATATATATAATTTAATTATAAAATTTATAACTATAACTATAACTCTCTCTCTCTCTCTCTCTCTCTCTCTCTCTCTCTCTATATATATATATATATATATATATATATATATATATATATATATATATATATTCTACTATATAATAGGAAAACTTAGATGATGAAACTTTTGAATTTCGAAAATACCCTTCCATACTTATACTAAGTAAAAATAGTTTATTAATTTTAATAAGGACAACTTAGTAATTAGGAAGACTACCCTTTGGTCTTCCTAAAGAGTCTTCCTAAACTAATTAAGAAATGTTAAAATACGTGCAAGTCACGTGCACATATGCTAGTATATATATATATATATATATATATATATATATATATATATATATATATATATATATATATATATATATATATATATATATAGTGTGTGTGTGTGTTGTGTGTGTGTCTTATAGGAATTAATAGAATTTATTGAGAATTTTTAGAATTAATTGGATAATTTTAACCTAAAAAGTTTCATGTATTGGTAGATATGTAGCGGACTAGTAGGTAACTATGTCCTAGAATTGTAACAAAGATCCAAAATAGATCATATAACCTAATTATATCAATAATCATTAAAAAAAAATTTTAAATTTCTATAATTTTTCGTAATTAAAATAATTAAATAATAAAAATAAAAATAGTTTTCAAAAATTACTATAGCAACTTGTGATTAAAAAATGACCAAGAGAATTTATCCCAGGCTTAGAATGTTATTTAGATTTTTGTGATTATTTTAGTGTTTATTATTAGATATTTGAATTAAAACTACTTTAATAAATCATTTTTGTAATAATAATTAAAAAAAACTAAAACTTTTTCTAACCGCCACCCACCGAACTGATGGGGCCCACCTATTAGCCGTCGAAAGCGGAATTGTGGGTCCTAGCATGTCAAATAGTGGGTGTGTAACCAACACACCCACGTGACCCCCTCTCCTAAGCCGACACTACTTAGGACTCCATGGTCGAGTTGGATAACTCCCTAACCATCTGATCTGGATAGGATTGTCTATAATTCTGCCACGTAGCACATCTAGTCGACTACTTTTAGCCATATTTAAAGCCTATATAAAGACTATTTTTATAATTTATTTAGGGGTTCAACATATTTATTCTTAAACAGTTCAGTAGAGCTTTTGACTTCATGAAACCTCTCTATGCATCTACGTACGCCGATTCACGTCCCTCTTTTTTTGACAAATTCATATTTCTATAAGATTTTTAATACCTCTAATTTATTAGTATTAATTCGTTCAACTAATTTTTCTATTATTTAATTAGGTTTGAAACTAATTACATGAACCTCCCCTATATTTTATATTTCTTATAGAAAATAATAACACCGACCACCCCTATGGTTAATAACATTTATGAAGGAGATGGATGGTCAGTGTAATTATTTTCGGAATATGGGTAGTCCATATAATACTCATAAAACATATGAGAGGTCAGTGTAATTAACTCTATTTAATTAGAGTCAGATATCTATAAAACAAACACCTTTCGGTGATTTCGTAATTTCAGAAGTTCTGGTCCACAAAATCATAAAATGTTTAGTTTTTCGAAATGTTGACTCAAATAAATAAAACATAGTAAGATTTTAGAATTTCTTTTTGTTATTTAGTTATATTTAGTAATTATTAAAAGTAAGAATCAACCAATAAATTTTGACATAGAACTTGTAACATTAACATATTTTGACCATTAGACCCTATGGGCAAATCGTCGATTCAAACACTCTCGTAGTGTTGAAATCTACAGTTTCATGTACCCAAATTTAGGTTTCAAAATTAATGACTTTTTGGTAAATGGTTTGCCTCGATTTGTGCGTCACGGGTACCGAAATTGAAAAACTTGGTTGTTTAACCTAATTTTCAGAATTAAGTTTCTATTCTAGATTAAATAAAACTAAATTTTAGGACAATTACTTTAAAATAAAATAGGGATTCTTTAGTAATTAGTTGAAGACAATAATTTTGGCCTTATTATTATGCACTGACTTGTGTGTCGTAGGAGTTGCACCAAAATAAACAAAACTTATGCATACGCCCAAAATAATCCTATGTGTTTGTGTGTGAATATTGTCGTGTTTGTTTTGGGGTAGTGAAGGAATTGCTTGAGTTCAGCTAGTCAGCCGTCAAGTTCACACCATTTAGAGATTAAGAAAAATACTCTTACCAAACGTTGTAATTATAGCTCCCTTACATTTGCATGGAATACTTCTATAGTTGGTATTGTAGCATCTAGTACGTTGTTATCATTAGTTCTCTTTGAGTGATTACACTGAGAGTCTGCTTGGATTGACAGTTAAAGTGAGGGAAAACAATCATTCTTGATTTGAGGATGAGAGTTTAGGAAGGAGGGAGTCAAAAGGGTTAAATGAGGGTTTACTTAGCCTTTTTTGAACATTTTTCAAACCCTGGTTAACAATATGAAGGATTTTGTTTAAAAAGTCATAAATATTTTTTATTTGTTCTATAAAATATTATGAATTTTTTTCTTCCATTTTTTGTTTTCATCTTGATACTCCATTGCTTCTTGACTTTGTCCAGGTGTGTCATCTCTCTTTTCGCTTTCTCATACTTTATTACTCAGGGTCTGGACTGAGGGTTAAGAGAGTTAAGTGAGAGAAAGTTGAGTAAGGAAAAATAAAACCATGCTTGATTAATTTAATTTTATGATATATGTAATAAGGTTATTTTGGTAACTATTATATTTTTATTCATCATCCTCTCACTCAAAACCTCCAATCCAAGCAAGAGTTATTAAACCCCCCTCCCCCCCTCCCCAACCCACTTAACTCTCCCTCAAATCCAAATAAGGTTATATGTATTGACTCTACTCCCCTCACTTAACTCTCCCTCCCTTAACCCCAGTTAACTTTGCTCATTTTTTTCCCTCAATCAAAGCAGACCCTCATCATTGACATATCTTTGACATACTCCATAGCTACTTTGATGTTGCAATGCATTATTAGATGTCAATAAAAGCCTTAAAATGGAGGTAATAATTGACATTCAATAATGCACTATCACATCAATGTGGATGTAGAGTGTGTCAAGAAAAGTATGTCCCCGTAGTATTATTGTAAAAAGAATCGTCCATGATGCATATGTTGAGTTGAAGAAAAAAAAATTCTAAGTTTTTGATGCATCTATTGATAAAAAAATCAATTTTTTTGATGCATCTATTGATAAGAAAAAAAAAGTGTTTGGATTCTAGTTTTTTTTTTTTTTTTGTATATGTACCAAATTTGTGAAGATATTTTGATAAGTTTTAATTAAAAGCTTAATCAAATCTAATTTTATGTCATATATAATAAGGGTAATTGTGGTAGCTGTTGTACTTTTATTAATCATTTTTCCACTTAAAACTTCTACTCCAAGCAAGAATTATTAAACACACCCTACTTAACTCTCCCTCCAATCCAAGCAAGGTTATATGTATTGACTTCACTTCCCTTCATTTAACTTTTCCTCACTTAATTCTGCTTATTTTTTCCTCCTCAATCCAAGCAGACCTTCTGTGAGTTATAGCCTTGTTATATAGATAGAGTGGACTTGTGCTTGTATCATGATAGTTTATCATAGTGATTTTGTTCTCATGTTTATAGTGTTATAGCTTTCTTGTTATTGTGCGATCGTATCATGATCGTGTATTGACTATATATTGGAGGAAATCGCTAGTAGGCATATGGATACAATATTCCTATCAAATATACCTTACATTTACGTGGTGGTAATTTATCAAAACATTCATATTGAATAATGATGGTACTATAACTCATATTTCTAATGCATCTTTTCAGTCGTCCACGTCACGGTCCGATTCCAAAAAATCAGAAGTTGTCATTGAGCATGATGGCGTACAAATATAGTTTATACTTGTACAAGAAACGAACATACATAGTTGATAAGCATCTTAAGATAAGGTCATTGTAGCAGAAATAAGCAAAAATAGACAATGTACATACAAAATGATCCTCTTTATTGATAATTTTACAGCGGAATACAAAGACTCTTAATAACCAACTAAAATATGCCAACTTGGTTGCATCTCATGAAACTAATACAACAAATAATGTTCCATATATCATGCCTTTTATAACAAAATATAATATCCTCTAAAGGAAAGGTTCAACTTACTGCAGAGTTTTGAGCCTCAGAATGTTCAACTGATTCTTCGTACATGTAGAGGCGAGGGTCAGCACTTTGGGGAATGCACTGGTGAACAGTGTCACGCCCTGCTCCCGTAGGAGCGATCGTCCTCGCTAAGGCGTGATGCCGCACGGGCCTAGGCTGCGCCCGTACAAGGCTAAGTCCAGAAACGGCTGATTTGAACTAGGCCACAGAGTCGCACAGAGTGTCCCCATTTGCAGCGGAAAGTAAACGAACACAAGTTGAAGCAAATTCAAACTCTTTATTGATTTTCAAGAAGTTTACAAGCGGTGCTAGGCGCCCGAGTTTACAAGTCTCTCAAGCGCTCTCTCTCTCTGAAACATAAAAGGCGTGCCAAGTGGCTTACAATATGGAATGATTCATGGCGATGTTCCGATACATTATGTCCTGTATATGGTGCTTCAGCTCCTTACAACGCTCTAAGGCTCCAAAGTTAGCTCCGCGCCTTAGCACGTTAGAGGGAAGCTCCGCACCCGATGACGTCTCCTCCTTCCTGCAAGCAATCTGTGGGGTTATCAGTACATTGCTATGCACTGGTGGGGAGGCTAGCTTGCCCACAATGCTATCATTACCAAACACGTTTTATTTACTTTTGTGCAACGTCTATCATTTATTGTCTTTCTAATCTTGCCTTATGGTCAGTTTCATGGCATATTTCATAACCTATCTAGTGTTACCGATTCCAAGTATTTGCATGGAAATACATGCACGACTTACCCATACTTACCGTCCGATCTTCCATGTCCAAAGTAAACCATGTTAGTCAACAATTCATACATAACAACTTAACGCAATTCATGTGAACATTCAGAGTCGAGGGCGTGTCCCTGCCTCAGATTCTAGCACGTCGTAGGCATGTTATCTAACTCATTTGCATAAAGTACTCTTTATCATTTGGTGTGTTACATTTCAAGCATGTTCAGAAGGCGCTTTGATCAGTTAACTTAGACGACTTTGTTTCAATGCAAGGACTTGGACGTGGATTGCCACCAGCAAAGTCCACTTAATCTGTATGCACCGGTCGCTAGCACCACAAGCCAATTTGGACATATTCTTCTTTGGTATTCTCACCTATCATAGCGTGATGGCTGGTACACCTTGATAGTCTCTTGAAATACCCGGCCTTACGTCTTCTGGGTGGCCAAGCCCGCACCCAGGCCAGCACCGTAAGCCATTTTGATTTCCGCCTAGGCCGGCCACGATGCCTCCCTTTGATCGTGTCGCATAAATCCCTTATTCTGCCTACCTCCCGTATACGATGGGATTGTCCACGACCATTTCGTATTGCCTTATCATTTTGACTTAACGGCTGTCTCTGAGCCATAGGCTAACCCTTAGCCATAATGCGTTATCGACCAGGTTGGCGGCGGCATCCGTGCAGCGCGGGTAGCGAGCCCCGATGCACGTCCCCGTCATACATGTCGCTAACCATTCCTTTCTTTCTTATCTTTTATTCATTCTTTCTTTTCTTTCTTTCACTTGTTCGTTCGTTCATTGAGTCATTCACGTATTCATTCATTCATTATTTGATTTATTCATTCACTTATTCGTTCATTCATTCATTCATTCAAACAATTATGCAACTCCCCATGCAGGAGTCGCCTTGGCGACCCGTCGGTCCCGTAGTATTTTAATGTTGCTATACTATACTCGGAACGACTATGTCGATAGTCTTCCCGTTTTATTGTTGTAAACCATTCATTGCTTCATTGTTGAATGCATAAGGAACTTGAATATAAGCTTGTGCCTTAGCACGAGCGTGAAGCGCGGTGCGATAGTTCCTATATTTTTCAAGTTCTTTTCTATGTCTAAACAAGCATACAAGATGGAATTATTTCCTTAGCTAAGTGCGTTGAGTAATTTATTAGCATGTACGGTGTTATCGCCTAGCGATTCTAGCAATAGTGTCTGTATTGTTAAGTGTCTAGGCTAAGCAAAGACGAGTTCATCGGAGCCACCCACCTTAGCGATGTTCGCATCGGCCGAACGATACTCCGAGCGCGCCTTTGAAAGTCTAAGTCTGGATTCATCTTCGATGGGCCAATGTGAATCTTGCATCGATTTTTCATCGGGCCGATGCCAACTCTTCAAGTCGATAGCTCGTTTGAGTCGTTGCACTTGCCGTTTGAATCGGCGTTCCGCTAGGGCAGAGCAGGTCGTTACAAACAGTCTCAATCCTATCACGTCCCGCTCCTACGGGACCAAAAGTCGTTACTAAGCATGATACCGTACAAGCTTGCAGTTGTACAAGATGGAAAGGAAACACAGTCGATAGAACATCCCATAATACAAGTCATTGCAGAGAAAATAAGCAAAAAAGTTGATAGACAAACGATATATAAAATCTGATTATCTTTATTGATAATTTGAAACGAAATTACAACTGTGCTAGACCAAAAACAATTCGATACACTGAATCTCAATACAACCACGACGCCACAATATTTACAACGTATGAAACTATTACAATCAATATTGTTCCATAGGTTATATGTCCTATATAAACAAAAGACAACATCTCTAGCTGCATAGCTTCAAGCACCAACCAAACTCCAATGTCGCAACACATCTAAGTAAAACTCTACACCTGGGGGTGGGAAAGGGGTTGGGGTTAGTACATTGTCGTGTATTGGTGAGTGGCCTCTGTCATGCCCCGATTTTGGAGAATCGAAAACTAGTCGTTGGAAGTGATGTCGTACAAGTCTATGTTACACTTGTACAAGGCAAAACCATTACAGTTATTGGTATTTTCATAAGATACCAACATTGCAGGGGAACTAAGCAGATAACTTGAAGTCACAATAAGATATATAGAAATGTCTTTTTATTGATAGTTGCAACATAATACAAAGACATGCGTCATAATATTAAATTTACAACAGATTACAAGGGCTCCTGATAGCCAACTGAAATTCTTGTCATTTAGGCTTACGACGAACTTGTCACATTGACTTACAATTGGATACGCCGACTTGGCTTACATTGAATATGCCAATTTGGCTTATAACTCACTGATACAGTTGAATTGCAATATTCTATACATTATGCCTTTTATAACAGAAGACATCATCTTGTCAAGGTGAGCTTCTGCATGTCCAACAAAATTTTGTTATCTCGAGACTGATCAAGCAAATCTCTGTGTACTACAAATCCCAAGCACCTGTAGAAAAACCTACATAGACGTGGGTTAGTACATTATCGTGTACCAGGGAGTAGAACTTGCTCACTCGCCTAAATCAACACTTTTAGTCATGTGAGCAAGCATTTATTAAGATGATCTTTTTATTTGGGACCTATGATCAATTTATAGTTTATGTACAATATATATATATATATATATATATATATATATATATATATATATATATATATATATATATATATATATATATATATATATATATATAACATGTGAGACCAGTAGTTATGAAGTGCCAACATTCTAGCATACTTGTGTTTACATGTCAAGCAGTATAAATTGAATAACATGAAATATAATTGTATCACTTTTCAGTGATATCTTACCGATGGCCGACTACCGCACCTGATAGGTATGAAGTGCCAACATTCTAGCATACTTGTGTTTACATGTTAAGCAGTATAAATTGAATAACATGAAATATAATTGTATCACTTTTCAGTGATATCTTACCGATGGCCGACTACCGCACCTGCATACGATACATGATACGACCTGTATGATACATTCATTAGCATGCATCCTGACTACATGGTCACTGATGTCTTTCTCCCATGAGAACCTAAGTATAGGACTTTATCGGGTAATGCGATGCTCTATTCAAAGCAGGTAGCTAGCCTCAATAAATGTCCTATACTACCACGTGCCACCAAAGCACGCCAATATTTTTCCTGGGTCGAATCGGTCCCAGTGTCTAGATACTGTTCGAGGAAACTCATCTCAAACCATGTGCACAAGTTGTTCATGACCATACGAATGCATATACGACTCGATAAGCATAAAACGCATGGTAAAAAATTGAAAGTAAATAAAGCCAACATTTTCTCATTCTTGTGTCATTCAAGCCGTATTCAATGACTTATCATTCTCATCATTGCCATCATTCCACTTGGAGATCTATCGATCCTAAGTCTCATCATTTAATTCCATCGCAACATTTCTCATCATCATTTCATTTCTCTTAAGGACATAAACCATTTCATTACTCATTTGTCAGTTATATGGATATTTCATTATTCAAGTGTCTCAATCATTTCAGCAGCATTAAACACGAGCAACATTATGAATTCATTTCTCGTATATAATTCACATTGGCAGTTCATATTTATGTGATTCATCTCAACAATATTAAGCATGTACAATATTATCATTGCAGCAACTAAAGCAAGAAACATTTTAGGGGCAAGACAGAGCAAAAAAAATCTATTTTATTAAGCGCGAAGGAATATATGAGAAGGGACATTTCTACTCACATATACAAACGGTCTTCCTGCTCCGATCACATATATGCTTAATGGGTCATTCAGAGATGATTTGACACAATGTATGTTCTTTCTTACTTGACATAACCATACAAGTGAGCCATGCTCCATAATCATTCCATATGGCCAATTAAGAGAGACTATGTCATTCTCAATTCTTTCGATTTCCAACGTAAGCCATGATCCAGCATCCTGGTCAAATACAACAAGTCAACCAAATGCCTCGATGTGGAGTGAGACATTACAGCCTCTAGCCAACTCAACCCAAAACCAACACAGTAATTAAGTGAGTGTAGACAGATATATGTGATCTTTCTAATCTTGTCTTAGGATCAGTTGCATGACATATCAAGCATGTGTTTATAAGCATAAATATGTCACTCAATATAGTTGATCTTACCCAATACTTACCATCATTTTCTATCATTACAACGATATCAATCATAGTAAATAAATATGTTATAATACGTCTCTCCACAAGACATTCGTTAGCCTTCACAAAATACATGTAAATGTATATAAACTCGTCATCGAGACCAACTAGCTAAGCTTGTAAGCAGATGACATTAGCATGCAGCCTAACTATATGAATGTCACTGACACCACAAGCTATGTTGGACTATTTTTTTGGTAAGACGACGACCATTTGCGTATATGTGTCTAGCCCCACCGAAGGTCCTAAAATATCCTTATTTTGATACGTCC
Source organism: Iris pallida (assembly GCA_029216955.1). Classification (NCBI taxonomy): domain Eukaryota; kingdom Viridiplantae; phylum Streptophyta; class Magnoliopsida; order Asparagales; family Iridaceae; genus Iris; species Iris pallida. The sequence continues at coordinate 4,798,716 of JANAVB010027997.1, forward strand.
TTCCAATTCGTGTAGCAAGCCCCATTGAAGGTCCCGTAATATCCTATGCATGAAGCACGTTTACATAATTTTCTCCTTGGTCAAATCAGTTCCGGTGTGCCCTGACAACCGTTTGAGGAAAGCATAACCTTGTGCATAAGTTGTCCATGACCATACAATATGCGTGAATAATTTATCAACTATAAAACATATGCATGATACGTAAATCTAAATACAATATTACACATCTCTACTCATACAACAGTTCACACTAACGAGATCCATACTTTCATTGAATATTCTGATTGGCGATCCATTGGTCCCAAACATACCATGACACCATGCCACATCCCAACAATTCTATGGCACTGCACCACATCCACACAACTCCATGGTACGATGCTACACACATCCATTCTTCCACTCACGAGATCCATACTTCCATTCAATATTTCGATTGGCGACCCATTGGTCCCAAACATACCGTGACACCATGCCACAACCCAATAATTATATGGCACCGCACCACATCCACGCAACTCTATGGCACGATGCTATACACATCCATTCCTTACCGTGACACTAAGACACACACATCCATACTATACCGTGGCACTATGCCACATCCTTACCATTCAGCTTTCCTACATAAATAATACGATATACAACCATATTCATACAACATCATGCTTCGTATTACATCATAAACAACAACACTATAGTCCATGTAATATATATAGCAACAATCCTATTAATCTTTTTTGTCTTAGTTCTTTTTATTAGTATGCAGCCGACTCATAACATAAAGAACTCGACATGCAACATCAATTTATTAAGTACGAAAATAAAGGAGCGAATGATCAAAATCCATTACCATGAAGAAATGTCTATCTGCCTCGATCGAGTAGATACCAAACCATACCTCATACAAACAATTTTTGATGCGACGTACGAACTTCTTAATCGGTATAACCATACAAATAAGCCAAGCTCCAGAAACCATCAAATCCGATCGAATTAAGCAAGCTTGCATCACCGCTCAAATCTCGCGATGCATTGCACAATATAAATCCAAGTATCAAAAACAACCAAGAAGCCAACACAATACCTCCGCCAAGAGCTAGCGTAACACCAAACACAAGGATCTCTGAATGATACATGCATGAACCCAACTCCAGCCATGCCTTCGAACCAACAAACCAACATAATGTGCTGTGCGGAGAAGGGTATTACAAACTTGACTCACCTAAATCAATATAGTAAATATGTGAGAATGTTAGAGTTATTATGTGATATTTCTACTTTTACTATCGTCGGTTAGCAATTTTCACAAACATAAATATGAAGCATAATAACACATTGAGTCTTACCCAAGCTACCACCCTTCTATGCAAAATAAGGATTAACAAACGAAATTATAAATTTATATTTTTCCATCTCTGTAAAGTAATATTAGAGTTTACAATATAGGTGTCATAAGTTTGTCCCTATATCAACTGGTTAGGCCTGCAAAATATTATCATTAGCATGCATCCTGTCACGACCCGCACCCATAGGGAGAGTACGAGTACGTAACAACGTCCAGCCTACGCCGCAGTGTCGGCGGTAGAACGCTGTTCTAGGTCATGAACTATAACTAACACAATATAGAATAACCTCCAACTGGAGGCTAATCACAGAAGGTACAACTCAATCACAACTAGAGATAGAATATGGCACGATAAAATAGATAAGAAAGATCCTCAACTGAGGTACAGCAGAATGAAATAACAAAGTTAACCACTACCAGTCTCAACATCTCTAAAAAATACAACTCCGAAATCAAAGACAACAACTAAACATGAAAAGAAATAGTCTAAGCTATCTATACTATGCAAGGGGTATCATCCTCAGCAGCTGCCTGAACCTCCCCAGGGGTCTAGGTCGCGAGTGTTATCTAGGCAAGCTCCAAAGTAAGGGGTGCAGAGTTCCTCATCATCCTCTGTAAAATTTTCAACAGGTCCAGTCAGGACGGGAGCGAGCACAATACATCTCACGCAGATCATAACAGGTTAGAGAATATAAACATGCAAGAGAGTACGATACATGAAACTGAAAGAAAGTACATGATGTAAACAGAGAGAAAACTGTAATAGAAATATCAACTATAAGTAGAGAGCTACCAGTGACTAGTAATTTATAGTACAAAGTCGACATATGAACGGCTTGATTTGCATATGGCTATCTAAAAAGGCGTATATGGTGTAACACACAGTTTCTAAAATGAGGATAATTTTGAAATTTTATATTTAGTTTATTTAATTATGATATTTAAATGATAATATGATTTTTGGTGATTTTAATTATTTTTAAACTATTTAAAATTATGACTTATGATTTTGGTGTTTGTTTAGTGTAACCTTAGAGCCTAGCCATGTGATTAGGATGTTTGACTAGTATATTTAGCTTAGGGAGTATTTTGGTCATTTTAGGATTTATTTGAATTTAATATATTTATTAGGAATTTCTGAATAATTTAACTGAATGGTGTGATTTAAATACTAATATGATTATTGTCTTGTGTTTATGGTTAGCCTAACCTAGATTGGACCTAACCTAGATGAGTCATGACTAACTTAGTGAGCCACTTTGAGAATTAGAAGAGTTGGTTAAGGGGTTAAGTCAAGTTTAGTCATGGTTAAGTGATTTGCAAAGGACTAAGATAGAACCCTTGTTCTAGGCCATCTATTTCCCTTGATTCAATCCTAGCCATAGGATGAAACCCTAACCCTAACTTTATGACCAGCCACCTAGGGCTATTCCCCCTATAAATAATCTCTTCATTTATTGTTCTTGCCTCTTTATTGAGATTTCAATATTTTGGAGAAGGAGGTAATGTCATTTCTTCCCTAATCCCTAGATCCTTCATTTTAATTCCTTTTCCACTCTAGTATTTTGCATTAGTTCCTAATCCAGCTCTATTTCATGTCCATGGAGAGAAATCTCAGGTTTGGACCAATTTGGAGCACTTGGCCATCAAGGAGAAAAACCCCCTTTTGAAGCTTTTTCATGCAAATTGCACATATAGGTAACTTCCTATTTCTTCCATAGATTTTCGTTTTCTTTGCATGGATAGGAAGCCCTAGGTGTCCCCTAGCCGTAGGTATTGGTTTCGTGTCGAGTCGTGTCCATTTCGTGTCCGTTTCAGACACGTATCAGTCCATGCAGTGAACTGTTTGATGAAATGCCACACTCATATTTATTTCTTTATTTTTGAAAAGTGTTTGAAGGGTTTTGTAGATGTATATGAGTACTTTAATTTTCATGAAGAGGTGATAGTGTTTTTGTGTCTGTGTCGGGTGCACGAGGGGTTGGACACGCTGTGCACTGACTCGGTTCAGTGCCCTGCTGCTCGGGCACTGTAGCGGACACGACACAGCTCGTATGGACACAAAATTTTGTGTGGACACTGCTCAGGTGACTGACACAAGGCTCACAAATTTTCATGGGTTTTTGTTCAGTGGTTAGGGAGAACTTCGACCCGCACGGAATTGCACTGTCACGCACACGCACACAATTGCTTCACTGATACGCACTCACACACACGACACGACACCACGAGGACTTGTTGCAGGCGGTTGGACACCTACCCTAACCCCTGTCGAACACGTGTGCACGACTACGTGTCTCCACGTGGCCTGTGCTGCGTGCTAGACGCGTGTGCACGTGCCCACGATACTGCAGTGCACTGAGTTTCGGCCTGTGTGTCATGTGATGGTTTGGACACGATTCGTATCCATTTCTGGGACACGAATGACCTGTATAACACGTGAATACATGCTTCATTATTTACCAACCATTATTTTTAGATATTAATTGCATTTTGGTTTTCGAATTGGGTTTTCCCTAATTTACTGATACGCTGCTCACATTTCTGATTTCTGAGAATTTGAAATCGGTTTTACTGTTTTTCTAATGATTTTTGCAAAGTTTAATACACCTATAATGTATTGAGTGATAATGTACATGCTAAGGATTCATGTTGAATTATGAATTGTGCTAGTAATTGGGTTTTCGAATTAGAATTTTTCCTAAATTACTCATGAATGACTGAATGTGAACCTGAGATAATTAAATGAGAACTGAGATTGCCTGTCGTATGGTTTCCTAAGATTTTTTGGATTTATGTTAACTGGGAAGCATGGTTAGGCTATATGGTTTGTATTAGGTTGGCTTGTGTATGGTTGCTTACATTCAAAGTCACCCTTTTTCTGAAACTGGGTATTGCTGACCCCATTTCAAATGGGATGTTAATGTTGGACAGTTATTGATCTAATATGAGATTTAACTGTCAACTGAGAACCTGAGATTTAATATGAATTTCTCACACCCCTCCACACTTGCCACACACAGCAGTATGCTCACACATTCTGATCTCACTGCTTACACTCACACGTATTCTCATACACACACGCAGGCCATTTTATTTCCTGTCACTATTTACTCCTCACCATGAACAGAATTACCTTTTCACAAATTCCTGAGATAGGTTCAATTTCCTGAGTTTGGATGTGTATCATATACACTGAAATCTGAACACTTTGCACTATTTTTTTCAGTTTTCTCAAACCTGAACTGATTTCATTAATAACTGATATTGAAGTCTGAGAATTTCTTTGTGCAAAACCTGAAAACAAGCTTGAGAACCTGAGGAAATGGGACTGAAATTGATCATGTGTAAACTGAACTGGAACCAGTTTTCTGATTTTGAATTGAGTTTTTCTTCCTATTTCTTTGCTTTGGACTGATTTCCTGAAAATTGTTCCCTTCATATTGTTAATGTCCTGCATATGACACTACACACACACAGGGGTTTAATGTACTTACACACATGTACTCCTTCACTGAATTGTATTCACATTGTCATGTGCTCACTGTTTTCCTGATCATTTTACTGAATTCCCATTAGTATGCACTGTTTATATACTTCACTAATTTCCAGATTTCCTATACCTGGACTGATTTCCTTTGCCTAAAGCATGTACTGATTTTCCCTTCCTTTTCGAATGAATTGTAGACTGTTACAGATTACCTATAAGCTGAAATTGGGTTTCAAACTCCTAATTCTCAGATTTTGGCTGCCTCATATTTTCAGTTTTTCTTTTTTGCCATTTCCAGTTTTATCAACTATGAACCCACATTCAATTTGCATTCTAATGTTTCATTTTTAAACATTGAACAAGGTGGTGATTTGAACTCAGGTTGAACTGAGCTTCATGGGCTCAGCTTCATTTTTTTTTAACTGTAAGGATTTGGTTGAATTGGTGTTAGGATTTGAAAATGTGAACTGCCATTTCCCTATTCCTGGGAACTCATTACTGTTAGATGATAAATTGTTTTCAGTTTTACACCACACCATGCTTTCATGCATCCACACTACTTAACCATCATGCTGATAACTCACTGTTCTATTTCCTATTTCACACACATATGTAATGAATTGGAACATTTGAATATACACAAGTACACTGTAATATCCTTATCACTGTCACACATGTTCTACATTTTCCTGAACACGGAAGCACACCACAGGCCACACTCTCACATGTTCACATTTATGCACACCCTATTAGCTAACTGTCATGTGGTAACACATGACACACCCTCACCCTCACACTCATGTACACACACACTCTAATTACCTTCTATCACACTCTCATGACACTATACCATGCCACACACTTTAACTCTATTGGCACTCTCTACACATTATCTCTCTAACACTCTTGCACATGCCACACACACATGTTTACATCACATTGACAGTCACTTGACACTTTGGCACACATGCTCTCATGACCACACACACACCAACACATGTAAACCTGAAACTGAGACACCCTATTGACACTCTAATTCACCTATACACCATGTACATATATGACACCATGTCACACTCTAGCTTGACACTGAACACATTTACATGCTCTACTCTATCTCTCTCTCTATACTATACATGGCTAAATATGTTAATATGGTAAATAGAGATTCCTTATAGTTATATATACATATATGTGTATATAGATATGTATATATGTGGGTACAAAGATGTAAGGCCTAGTGTTGAATCCTCTATTCATGTACACATCCATGTTCACACACACATAGCTTACATGTTAGTTCCTCCCTCTTTTTATATGTATATAATGTTGAATATGCATGAATATGATGTGCCTTGATGTGTGCTTGTGTGGCTTGTATAGCCTTGGATTGGTATGTGTGTTCTCTGTGACTTGTGAGTGTGCTTGGTTTTTAGTCTAGGCTTGGTTAGACTTAGTGAGACTTGTTTGGGCTAGGACTTGACCTAGTTTGACTAGAGTTGACCAAGTGTCAACTTTAGCCTAGTTTGACCTAGACAGCATGCAGATGCATTGTACATTATCTATATCACCCTCTGTATACATCTTGACTTGTGTTGCTCTAACTAGGAGTCAGGTACCTCATCTCGGACAGTACATTTACTTCAGACATTCAGATACGAGGCGAGTACATTCTCTGATCATTTCATATCCTGCTTAGAATTATTTTTCTGCTTTAAATTACTTTACTTGATACTGTCACGTTGGTCACACGGATTGGTACTATATGGATCTTTTCATGAGATGTTATCCCCTCGGGAGCATCGGATACAGCATGTTTTGTGCGTTTCACGAACCATCACGTATCTCTATGCTTCCTCTGATTCACGAACCGCCTGAGACACATGTACTCTCATGTTCACAGAGCCCCCATGAATCACCTTCACGTACCACTCATTTTATGAGCCATGTGAAGTTTCACGAACCTTAACATAACTTGAACGGATCCTTGTGTATTGATTGGGGTTGGGGGAGTAGAAATAGACATGTGAATATTATCCAAGTAGCTGTAGTCATGAACCACTTCCTTAGCTGTAGTCATGAACCTCCTATGCCATTCACATGTTTATATTTTACTTTGACTCACTAGTCACTATTAGCTCTCTACTTATAGTAGATATTTCTATTACAGTTCTCTCTCTCTGTTTACATACTGCATTTCCTTCAGTATCTATATCTTACTTTACTGCATGATTATATTTTCTAACCTGCTATGAACTGTTGAGATGTACTGTGCTCGCTCCCGTCCTGACTGGACCTGTTGAAAATTTTACAGAGGATGATGAGGAACCCTGCATCCCTTACTTGGAGCTTGCCTAGATGACACTCGCGACCTGGACCCCTGGGGAGGTTCAGGCAGCTGCTCAGGATGATACCTTGTATAGTGTAGATAGCTTAGACTATTTTTTTCATGTTTAGCTGTTGTCATTGTTCAGAGTTGTATATTGTAGAGATGTTGAGACTTGTGTTTCATTTATGTTGTACCTCAGTCGAGGATTTCTTTATCTATTTCATCGTGCCATATTCTATCTATAGATTGTGATTGTGTTTTACCTCTGTGCTGGCCTCCTTATGGAGAGTATACATATGATGTTAGTTATAGTTCATGACCTAGAACATCGTTCTACCGTCGACACTGCGGCGTAGGCTGGGCGCTGTTACGTTTTCGTACCCTCACAGTGGGTGCGGGTCGTGACATATGGCTATTCTACTTTGGAATTGTTCACATGACTATTTATACTCCCCCATACCCCAATCAATACACAAGGATCCAGACAAGTTATGTTACGTACATAATTTTCACATGAAGCCCATAAATGGGTGCACATGAAGTATACATGAGAGCTCATACATGAGTGTACATGAAGTTCACATGGGGGCCCATAAATGGGTGCACATGAAATTCACATGAAGGCTCATAAATGAGTGCACATAAAGTATAGGTTATACATGAGATACATGGGAAACATGACCGAACATGAGAGCACATGAGAGTTGTAACGCCCCAGTCCCAAAATACGTGGGGCTTGGTATACGAATACATGCCAGCAGCACTTCACCAATGGGCCAAGCTACACTACAAGCCCATTAGCGAAATACTTAAGCTGTAAATCATGATAACACCAAGAAATATAACATAGTCCACAGGTATATAATCTAATCACATCCACAGAGTCCACAAAGAGATCAAGAATAAATAAGGAAATGTCTCAAATATCCAACAATAAAAGTAATGAAGTCTGTGCGGGTAAAATATCCCGAAATCATAGAAATAGAAAGAAAGTAGAAATCAACTACAAGTCTGATGAAAAGAAAAGAAAATAATGTAGCGAGACTAAATATGATTATAACATGATCACGAAAAATCCTCTGGCACTATCTCGTCCTCCTGTGCCGGTACGCCTCCGGTCTCAGCTCCTGATCCGTAAACCTCTGGGTAGTCTTCAGCTCCGTCTAAGCCTGGGAAATAGCCAGGTCCTCAGTGGACTAGCAAGGTGCATAATATACATGCCAAGGTACAGAAATAAAAATATGAACTAAGGCAATCTACTGTATCCGTCTATGTGCTATGCAAGTGAGATACTTTTCTAGAATACCAGACCCCTTCCACTAAGGCTCACTAGCACCTCAGCAGGGTATTGTCCCCAGTACCTGTGTCGTGGCACCAAGGACAATCAATTCTCGACAGTGATAATCCCTTACTCTGCTACAGAGATAAAGGTCACTAAACAACGGGCCACACGACAATAAGTCTGATATTGTAGTCAAGTTCTCCCCAATTCCCATGTCTAGAATCTAGCAATGTCATGTCTGTACAATCATCTCGAAAGTAAAAGCAATACTGATAAAGAAATCTAGAATGCAAATACAAGGTCAATACCATGAATAGTCATGTAAATCTCATATCATGAATGTGTCGGTGTCCTGTGGTCAATTGTGTCAATGGACACATCAGTATGAACGTAATGCCTAATGTCAATACTCGATGTCACTATCATGACATCGGTACCCGTCTATAAACGGACACTAAGTATCAACGTCCTACGTCATGCAATGCTAAAAAAAATAGAAAAGAAAGATCTGTAACGATGGCAAGGCACGCTTGCCTGTAACTGCTGTTTGCGGGTAGGCCTGTCCAACTCCTGTGTCCTTGTCGATCCTCTCAAGCTCACCTATAATAATACACTATATTTAATATTCTATATCAACATACCACATATAAATTATATGAGTATTTATGACTCCTAGTTGTCATAACGTTGCTACAATACTACATCTATTATATAAGTACATATAGGTAACAACGTCTCGTAAATACTTTACAATTATAACAAAATAATATATTTAAATTCTGAAATTTATCTATAAATATTTATATATTTATATAATGCTATTTTCAAAAGAAAAACCTTTCACAAAAGGTCTTATGTCAATGCCACATATGACTTCCTCAAATCGATCCATTAATTTACTTCTGAAACAATGATAAAATCAAAATAATAAATTCTATAAAAATCCCAGAAATTAGTTAAAATAGTATTTATAATGTTAAAACTTGCACAACGTAAAGTTTAGTATGGATTCATGGAGTTTTGACACTTTTGGACACACGGAAAACAGAATTTTTCGGAGTTCGATGACACGACAAATGTCATAAATTTTTAAAAATAGCAAACGGATGCAAAACCTAACTTTCAGATATGCGTTGGAAAGGTATCGACGTATAGATTCTGAATTAAAAGGTTATAAACTAACCTTAGATAGGCAAAAAATGGCCCGCAACAGAATTCATCAGTTCTGGATACCCTGTCGTAGAATCAACGCCACGGGCAAACCGCTTGGAACTAGGGGATCCGACGATCAGAGGTTGGACTAGACACACAAAGGTAACTCTCACATTTGGTTTGAGGAGAAAAAGATGAGAAAAAGTGGGTGAAACATCATCTACAATTCGACTAACCTGCTGTGACGTTTCAGACTTTGATTCGACGGAGTTTCGGTCCAAGTAGCACGTCGTGCACCTCTCTAACGGCCGCAAGGTAGCTCCTATAGTTTCTAGGGTGGAAGAGGATGTTTAAAGAGACGTCCAAATGGTGGTGGTTGGCGCAAAAATCGAGAAGAAATTTTATTTTGTGAAGAAAGGGGGGTCGGCTAGGGTTTCGGGTTTGGAGTGGTGGCCGCTAGGTTTGGGGGGATTTGTGGTGTAGTGGGTGGTTATGAGAGAGGGGGATGGTTAGGGTTTGATAGGTATATATATAGTTTATGGGCTTTGGTTTGATCTAATTTGGATAGGATTTGATTCTCCAAATCATACTATTATTAATAGGTTTCCTATTTTGGTTATATGTTTGACCAAGCCAAATATATAAGGAAATATTGCATATGGCTGCAATTAAACCTCTAAAATTCTCTTAAATATATATATACTTGGTTTTGGTACTCCTAATTAGGCTCTAACTAGTAAGGTTGACTAGGTTAGGGTCCGAATAGCATTACTAGTCAAATTGGACCCAAAAATTAATTTAATGAGTCTCATGTGTCATTTTCAAATAAGTAGCACATGGAAACTCGATTGGATGGTTCACCCTAGGCATATGAATTATAGATCAACATGGGTCAAAACCATATATTGGGTCATACGGTTTCGATCTATGTCAAGTCCCAAAAGCAAATTGAAAATTGGCTTAAAATTACGTCAATGGCTCAAATTGGCCTAAGTTGGCCCGAAATTGCGCAAAGTCAAAGAAATGTTGAAAAGAAAAATTGGATGGGACATGATATATCAAAGTCAAGGTGGACGAGTCTAAAATTGAAATATGGAACTGGATTTGAGAAAACAATATTTGTTGTGCTTCCAAAAATCAAAGCTACGGTAAACTACTAACATAGCCATTATTGACTTTAATCAATTAAAATATCTATATAAAATAATAAAAAAATAATTAAAAATAAAATCCAAAAATGAGGGGGCTTACAACCTACCCACCTTAGAAAATTTTATCCTCGAAATTAAAAATAACACAACTATAAAAAAGAAAACTTATCATAAGAATAATTATGTTAAGACTTACCGGCATCTACGAATAAGTGGGGATAACGCTCACGCATAGAATCTTCACGCTCCCAAGTTTATTCTTCCGGAGAATGGTGCCTCCATGCAACACGAACCAGTCTAATCGTCTGCCCTCTGAGCATCTTCACACTTGTATCCAAGATACCTACCGACTGCTCGTATGAAAAAAAACTGGGTCCCACTGTGATCTCAGAGTGATCGACCACATGACTGAGATCAGTCACATACCTCCTCATCTGTGAGACATGGAATACATCATGCACTTCCTCTAGTTATGGGGGTAATACAAGATGGTATGCCACCTCTCCTACACACCCAATGATATCGAAAGGTCCTATATACCTTGGAGTCAACTTTCCTCTACTTCCGAATCTAATAGTGTCCCGCGTCGGGAAGACCCTCAGAAATACATGCTCTCCCTCGTTGAATTCCAGTGGTCGATGATGCATATCGGCCTATTGCTTCTGTCAGTCTTGAGCTTCCTGAAGATGACTCTGAATTCGCTTCACTTTTCGACTGTCTGCGTCACAAGCTCTGGTCCAAGTATCTGTCGCTCTTATCTCTATCCTCTCGCGAAGTCTTCAAAATCTTGCATCTGTAGGTAACGCTGCCTTGATTCTATCCACAAGTGACGAATATACTTCAAGATTGGCAAGTACTCATTGTTGTCCCAGTATAATGACTTCTATTCCAAGCTCCTGAAGATCCTCTAATAACTGTGACTGAGCTGCCAAGAAATATGCAGTTGGCTTCCTACTCAAAGCGTCCGCCACTGCGTTCGCCTTGCCAGGATGGTACTACAATTCTATATCATAGTCTGTCATGAGCTCCAACCACCGCCTCTGTCTCATATTCAGCTCCTTTTATGTGAAGACATACTTCAAGCTCTTATGATCCGTAAATATCTCCACACGTTCTCCATACAAGTAATGACTCCACATCTTCAATGCAAAGATCACAACTGCTAACTCCAAATCATAAGTAGGGTAATTCTTCTCATGTGCCCTTAGTTGCCTCGATGCGTAGGCTATGACCTTCCGTGTTGTATCAAAACACATCCAAGTCCACTACCCGACGCATCACTGTATATAAGGAATCCTCTCGATCCAGAAGGAAGCGTTAAAATAGGTGTTGAGGTCAACCTCTTCTTCAACTCTTCAAAAGTCTTCTGACAATCTTCTGTCCGCTGGAACTCCTGATCCTTACGGGTCAACCGTGTCATCGGCTCTGCAATCCGTGAGAAATGCCCTACGAACCTGCGGTAATACCTTACAAGTCTGAGAAAGCTCCTAACTTCTGCAACCGATGTTGGTGTCGGCCAAGACTCTACGGTAGCTATCTTTTCTTGATCAACTAAAATTCCTTCTCCCGAGATAATGTATCCAGGGAAAGGAACTCTTTCAAGGCAAATTTTACACTTACTAATCTTGGTATACTGCTTCTCCTTCCTCAATACTTCCAATACAACTTGTTCTATCGTAGGTATATTATTATAACCTATTCAATGATACTCGTCAGTTCACTCCTAGCAATTTCTCCTAATAGGCTCTAGGCATCCGATATCCGGGCACGATCATATTCGACTCGTAATCCTACCAGGATCCATCTCTTAGAGAGTTACCTGTTTCTATTTACCCAACATCATAATCACACCAATAATCTAGCTTAATTATATTCTATAATATAACTATAAGGTTTGTCTATTTTAGTCATCTAATAAATAGAAGGTAATGGAAGCCTAAGGCTGGGTCAAACAAACCTATATACCAATTTCAAACAACGGTAGGGTCAAGCAAAGCAGGAAGGTTTGTCGAATTATTTTCAAGAACGATGTGAAGCCAAACAAGATGCACAGGACATAGTCTCGGTAAGACTCGAGAACCATATATCTCCGTGATTATGTTACATAAAGTTACTGCCACGCCAGTGTGCATCTGGCTGCAAATAACTTTCTAGTCCCATAATACGACGGATGGCTGTAGTGCACATCTACCATGCCAGGTAATACAGGTTCTTGAGCTTATCTTTGCCAAATCCATAAAAATATTTTTGAATTAACCTTTTTACGAAAATACAAAAAAATATTAACATGCATAGGATATGGTTCAAGTAGAATTTGAGAAACATATGTAGCCATGATGCCGTTATCTGAAGTCCCGCCTCGCCAGTATCTCTCAGGCTGCAAAAACTTTGATTCCGTAATACAAGGATAAATATAATTTCTCAAACTTTTCCTTGGACTAATCCATAAGGCAGTTTCCAGCAAATTAGCAAAAATGAACAAGAAGATTTACTCAAGAAGTCAATAGAGAAGGGTTTAGTCAAATCTCGAGTAAGGAAGAACACAAAAGCAATCATGTTGAGAAAGAAGATAACATGAAAGCAATCATGCAAAGAGTCTCAGAGAAGTCTATATTCCTAGTTGTGGATGTATCATCAAGTCCTATTCTTCGATCGGTTGCAAGCTCGTAATTTAGTACGACTATCCTGGATATAACTACGACTTCGCACAATTCGCTAAGACTCTACCTGCACCTATGACTTCTAGTATCTATGCCTCTGCTATACTTATATGATAGTAAGGGAAGATACATCTATTATAAAGATTTGTCTTGCTAGCATGAATAATAAGGATTACGGTAGAACATAATCAAACTAGATGCAATTGAAGAAGTTAAGTGAGAGTTCAAAATGAAGTCAAGGAAGGTATCAAGCGTGTGGATGTGATCCTATAGGTCTTTCATATTCTAATTGCAGGCTCACGTCGATACAGTAACGTTACCAAAGTGATTAACGTAAACCTGCATGGGCCACCACAAAAACATGTAACACCCCAGTCCCAAAATACGTGGGACTAGGTATACGAATACATGCCAGCATCACTTCACCAATGGGCCAAGCTACACTATAAGCCCATTAGCGAAATACTTAAGCTGTAAATCATGATAACACCAAGAAATATAACATAGTCCACAGGTATATAATCTAATCACATCCACAGAGTCCACAAAGAGATCAAGAATAAATAAGAAAATGTCTCAAATATCCAACAATAAAAGTAATGAAGTCTGTGCGGGTAAAATATCTCGAAATCATAGAAATAGAAAGAAAGTACAAATCAACTACAAGTCTGATGAAAAGGAAAGAAAATAATGTAGCGAGACTAAATATGATTATAACATGATCACGAAAAATCCTCTGGCACTATCTCGTCCTCCTGTGCCGGTACGCCTCCGGTCTCAGCTCCTGATCCGTAAATCTCTGGGTAGTCTTCAGCTCCGTCTAAGCCTGGGAAATAGCCAGGTCCTCAGAGGACTAGCAAGGTGCATAATATACATGCCATGGTACAGAAATAAAAATATGAACTAAGGCAATCTACTGTATCCGTCTATGTGCTATGCAAGTGAGATACTTTTCTAGAATACCAGACCCCTTCCACTAAGGCTCACTAGCACCTCAGCAGGGTATTGTCCCCAGTACCTGTGTCGTGGCACCAAGGACAATCAATTTTCGACAGTGATAATCCCTTACTCTGCTACAGAGATAAAGGTCACTAAACAACGGGCCACACGACAATAAGTCTGATATTGTAGTCAAGTTCTCCCCAATTCCCATGTCTAGAATCTAGCAATGTCAAGTCTGTACAGTCATCTCGAAAGTAAAAGAAATACTGATAAAGAAATCTAGAATGCAAATACAAGGTCAATACCACGAATAGTCATGTAAATCTCGTATCATGAATGTGTCGGTGTCCTGTGGTCAATTGTGTCAATGGACACATCAGTATGAACGTAATGCCTAATGTCAATACTCGATGTCACTATCATGACATCGGTACCCGTCTATAAACGGACACTAAGTATCAATGTCATACGTCATGCAATGCTAAAAAAAACAGAAAAGAAAGATCTGTAACGATGGCATGGCACGCTTGCCTGTAACTGCTGTCTGCGGATAGGCCTGTCCAACTCCGGTGTCCTTGTCGATCCTCTCAAGCTCACCTATAATAATACACTATATTTAATATTCTATATCAATATACCACATATAAATTATATGAGTATTTATGACTCCTAGTTGTCATAACGTTGCTACAATACTACATCTATTATATAAGTACATATAGGTAACAACGTCTCGTAAATACTTTACAATTATAACAAAATAATATATTTAAATTCTAAAATTTATCTATAAATATTTATATATTGATATAATGCTATTTTCAATAGAAAAACCCTTTCACAAAAGGTCTTATGTCAATGCCACATATGACTTCCTCAAATCGATCCATTAATTTACTTCTGAAACAATGATAAAATAAAAATAATAAATTCTATAAAAATTCCAGAAATTAGTTAAAATAGTATTTATAATGTTAAACCTTGCTCAACATAAAGTTTAGTATGGATTCATGGAGTTTTGACACTTTTGGACACAAGGAAAACAGAATTTTTTGGAGTTCGATGACACGACAAATGTCATGAATTTTTGAAAATAGAAAACGGATGCAAAACCTAACTTTCAGATATGCGTTGGAAAGGTATCGGCATCTAGATTCTGAATAAAAATATTAAAAGGTTATAAACTGACCTTAGATAGACGAAAAATAGCCCGAAACAGAATTCATCAGTTCTGGATACCCTGTCGTAGAATCAACGCCACGAGAAAACCGCTTGGAACTAGGGGATCCGGCGATCAGAGGCTGGACTAGACACACAAAGGTAACTCTCAGATTTGGTTTGAGGAGAAAAAGATGAGAAAAAGTGGGCGAAACATCATCTACAATTCGACTAACCTGCTGTGATGTTTCAGACTTTGATTCGACGGAGTTTCGGCCCAAGTAGCACGTCGTGCACCTCTCTAACGGCCGCAAGGTAGCTCCTATAGTTTCTAGGGTGGAAGAGGATGTTGAGAGAGACGTCCAAGTGGTGGTGGTTGGCGCAAAAATCGAGAAACAATTATATTTTGTAATTGACACTCTTTTACAGCGTGGAAATATGTGCGTCATAAAGGAATTATTTTTTGTTGTTTTTACGAAGTGTTTGACATGCATTCCGTAATTGAAGACTCATTTACGGCATGCATTTTTGCGCATTGTAATCGAAAGCTCATTTAGGGCATGCATTTTTTGCGTGTTGTAATTGACGACTCATTTATAACATGCATTCTTGTGCGTTGTGGTTGAATACATTATTTATAGCATGCTTTTTTGTACGTTGTGATTGAACACTCATTTACAACATATATTGTAATTGTTTATTAAAAGGAGGATGATATTTGGATAGAATCTATCCGGATAGAAAGCAATTAATGCTAAAATTAATACTGTTTAATTACTTAATTACCCTTTAGATCCAAATGCACAAATTAATGCATTAATACACTTTGGTTTCTATGATATTAATCTGAGTTATTAATTTTCTACTGAAACTTATGAGACTCAACTTATGAGACTCAACTTTTGAGATATTAATCTGAAGCATTAATTTTATACGGAAACTTATGAGACTCAACTTTTGATTTCCCAAAAATTATTTATTTAAGTAATGAATTTATAAAATTATGTGGTTCTGATGTTTCCGTATAAAATAGACTCAACTTGTTATGTGGTTCTGAATGTATAAAATTTCTACGGTTTGCAAGGAATCACTCATTAATGATTGCTCTCTCCATTAATAATTAATTATTATTTAATTATTATTTGATTATTTATTTAATTATGAATTAGTATTAATAAAATATTTAATAGCACAATAAAATTATTTTTCAAAAAGTTTAACTTTCATTCTTCCAAATCCAAATCCAACCAAACATAGAATTCCATGGATTTGGCTTCATATCCATAAAATCCTAAATTCTATCTCCAAATCATAAAATCCTAAAATACGATTATAATTAAATATTTATTTATAAATTATTAATTAAAATTTTATTTACGATTAATAAATTATTATAATTATGATTAATAAATGTATAATTTATTAATTAAGATTACCGTAAAATATAAAAATAAAACTACAAATTAATAAATTAGTAATCAAGGCTATAATTATGATTGATAAATTAATCAATTATTAATAAAATTGTGATGAAATATTAATTAATAAAATTAATAGTTAATTATTTAAGTGATGAACGTATTTATATTAATTAGAATAAAAATTATATATAAAAGAATAACTAATTACTTAATTTCTAATTAGTTTTTCAATTAATTATTAATTTTCGAAGATACAATTTCCTAAGGTGCGTTATTAATTTCCGAAGATACAGTTTCCTAAGATACAATTCCCTAAAAATTCGGCACCCTTTCGTTTCTCCCTCTCAGTCAAATGCAATTTCCTAAGATACAATTTCCTAAGGTGCGTTATTAATTCCCTCCTCATTGTTTGCTAACAAAAATGGTTGTTTTAAAAGGGTAAATGATGGTTGTTTTTGTTGAACAAACAATATAGAGCAACCAAAAAAGAGAGAGAAGCGTTGAAAGAGATATCCGATGGAAAATGTTGGCGAGATGCAGAACAACAATGCATTGTATGAACAACTATTTGGAATTCAGCCAGGTGATAGCATATTATCATCTGGATCATCGGATTCTGGTGGTGGCGTAGGAACATCGGATCCGGGTGCTGGTGCAGGTTCTATTCCGTCTATGCAAGTAGAAACTGAAGAAAGAGTGGAAGAAATCGATAATTGCAACATCGAAGAAGGGCTAAAACAGGTATGTTGTTTAGCAGTGTAAAGACCCTATTTGATGCTTATCAAAATCATGCAATGGTTGCTGGTTTTAGTGTGGCGAAGAGGTCTGGTCATAGAAAAAATGGCGAGGATTATGAATATGTAACAATATGCTGTGATAGAGGAAGGAAGCAACACTATGAAAAGTTGACTAAGAGGATCAATTGTCCAGCAAGGATAAATGTAATATGCAAAGGTGGGGTTTGGCAAGTTTCAAAAACGAACACACAACACAACCATGAATTGCGACCAGATATGTCCATGTTGATGCCTGCTCATAGAACTATGCCCATGGGTATGAAGAGACAATTGGAAGCCAATGATATCGCAGGCTTAAGACCGTCTAAGAGTATAAGGGTGCTAGAGGTTCAAGCGGGTGGACCAGAACATATAGGATGCTTGCCAAGAGATTGTAGAAATTATATTGACAAAAGAAGAAGGCTAAGACTAGGTGAAGGAGATGCCGAAGCAATTTGCATTTTGTTTCTAAGAATGCAGCAAAAGGATAGAGATTTCTTTCATCTTATGGACGTCAATGAGGAAGGCATGCTAACCAATGTGATGTGGATTCATCCTCGATCAAGAGCAGCCTACGAAGAATTTCATGATGTTGTGAGTTTCGACACAACTTACCTAGTTAATAGATATAAAATGCCTTTTGCTACAATAGTTGGCGTTAATCACCATGGACAATCGATTTTATTTGGCTGTGCACTTGTTACACATGAGGACATAAGATCGTTTCGTTGGCTTTTCACAAATTGGCTTGAAGCAATGGGGAATATCCATCCAACTGCTATTTTAACCGATCAATGTGAGAGCATTAAAGCTGCAATAGCCGAGGTTATGCCTAACACCATTCACAGATTTTGTCTATGGCATATCTTATCCAAGTTGCCTCAGAAGTTTGTCAATGTTGAAGAATTTGACAAGGCAATATTGGAGTTCAAAACCTTGGTGTATGATAGCTTTACTGTTGATGAATTTGAGAATAAATGGACTGAGTTCTTGAGGCAGTTTCGATTGGAGAGAAATCAGTGGTTACTTGATCTATATAGTGTTAGAGAAAAATGGGCACTAGTGTATCTGCACAACAGCTTCTAGGCTGGTATGGTCTCAACTCAAAGAAGTGAAGGAATGCATGCCTTTTTTGATGGTTATGTTCACTCCATGAGCACACTAAAACAATTTGTTGAGCAGTATGAGATAGCAATGAGTTTTAAGATCAGAAAGGAGTTTATTGCAGACTATGAATCGAAGTCAAAAGTGGTTAAACTCATCTCAAATTTTGATTGGGAAAAACAGTTCAGAGGTGCATTCACAAACTCAAAGTTCAAGTGTGTTCAAGATGAGATTAGACGTTTGATGTATTGTCATGTGATTCGACCTATTGAGGAAGGTGTGCAAGAAGAGGATGGTACTGAAAAACATAAAGTAATGGAGAGAGCAATCATTAATGAGTGGTACAACAAGGAGTTTGTGCACGTTGTTGAATACATAGAAGAGGGAGAATTTTGGAGCTGTAGTTGCAAGAAGTTTGAGATAGCTGGAATACCTTGTTGTCATATTTTCAAGGTAATGACACTCAAAGACATTAAACTCATCAATGAAAGATATATCCTTACCAGGTGGCGAAAAGATGTTCAAAGAAGACATTCTAACATTTTTTTTGCTGGAGGATACCCTCACATGACTGAAGAGTATAAAAAGTATAAGGTGCTGGAAGGAATTTTTCAAGAATGCACAGATATTGCATTTGGCAGCAACAAAAAGATGGATATAGTTAAAAGCAGGTTGTTAGCTTTGAAGGATGAGCTAGGTAGTTGCAATGAAAGTTCTACTGCTATTGACAACAACACTATTGACAGACATGATGGTTTGGAAATTCCAGGCATACCAATTATAGATCCAGATGTTGTTCGCGGTCGAGGAAGGCCGCGATTGAACCGTTATCAATCAGCAAGAGAATGTAATCAAGGCCGTGGAGGTGGAGGTCGGAGAGGCCGTGGACGTCGAGGAGGTCGAGGAGGTCGTGGTGGTCGTGGAAGGAATGATGCTGAGGTATGCAAATTATATTTCTTAAATGGAATAAGAAGTTCATTTTTATTTACTTATAAATTACTAATATGCAATTTTATTATGCTTTTTGCAGGTGAATGGGGAAGGATCTAATAGTATAGATTTAAATGAGCCACCTTCGGATGTTTGATTTCGCATTTTTATTTATGTGCTTTCTGTTATTTGAAATATTATTTGTGACAAACCAATTTGGGGTTATATCATATATCATTATGGATCATGTGGTATCTGTGGTTATGTGGTTCTAATGATGGGGTTAATTATTATACATAATTTTCAATTTGTCTTAGAGTACATATTTGTGGTTCTGATGTTTGTGGTTATGTGGTTATGTGGTTCTGATGTTGTGGTATCTGTGGCTATGGTTATGTATTTTCAATTATTAAATATTTTTCCTTTACATTTGTTATCTTCTTCTTCTTTTTTATTTTTTTTAATGCTTCAACCAACTGTCAACTATTCCGAACTTACGAAATATAGGGCAGCCTAAGAAGTGTGTCATTTTATTTTTTCAATCTTTTAGGAGTGTCCTACTCTGATGTAAGCATGTTAACTATTCTGAAGTTACGAAAAGTCTGTCAAACGAAATACTGGAACAAAAAAATAATAAAAGTAAAATTTGGAGGTCGAATTTTCAATTCGTCTTAGTTCAAATAATTATAAAAAAACTTTTAGTATTATATATTGTTTTCTATTTGTCTTAGTTAATGAATGGGCTAATTATTATATAATTTTTTTTTTGAATAAATGAGTTATTTTGTTGGTTGAATTACATCTTTCAACAAAATTTATATATTTATCTATAGTTGCAAAAACTAATAAAAATACTTGCTATTTTTTCTTTTAATAAAATCACATATTAGTATCAATTTTTGGTTCGGTCCGGTTGGTTAAATTTTTTTTTGTATATTTTAAAAAAATAATATTATATTTTTTCGGTTCGGTTCAGTTACTTGGATGAAAAACCGCAAACCGAACCATTATTTCAAAAATTTAAACTGAAAACCGAATCGATAACCAAAAAACTGGTATCCCTATCTGGTTTTCTGTTTATAATTTTAAACCATGTTTTCGGTTCGGTTCAGTTACTCGGTTCGGTTTTCGTCTTTCTACCGTCATATGCTCACTCATAGTACGAAACGGAGGGGCATATGAAAATATTACGTTAAAAATTATTTCTAAAAATTTAAACCAAAGTAATACCATCGATTAATTTAAATGAGCTCATATGTATATCATCCATTAATTATTTCTAAAAATTAATATTACATTAAAAATTTTATTGCCAAAAAAATAAATTGTTATTCCTTATTCAACCAGATAAAGTAGAAAAAGTTTTTGTTTGTAATTAGGTAAAACTAAGTAGTTAAATAATTAGTTAAACAATTTGTTTCTTTGCAATACCTATAAAAAAAGGACACATGCCAAACCAGTAAACCATTTCCAACGTTGGAACATGGCAACCATGGAAAAATTTATGGTAGAAGATGGAAAGGCACCATTTATTGTAGAAGATGTGTTTATCAAAAAAAATTTATGGTAGAAGATGGAAAGGCACCATTTATTGTAGAAGATGTGTTTATCAAAAAAAAATTATTGTAGAAGATGGAAAGGCACCATTTCCACAATCATTCTCTATATAAATTGTTCACATCTATGTCATATAACATCCTTCTACTTCCAACAAGAATTCGATCTAACGCAATGGACAACGATAAGACGCCGACGAAGAAAATTGCTGGCGAATGGAGTATTCATGCCTCTCCCGCAAGTCTACCTCCGATGTTCGCTATACTGAGGGAGAAACATGATGAGTTGAAGGCAGAAATCAAGGAGCATTTCAAGAGGCTGCTTGCTCATAATGTAGAAGATGAAATAAGGGACTCGCTTCTGCAGGTGGAGCCATTGATGGACATGTACGAAATATTTTTGGATGTTCTGCAGGCTATGAAAGATGACAAAGCTACAAAACCTCCTCCTGTGATCGTGTTGAGTGACAGTACTTCAGAAGTTTGAAACATGTCCAACTAGTGCTCTACTATTAAATAAAACTTTTCTTATGTCCCATCCAAACAAAACTTATGCTTATGTTTCTAATTCCTGTTTTATGGTCAATGAATGAACTTGTTATGTTTTGGAAATCATCATTTCTTTCTTTTGCGTATGTGCCTTCGCCAGTTGCATGCATGTGATGTGCCAAGACTGAGTGCATCTTCTCTGTTCGTGCATAAGGACATCTATTAAATGTATGATGTCCACAGCTTCATATTTCTGTACTGAACTAAAAATTTGAGCCTCTCTTGTACTGAACTAAAAATATATCATACTTAATATTTTGGATTTGATAATATAACACAATGGACTATTTTGTATGATGTCCACAAGGACATCTTCTCTGTTCGTGCCTTGAGCCTCTCCTGTACTGAACTAAAAATATATCATACTTAATATTTTGGATTTGATAATATAACACGATGGACTATTTTGTATGATGTCCACAAGGACATCTTCTCTGTTCGTGCCTTCTCCATTCACAGCTTCAGACATACATCAGTAAAATTTGAAGATTCTCAAACCTCTTGGACTTTGAAGAATCAGAAAGCTACTATATTCGGCAAACCAACCACAAGGGTTCTTCATTGGACTTCATAAACATAAATTCTATTAAGCAGTTCAGGAATAAATTCATGCAGCATGACTTTATTCATCGGCGGCTCCCCCTCCCCCATCGGCGGCTCCCCCTCCCCCCAGTCCTGTTCCTCCATGGTGCGATGCTGGAGGCCCAGCTCCTCTCTGCCCTCGTCCTCCTCCGTCATCATCATCTGGTCGTCGCCAGCATCGTTGAGGACGATCTGGAGGTCGTCGTAGCTTTCGCTGTCCACTCCTCGCTGTTCGACGCCTTCGGTTCGGCCGGGGCGGGGACCGGGCCGACGAGGAGGAGAGGCCGGGGATCACCCGATCGGCGCCGATCTCGAGCTCCTGGACTCCAAACGATCCCTCCGACTCGAAAACCCTAGATTCTAGAACATCCTCCGTCGCCGCCGCCGTGACGAAATCGGCCGGATCCAGCGCCGCCACGGCCGCCACGGCGAGTGCAGCACAAGCGCCGCCACGGCCGGATCCAGCGCCGCCACGGCCGGATCCGACCCCTACGACCCGCGCTGGTAGCTTCCGCAGCTGGACGCGGCAACTACCCCCAGAAAAAAATGGAGGAATTGGAAGAAAAAAAACGGACGAGAAAAAAAAACGGAAGAATTGGAAGAGGATTCTTCCATTATTAACAGACTCATAATCACCTAGGCACTTAAATGCTTATTGGAACTCTAAAACATCTTTTTGAATTTAATAAAAGGATATTCAGGTCATATGAAAATATGATGTGAGAGAGAGAGTTAAAATAATACCAAATTTACCCCTCTCTATCCGGATAGATTCTATCCAACTAGTTTTATTGTTATTAAAATACTCTACTCATGAAATTAGTTTCCCTCCTAAGAAATTTTGCCCTAAGAAACTTTCCCCCCTTTAGTTTTCATTTCCCACCGAATGCATCCAAATTTTTTTTTTCCCACCGATTGAAAAAAAAATCCCACATAAGTTTTGTTTTCCCTCAAGTTCTGTATTCTCCCACATTTTATTTCCTAAGCCCTAGGTTAGGTTCAGATTGGGGATCGGCTGATTGGGATCGAACGACACAAGGGGTGGAGAAGGGAAACACCATCGTTCGTTCTTCGGATTAATTCTCTCCAAGTTCGCTCTTCCCTAGGTTCTCTCCAGGTCCAGGTTCACATTTCTTTGCTTCTCATCAACCCTACACCCGATCTCATCTTCTTCTACAGACTTCTATGCTTCTCATCAACCCCACTACATCAAAACTGCCACATCTACACACAAACTCATTTTGCTTACAGAAGATTTGCAATAGGACATCTACACACAAATACATTTTGCTAAATTGAACTTAAAGAACACGAGACTGGAACTATTTTCAAACTGATTTTTGGTGAACTCTTGTTTCCAACGCTTGCATTCATCTATGCTGTCATGACAATGTTTTTATTTTAATTTTCCTTCAGAGGGTAGTTTCTTTTGAATAACAGTACGAATACGAAGTAAATAGTATATCATATATGTTTATTTATTATGTAGTACTTTTTCATATTGTCTATTGAACCACAGAAAATTCTTATCCTGACCCAGGAACATTCTAAGGTGTTGGAAAACCAAAATAACTAAGTCAAATAATTCAAAAAAAAAGTGTCAAGGGACTAAGGTTCAGAGTTCCCACAAAAAGAATGCCTAGTCAGTTTAAATGAGTTATCAATACAAACAATGGTGGATCAAAGCAAAAGATCTGGTAACAAGGTTTATATCTTCCAATTTGTGTCATAGGTCTGTCTAAGAGCATCTCCAACCCTATTATCTTGTTAAGTGTTGTGAGTCTTAGGTGGCTCCTATGTGGCATGAGCCACAAGACAATGTCTTGTTTATGTGGCAAAATTATATCTCAAAAGACAATGAGATAGAAAAACTCTCTCCAATGCAAAAGTATTTTGGAGACAATAAAAAGTGTTTTTTTTCCAACTTCCAAGACAACTCCTCCACTTCGTCAACTTTTTTATAAATATTTCTATTCATAATTGATGATGTGGAGACAAAGTCATTGTGAAGTGCATTGTCTAGATCTAGACAACCAACTTCACATTCTCCTTGCCATGTCATTGCCATGTCAACTTCATGTTTTATTCTACATTTGCATTGGAGAAGAATTTTTGGAATAAAAGTTTGTCATTCCTATGTGGCAACCATTTGTTCTAAACTCACAATAGGGTAGGAGATGCTCTAATGTAAGAACCTAAGAATGGTGGTTGATATTAGTTGCTTAAGACTCATAAAGGTCACACATTGTTTGCAACTAAAATTGAGCAAGCAACGACATAGCAACCTTGCGGGTAGCAACATTGTAAGGTTTTGGTTACTAGAAGTCTGGTTAATTACCTACAGTTGCTGTAGAAACATTTTTCTAGTAAGATGATCGGAGCATAACCTGCCTAGATTAGCACATAATAACTATGCAGTGATGATATAGACTTGATCATGTGGCTGATTAGGACTCATATTATAACATTATGTGGCTAATCAGAACTCAATGTGCAAATATTTTTGAACACTATGGGTTTACTCATCTCAGTGCAAGCTTCTGCCTTTTGAGCAGGGGATCTTCTGCTTCAATAATGATATATCACTCAATGTGTCATAGGTCTGTCCAATGCAGGGGATCTTCTACCTCTGTGGCAGTCTTCAAGAAGATAAATCACAGGGACATTGTTCTTCAGCAACAAACTGGCATTTTTTTTCTTCTTGTGAGAAGTTGTTTTTCTCCATAAGCCATCCAAGGAAGTCAAACACATGATATCAGTTCTTTTTCTTGTGCTCCCTAAAGCTTTTAGTTTGCAATGGTATTCTTTTTCCTAAGCCCCCTTACCATGAGTCTCTCACTAATGCAGAGCCATCTGGGAAGCGTAAGGATGCATGATTTATTACAATATTCTCTGCTTCTGTGTGTCCGTATTATTTTCCCTCTCTAACATTTGGTGGAAATTTTGAACTGGTACAGGATTTATTACAATATTCTCTGCTATGTACATATCAAGCGAAGGGTACATGTCCAACTAAAGGTGGATGCAATGGTACATGTCCCTATATGGTGTGATACGCTGCTTCGACCCCAGACGGTGCCCGTAGCACTCCGTAGTTGAACACGATTCATGTACAATATTCAGCACATACTTTCACTTGGTTATCATACAGTTTACTTATTCTTTGTTGTGATGTCTTTCCAGCTAAGCAATGAACTTCAAAAACGGGAAGCTAATCTTAGAAGTGCAGAGAAACATCTTGAGTACAAGGTGTCGAATCCTGACGAACAATTTTGACCACTTTCAATGGCTATTATTCTATGTTTATAGTCTTAAGTATGACATATTGCAGAAACTTGAGATCAAGAAGCAAACTGATGAGAAGAAACAAGCCTTGGCTGCACAATTCGTTGCAGAAGCGACTCTAAGAAGAGTCCATGCAAATCAGAGGGATGAAGAGTCTACTCCAATTGAGGCTATAATAGCTCCATATGTGTCTGATATTAGAATGATTAAGAATGAGGTATAAAGTCCAAGTAGATTGAAGCCATTAATACTCAAATACTGAGTACTTATGACTTCTAAAAATTTATGCCTCAGATTCGACTCTAAAGGAGGATACAAAGGCTTCAGAACGCCTTATAAAGTCTAAAGACGTTGCTTTGCTTGAATACGAAAGACATTTGAAGAGTACTCATGAGAAGGTGTTGATGGTAGAAAATCTGCTAAATCAAAACCTTGAATTAAAGAAGCAAATTAAGATTTGTCAGGCACAGTTTCTGGAGATATTCTTACATTTTCTTTCTTAATTAACAAACAACATGGTTTACGATGATCAGTGGTACCATGTTGCAGGAAGAAAACAAACTACTAGAGAAAGCAAACCGCCAAAAGGTTGTTGAGGTAGAGAATCTTTCTTAGACAATTTGTCAACTTGAGGAGTCTATTCTTGATGGTAGGTCAGTTGCTAATGCAATTCGTGACTATCAGAGACAGGTTTTTGAATTAAAAGTATGATTTCAGTCCATTATCTATTGTCTATTATATTCTAGTCGAGAAATGATATTGTGCATCTCCTAGTTTACAAATCTTTGTGCAACTAAATTATTACTGGTCCAAGAAGGACTAAATTTTAGGAGCTGATGGTTTCCCATCCATTCAAACATTGGTCCTAAAATTTATCTCTGTCATGTGGACTAGTGACAATGGAGATGCACATTAAGTTACCTGTTTTTTACCTCCGAATTAACGGAGCATATAATATTTGACCAACTATTTTCTAGGATGATAAGAGGACTCTTGAGAGGGAGCTTGCAACGGTCAAAGTCTCAGCTATCTGTGTGGCAACTGTAGTAGCTAATGAATGGAAGGAGGACTCCGACAAAGTCATGTCTGTCAAGCAATGGCTTGAAGAGCGAAAGTTGATGCAGGTATTCTACTTGAATCCTAAAATTATGTACTAATCAATTGCTCATACTCACCAGTTGACAGGTGTGTTTGTGAGGTTCATTATAGTTTTATCCTTAAATTATAGTTTACCCAGGAACTCGGTGTACAAATGTAGTAGCATGAAGTATTCATGCTATCATTTTAATTCACTATGACACATGCCGAAAATTACATTCTCCTAGAACTATCATTTTTCCCTGTAATCTCTCGCACTTCCAACATAGGCTTCTACAGACCATGGATTCTTCTAGGCTATAACTAGAGGTTATGTGCTTTATTATCAATAATATTTCTTGCAAACCATTAGCTGTTCATGACGAAAAATCTCAGATTCCTATCTTCCAATTAGATTAAATTTTACATGATACAAAATTTGGTACAATTGGAGATTAGTTTCCCTTTCCAGTACAATCAAGGATAAACATTAAAAAAACATTTATTTTATCAGTATGAAGAATGGTCCTCCAGGCCAGTTGGTTCCTGCTTAAAGTGGAAAACATTAAAAAAACATGATTTATATATCTATCATACAAAATGGAGAGAAGTATGCAGAAAATATATAAGTGAATATTTAGCAAAGATTTACACGATTCTGGAGATTGCATGAGTGAGGGATGTTCAAGGGGCTGTTTGGAGTGGGGGATGTCAATAAGTGCAAAGTGTAAAATCCATAGAATTCCTGACATAACTTAAGATGGCATCAAGGGCAATTGCCTAGACATAGTAACTAATACCTCACAAAGTTAAC
Source organism: Iris pallida (assembly GCA_029216955.1). Classification (NCBI taxonomy): domain Eukaryota; kingdom Viridiplantae; phylum Streptophyta; class Magnoliopsida; order Asparagales; family Iridaceae; genus Iris; species Iris pallida. The sequence goes on from JANAVB010027997.1 coordinate 4,826,322, forward strand.
AGTTGGCTTGTAAAGGCAAAGATGATCTCCTAAACAAAGGAAGAACTGCCTAGTTTGTTAATTAATTCCTACTTAACTCTACACCAATGACAAGATGAATAGGTAATATAGTGCTCTAAAGAGACATGACATGTGACCTTTAACTTTAACTCATGTGATTATCTAGTATGCCAATTTTGGTGCCTTGTCCATATTGCAGGTCACATTCATGTCTGAGCTACCGGGCCACCAGGTTACGAATGGAAGTAGATTTGGCCATTCACTGTAAGAAATAGCGAGAAAGGATCACATAATCTGACATGGTTGGGTTGACAACTCAATGTAAAATGTGGAGAATTTTCAACTAAAAGAACTAGCAAATTGGGGATGATCTGATGAATATATGATTTCACCATTTTATCGATGTATCAAATAGTTACATATTTTGAGACATTTTATGCATTAATTTTAATCAATATTTTGCTGGCCACCCAGGATACGGTTATCTTCTGCTTTTGACAGGGTGCATCTGTTGTTGATTTGCTAATCTCAAGGATTCTATGGTTGAAGGTTCTGTCATGTCTATATTTCTTGTCCTGTACCCTTGAAGGGTCGTAACTTCTGAGAAAGATGACATAACAAAGCATTAGACTAGCCTCGTCTTAAAATCTGGTTTACATATTCATAACATTTTTTACGGATTAGCTAAGATAGCTTTATCATTTCTTCACTAACATTTTTCACTGATCGCTATAAGTTGCAGTTAGTGGCCTGTGGCTACGCCTTGGAGTACAACATTGTTTTATGAGACCTTTAGCTGCTAGGCTAAGGTGACCACTGTCTTCACAATGACCTCTAGGCAAGTTTGTACCTTCTATCCAGGGTTCCTAATCATTTTCAGCAATTTTTTGATCTCATTGTCCTCTTTGCAGCCTAGTACTGACAGTTATCATATTTATTTCTTCAGTGTTGTGTTCATGCCGATTTCAAAAAGTTCACCATGTAGGTACGTTTGTGCTGTGTTCATTCCGATTTCTCATGTAAACCCCATTCTATTAAATAATTTGTTGACATGAATAAGAGATGATGATAGTTATCATATTTATTTCTTCAGGTTTTCATCTTTGCTTTGAGATGATTGACTTTCTGGATGGAGGATGGTTTGCGACCTATATGGTGAATTCTGGTAACCTTGAAATATGAAGATGATGGATATTATCCCTTGGTTTTGTTTTAATTTTGCTCTTTTATTTTTTTCTTTCAGTTGTGCAATGTGCCTTGGGTTATGCAGGCTTAAGATCAAACAAGTAACCACACCATTTCATCATGTTAGATTCTTCGTTCGTTTGATGAAAGAGGCGGTCAAGAGTGGGCTATGCACTTGTGTAATGAGTGGTTAGTAGGCTTGTAGACAAGTTTCTATGTGTTTGTGCTTATGTCTGTAGTAGTTTGGGTAGCCATGCCCTGATATTGAGCTTTACTTTTTGTTTTATTATACAAAGGATATATGTATTCAATCATTATATATATGTGAGAAATCCATTAATGAATTTTTTATTATCATAGATAAAATCTACAATTGGCTCATATTCATCCTTTTTGGTATACTTGTCTTTAGCATGTTCGATACATCTGTCTTTTGTATTTTGATACATCTCTATCTGTATATTGGTATTCAATTGAGGAAAAGCGCACCATATACAAGATCCTCATTTCAGCAACGGCAGCAACAACAACAGCGGTAGCAACAACAGTAACAACAACGAGAGCGGGAATTAGAAGAATGCATGTGTTTGTGTTTGTATTTGTATTTGTACATTTTTATTAATAATTTTTTTTTTTAACAAAAATGGAAACATCAACAATGTTTCAAAACTGTTGTGAGATAACATTTTAACAACTTGTCTAAACATTGTAAATTTTATTTACAATACTTATAAATCATTGTTGATATTATAATTACAACATACAAATATTATTTACAACGTCTGTCAAACATGATTGAATAAATATACAATATTTTTCAAAAGTTGTATAATTTTTTTTACAACGTTCGTATACTGTTGTATAAAATTTATGTACAATATTTATTGAACGTGGTTGTCATTGTTTTTACTACACTTGTAGAACGTTGTTGAAATTATATTTACAACACTTGTAATACGTTTAAAAAAATATTTTTTACAATACTTGAAAAATATTGTAGAAAAGTTTATCATATTTTATAAATTTCAACAATGTTTACAAATTGTTGTGAGAAGAACTTCTACAACATTTTTACAATGTTTAAACGAACATTGTGGAAGATACCCCCTCTTTTACAACCCTGGATATAACAACCTTCTGTTAAACGTAGTAAAAGACCTTTTACAACGTTTTTTTAACGTTGTAAAATAGGTTTTTTCTTGTAGTGAACATATAGGGGTTACATTATATTCATGTAAAAGGGGGGTTTAGTCAACATGTGAGGGGTTAAGGGTATACATGTGTGTGTATGAAGTGTGCACTAGCACGCCATTGGGATTCAGAGGAACTTGTATTTAGGGTGTGATGTGGTGTCAATGTGTATGTGTGTGTGTACTTGGTGTGTAATAGAAAATAGGAATGAGGCTTGCACATGTATGACAGTGTTCCATAGAGGAAACAGTGTGATACAAGAATTAGAGTGTAGTGTAAAACCTCTGTGTGTGTGAGTGTGTGGGTTTTAAAGTGATATGAATGTCAAGAGAGTGTGGAAAATCTGGAAAAACAGGGAGTTCTCAGGTATTGAGTGAAGGCAGTGGTGTGTGTGTTGAGTGTATGCTGTGTTGTGTGATACATTGGCTAAGGTTGGTGACTAAAATATTAAGGTTCATTTTAACAAACTTGGACTGGATTATACTAACCCTTATATACCCTGCCTACTGCTCCTACTGCTGCTATGGCCTGCTGCTGCAAGGCCAAGCCCCGGCCTACTCTCTACTGTCCTGCAAAGCTACGGCATGGCAAGCCAAGGCAACTGCTGCCATCAAATGCAAGCCAAGGCAAGCATTGCCTGCTGCTGCAATGCAATGCAAACCAGGCCAAGCCAAAGCTGCTACTGCTAACTCCTGCCCACTCCTCCTCTAACACAACTTAACAAGACACTAACTCCCATCTAACTGATACAATATCAAGGGACTGAATAATGAACAATCAATACAAATTAACATGTAAATGAGTGTAGTGTCAATACAAGAGTGTGTGCAATGTGTGTATGAAGAATCAAATTCAATGAGATGTGAGTAAATGAGTGAAATGACAGGAAATAACAGTGTGACAGATATGTAAATCAAGGGACTGTAAAAGAGATTGATCACAGATTCCTAACATTCAATCCACCCAAACCAAGTGACAGTTGTGTGTGTGTGTAAGAGGAGTGAACCAATGTGTGTGTTAACTGTGTGTGTGATGGTCTGGAAAACAGTGACAGGAAATGGGGAAAGTGTGTGTAAATATGTGAGGCATGTGTGGACATGTGTGTGAGGAAAGGAAATGTGTGACAGGTTCTAGGATAGAGGGTGTGTGTGTGGCAATGTGAGTGTAGTGAATTAAATCAGTGTCGTGTGTTGACAGTTCAAGGTGTCTGCACAGATGAAGTGAGTGAACATATTTAGATTTCATCTCAGTTTTAACAAGCCCCTGACCCAAACCAGTTTCAGGAAAACATTGACAGTTACACATCCAAAAATCAAATCGAAGTTCCATTCCTCAAACACAAAACTTAACCCGTTATTCAGGTAATCTAATACACATGAAAATGAGTTTAAACATGTAAATTTATACCAATAAAAACAGTTTAAAACAAGGAATTACCAAATATTGGGACTGATACAATGGGGATGCAGGAAACAGTTCAATCCATGAAATCCCAAGCAATTTCGAAATCCAGTTTTTACATAACCATGAATCCTAACAATTTAGACCCAACCCAACCCTCATGTATATATATCATATCTAATTATCAAATTTAAACATTAGTTATCATTAATTTACAGTTTAAGAACATTTAAACTCTGAAGAATTTAGATCTTGACAATATCCACATTGTCTAATATCTCGAACTCACAAGTAAATTTACAAAAACCAAGTCCCAAGTATCTCATATATATAAACATGAATGCAGACTTAAACACATGTTTAACACTATCAATCTAACATTCAATTTAAACACACACAAACCAATACTTCAGTTCGAACATGCTTGTATCAGAAAATATCAGAAACTCCTAATTTGAACTCGAAAACACCAATTAGACATGGAATAGAGGTAAGGCATAATGTAAAGGTGTCAAGGGAGTCATTCGTGTCCAGAAAATTAGACACGAGCGTGTCCAAAGGAGAAAAAGTCAAATACCAGAAAATAGTGCACAACACTCCTCCTGCGTACGTGTGAGTCGCCCTAGGACACGACACAGGGCGACCCATGTCTCGTGATCATGCATGTGGGTTCGTCCATAGTAGGGCTAGGTGTCTAGGGTCCTGTATCGAGTCTACGTCGTGTCGTGTCGTGTCGTGTCAAACAGTGAGTGCCAGAACGTGTTTTAACAGTGTCCCAGTGTAGTACGAATTCAGTGCAGACATGAATGCTCACTCGACACGACACGAAACATCATGAAACTTTGGGAACATGTCGACAGACATGTTCCCCACCTCCGTGTCAAGTTTCATGTGTCCCCGTATCCCGTACAGTGAGAAATTGGTGTCGGGTAGCAGGGCACAGCACGGGGGTCTCGTGCTGCGTGTCCGTGTCCCTTTTGGACACGAAAACGACACGAAAATCAAATCAGTCTTTACAAATATTGTTACACATACCTAGATCTAGAGATCCATGAAATTAGAATTCAAAAATACGAAAATAAAATCCTCACAGACATTTCATCAAACACATGCACACATATCATGATACGTGTCTGATACGGACACCAAACGGACACGAATCGACACAAAACCAATACCTACGGCTAGGGGACACTTAGGGCTTCCTATCCATGCAAAAAAAACAAAATTTGGTGGTGGGAATAGGGATTTACCTATATGTGCAATTTGCATGAAAAAGCTTCAAAAGGGGGTGGTTCTTCTTGATGGCCAAAATCCCCAAATTGATTTGAACCTGAGATTTCTCTCTATGAATACAAAATAGGGCTAGATTAGGATCATATGCAAAAGACTAGAGTGGAAAATGAATTAAAAAGAAGAAACTAGGGCTTGAGGAAGATTTCTATACCTCTCATTCTTCTAAACTTGGAAACTTTCTTAAGGAGGCTACAACTAATGGAAGAGACATTATATAGGGGTAGGATTCCCTGTGTTGGCTGGCCAAAACTCTAGGGTTAGGGTTTTAGTTAGTTGGGCCATGGGCCTCCCTCTCTTGTTGGGTTTCTAGGCTTCCTAGTTAAAGGCCTATTCTTAAAACACCTTATTCTAACTAATAAGCCCAAAGCAATTATCTATCAATTTCCAACCATGACTTAAACTAACAAGTCCCACTTAGTCTATAGGTTAAGTCTCACTTCTAGGTTAGGTCCATTCTAGGTTAAAGACTAACAAGACACCAAGCAATTATTTAATTAATAATAAATTCACATACATTCCAATAAATTCTAATAAATCCTATTAAATTCAAATAAATTCAAAATGACCAAAATACCCTCAAGCTAAAAATGATAAATGAATTACCCTAATCACATGGCTAGGCTCTAGGTCAAACTGTCTCTAGGGTTACACTAGCAAGACACCAAAATCACAAGTCATGATTTTAAATAGTTTTAAAATTATTAAAAATCACAAAAAATCATATTGTTATTGAAATATCATAATTAAATAAATTAAATCACAAAATTTCAAAATTATCCTCATTTTATAAACTGGGTGTTACACATCCTAACTATATGACGGTCACTGGTGACATTGATAAAATGACGATCCTTCTAGCGTAGATAGAAATTTGAGCTCCAACGCCTCACCACGTCCAAGCAAATCTCTATACCTGGAGGGTTGGGGGGGTTCAATACATCCGTGTACTAGTGAGTGATCTCTAGCCAACTCAACCAAAACTAACACGCACGCTGAATAAGTGAGTGCAAGCAAACATAATGCAGTCTTTATAATATTGTCTTAGGACTAGTTATATGGCATATCAAGCATGTGTTTATAAGCCCCGACAAAATTGATCTTACATAATACTTACTTCATTTATTGTCAATATAATGTTATACAAATTTATAATACATAGACGTGTCAAAATCTCTGTCCCTGCATAAGACATTCGTTAGTCTTCACAAAATACATATATGTGTGTGTGAACTTGTCTCTGTGACCAACTAGTTAAGCCTGCAAGCAGATGACATTAGTATGCAACCTAACTATAGGAAGGTTACTGGAACCATAAGCCATATTGGACTATCTCAGGTTAGATGTCCCTTTTTCAGCCAAGGTAGCTAGTCTCAACTGAAAGTTTTTGAATCACCTAAGAGGAATGGGGATGCGACGCAATAAGGGGTAATTCAGAAAGTGTGATCGAGTCATAACGAGAAAATGGAATTTGGATATACTCATTCTAGGGATTGATATAGATTTAAATAAGACAACACAAATTGATACGAGGTACACGAGTTCCTAACCAGGATTTGATTTTATGACATGGGTTATCCTTAGACTGGTTTCTTAGGGTATTTGGTTTAAGGTGCTCATCTTATAGTACTCACGGTCGCAAGTCGTACAAATATATGATTCTACTTAAGACTTGAGAAAATGATGACTACACCCACTACTTATGAGCGAGAGTATGTTGGCAATGAATCAAATCAGACCGTCCGATTCACTCCAGATTGGGTCTAATTCATCCTATCATGGCTAGCCACATGGGACGAGTCCAATTGGGTATCCATCTATATGTGGGTGGACCCATTAGGTTGCCCAAGTTGTACATAAATAGTGAGATACTCTCATATAGAGAGCCACCATTTTTCTCCATAATAACTTGCTTCCCAAGTTATTCCTCTTCTCTTCTTCTTCTCCATCTCCTGTAGGATATATATATATGTTGTAAGGTGAAACAAGGAACATCCTCGTTGTGTGAGGCGCTTTATAACCGTGATCTAGAAGACATGGAAGGAACCAATTCAATCACATCGAAGATATAATCTCCAACTCCATCTGCTTAAACTCATTTGATGCCATTACCATTCCAAGATCTACAATGTCCAACAAACTTTTTGCAAGAACTTCGTCCACATGGTGCACCTTAGCAAGTTCCAATGGAAAAAGGTGCTAGACAAACTATAACTTTTCAAAATAGTACTACATGACACGTCTTCTCATCCCAACCGCTCACTCACCCTATCTTAGAAGGCATGCATCCAAGAGTACAAAGAAAATTTGTCTCGTCTCTTCACCTATTATAAGTGTATGCCACACAGAATCAAGAATATGAGATAAAGAGGACATAAATCTTCTTTATGATGGTATCTCTAGTTCAAGAATATATTTTTTCATCGATAGTCACGTATCTTATTTGTAAACCAATAGCAACCGAGAGAAAAAATTAAATAAAAAAAATTGAAATGCTCCTTCGCGTAAACCATTAAAAAAAAAAAAACAAAAAACAAAAAAACAAATATATTTTTCTTCTTAACAACAAAACAAAATATCCTAAAATAATAATAATTGTACCTAATAATAAACCAACCTAGAAAATATAAAATCACAAATACTCCCCCACTCCTCTAATTCCTGACACACACCACCACTCACTCATTCCCATCCATACGCCCGTCCCACTGGACCCTCCTCCCTGCTCCGGTCCCACACGGGAAGAGAAGAATATTTACTCCGTCCGCCGGCCGTCAGCTGAGCTGTCACCCACCTCTCCCTCTAAAAACTCCACAAAGCTGTCATTTTTATTCTCTCTCCAGAATCCCCACTCTCTCTCTCTCTCTCTCCTCACCTCGCGATGCCGGCATGGTGGAACCGGAGCTCCAAGTCCAAATCCAAATCCAAATCCAAACCCGACCCGAACCCCAAGAAGAAGAAGGAGAAGGCGAACAGCTTCGACGAGGCGCTCGCCAGGAAGGCCCGGGACGTCTCCGCCGCCTGCGTGGCCGGATGCGTCGCCGGTGGGTCGGGTCCGGCGCCCTCCGCGGCCCACGGCCACCCGCTCCCCCGCCCATGCCTCTCCTCGCCTCTCCCCTCCTCCGCCCACGATGGGTCGGCGTACGGCTCGGGTTCCAGTCACAGCTCCTCCAGCTCCGACGAGCCTCCGGATCTTGGATTCTATAGGTAAATGAAAAAAAAGACCCCGCTTTTTTATTCGTATTTTGATGCTAATTATGACTTGTTTGTATTTTGATGTAATTAGGGTTTACTGGATTGATTAAAAATCAGGTACTTTTGGATTATGGGATGACGGTTAGGGTTTTGTTGTTGCCAAAATTGTGTCTTTTGATGATTATAAGGCGGTTGTGTTGTGATCGATGGGAATTTGGGCTTGTTTGTAATTTCGTGCGCATAGTCTTTTTTTGGGGAGATTTGATGTTTTAGTGTTAAGTGGTAGTTTTGTTATTGATGGACTGATTTAATTTGAATTTTGGTATGTTGGTTAGGGTTTTGTTGTTGCCAATATTTGGTCTTTTTGTTGATTATGATGAAAAGTTGGAGATTTTCATGTTAATAAAGGTTTAGGAGTTTGTTTGGAGCCATTCCTCTAGTGTTAATTTTAGTATATTGATGGGATATCAACAGTGATCACGTTTTTAGTGTCATCTGTACAAATTGTGTTATTTTTAGTGTATGCTATTTATTCTAATTTTGATGCTTTAGTTTTACCTCTAAAAATGTCTTTTTTTTTCCAGATATACACGAGTTCCCAAGGGGTAATTTTATTTGTTATGGAGATTTTGATGTTAATTAAGTTTCGTTTGTAGTTTGTTATTGATGGATTAATTCAATTTTAGGACACTTTGTATTTTAGGATGTCGGTTAGGGTTTTGTTGTTGCCAAAATCCTGTCTTTATTGATTGGGGCAGTGGTCGTTTTAATTTATGGGGATATGGATATTTCTATGTTAAGAAAGGTTTGGGAGATTGCTTGGAGCCATTTCTTTGATGTGTTAATTTAGTATTTGATGGGATACTCATAGTCGTTCACTTTTTTAGTTTGTAAAACTGTACAAATTGTTAGATTTTTAGTCTATGCTATTTCATTCTAATTTGGTTTCTTTTATTTTACTTCTAAAAATGTAGTTTTCCCCCCTCTCCAGATATTGTTGACCTCCCAAGAGAAATGTATATATGTTCATACATGTTTAACATATTTTTGATAGTGTATCAAACTCTGATATCTCGTATATGCAGTTACAGAGTATGTAAAGTGAGTGAATCTGATTTTGAGTATAATATTCATGGGCAAGTGTTAGACTTAGTTATGGACAATACTTTGCTTTGGTTTTCATTCATCTTGATTATACCTTTTGTTCCTTTTTTTTGATTGTTTAGGTAACCACGGATCACCTTTACTAGAAGATACCACCTTTAGATATCTTTTGCAACAATCTGTTCATACATTACATATCTTACCAATTCTTAGCAGCATACATTGAGTTTTAATTATGTTGCAAATCATGCAAAGTTAATGTGATATGATGCTACTTTGGCATCATTGCTTTGTGTTTGATAAATTATATTTTCTGGACCCATGAACATCCTACTTGGGAAAGAGAGACTCTGGATATGTTTACGTCCTTTCGAGTTTTGATGGTCCATTACATATATTCTAGTTCATATATGCAGATGTAGAAAGTATGTAAAGTGAATGTGCTTAGATTTATCTCTTCATCTCTTTACTTTTTGTTGAATTAATTAGATATTCAGACCCCATCAACATGCCAAGGGGCGGAAATTTGACGATCGACTTACAAACGCAACATCATGTGGCAGAGGACAAACATCACTTCACGGTTAATACAGTTTTCGAGCACCCAAGATGTAGTGATCTTTCCGCTTCTCCAAAAAGGGATTTCCATTTATTTTCTCAAGAAGCCGTCCCTCATCAACGGACTTCCACGGAGAGCATATTTAATCTCAGACCAGTACATACTATCGGGCCAAAAGTTCTTCCTTTACCTACGTCCCCTAAACATCCAAGAGCACTTGGAATTAGTACTTGCCCGGGATCTCCTACTTTCAGGCAAGACGATTTGAGGAGCCCACCCCAGCCTCTTCCACTTCCTCCAAGCTCTCCCGGCTCTTCTTCTCAATCACGGCCTCATCAGTCACCTTGGAAGAAGGGAAAGTTACTAGGAAGGGGAACATTCGGTCATGTCTATCTTGGATTTAACAGGTACTTGTGCTATTTCACTCATTAGATCACACATGTAGAAGTAAAATTGACTTTCTTACATTACAATGGAAGAGCTCATGAGAAGAGGTTGATCCTATGTTTTGATTGGCAGAATGGAAGTTGTAATAGTACTTATTCGTGCATATACTATGTAAAGGGTTTTTTTTTTTTCCAAAATTCAAACTAGAAAGTTGCCCAATTCTATTCTGTACTTTGTATTCTGCAGTGAAAGTGGGCAAATGGCTGCAATTAAAGAAGTAAAAGTCATCTCTGATGATTCGAACTCAAGAGAATGTCTCAAGCAACTAAACCAGGCAAGCTTCTTCTCAATATTATCAAATATTGTTATACTTTTATGTCTGGCTATTTGAGCTGCAAAATTTTGAAAACCTGGAATGAAACTTATTTTAATGTGTTCTCTCAATTGTTCAGGAAATAACTTTGCTAAGTCAGCTATCACATCCAAACATAGTACAGTACTTTGGCAGTGAACTGGTAACTTACTGCATCCGCTAAATAGATCTCTCTTTCCCTCTATACCTTTTCGGTTCCATGGAACTTACAACAACAAATGCAACAGCATTTACATCATTTTTAATGATTCTCTCTTCATTCAAATTAATAAGGTCACACCCAAATTATGGATTTCCATTTACCGCAAAAAAAGTTGCAACCATGCATACTAAGTAATTGCATCATTCCAAACAATGGATTTGTAAATCCTGCAAAATCATTTACATGCAACCAAACAATAGATTTGCAACACCACTTACAACAACAAATGCTACATGCAACATATGTTTCATGGGATTTCCATTTATGGGCAACCAAACAGCCCCTTAGGCAAATATGATGCCTATTTTATTCAAGTTTACATTTTGCTTATTTTAATGCCGATCTGATCTGTACTTCTAATTTGTTGACATTATATATCATTGTTACAGCTTGTGTTTCTTTGTGTCAATTTTTGTTTTCTCTGTAAAATTCTCTGGGTTTTTAGTATTATCTTTGGATGCGAAAGATGCACAGTTCTGTTTATTTAGTGATGAGACCCCCTCTTTTGAATCCTGTTATTTTTCTTCCTTTTCTTGAGGTACCTTTCCAATCGAAAACAAACACCTCACCCCACAAAAATGCCTTTGCTGTTCCTCAGCTATATGACATGATTATATTACCTAAAGATTTAAGGAAACAAGTCAGTTTTCTAATATTAGGATATAGGATATGCATTTATTACGATACCAGCTTTTCTTCCCAAAAGTTTCCTGGATTTTTTTTCCTGAATAGTGTGCAGAATCATTTAAAACTTCTTATCTAATCGGTTTAAGTTATTTTTATAGGTTGACGACACACTTTCAGTTTATCTTGAGTATGTATCTGGTGGTTCGATCCACAAGTTGCTTCAGGAATATGGTCCTTTTAGGGAACCCGTCATTCGCAGTTATGCTAGGCAGATTATCTCTGGACTTGCTTATTTACATGGTAGAAATACCATCCACAGGTACTTGCTCATTAAAGTTTCAAAGTGATGTATGGTTGCTTTCTCTAAAGATAAATGTATGGTTGCAATGAGAAGGCCAATTAACGTAAAAACTGGCTAAAAGTGGACTTTTACCTATTAGGGATATCAAAGGGGCAAACATACTTGTAGATCCTAACGGTGAAGTGAAGCTCGCTGATTTTGGCATGGCCAAGCATGTATGCCTCTTCTCAATCTATTGAAATTATAAGTTCTTGTCGTAGTGGATAAATTTGAAACCTGTTGTGATAGTGACTGTAATTTACTACTGTTACATCAAGGTCTTTATATGATTGCAATTGTTCTTTGGTGTTTGTATATGAATCACTTTTTGAGAAAATTTATATATAAATGAAAAGCATTTAACTGTTTGCAGTCAGACTTAAGTACTTCTCCACTTTTCACTTAAATGTTCACAATTGTTCCTTAGTATGCTAGTTCATTTTCCTCTCAAATCCTCTTAAATCACTAACTTTCATATTTCATTGTGTGCCCCATCTCTTTTGTTAACATTCAGCACAAACCCAAGCCACACTGTATTATGGTCTCTTGCAACTATTGTTTTTCATGTCTCCAACTTATTACCGTCTATTTCTAAGAAAGTCACTCATATTTCATCTAAAACGGCCAAAATATTTAAATGCTCTTGATTTTTGAATTATTTTTTAATTGTAGTATTCCTACTTCAAGTCTTTCAGAAATTGATTTTATGGTTTGATCACGAGTTATTGCTAATAGACAAATTGAAATGTTCACCTATTAATTGTTTTCTTTCGGTGACAAGCTCTTAGCTCTTGTTGATCTTTCACACTTGGTTTTGAGAACTTTCTTTTGCCACTTTTATCATCTGAACTGGAGACCACAACCGCTGAAAGCATTCTCGGACATGTTTTGTCATTTCCCCCTCTGGCTGAATATATAGGGCCACTTCAAAAATTTGTCATTCGTTGGAGGGAAGCAAATAATCTCACCACTTTTCTAGACCTATGGTCACCCTTGGTTGCCACATGAACTGAATGGGATGTTCAGTTTGCTAACTACACACTTTAGAAAAGCTGATAAAAATATCAGAGTAAAAGTTTAAACAAGGAATTTTAAGTAGGAAGAGACACTCATGGTTATGGGCATTTGTTACGAGAGTATATGGGGCACCATAACGGACCACCAGTGAAGGGTTGGTGGGAGGAGAGCCATTAGTTACAACTAGATCTGATTAGGCTTTCTATCAATGCTTTTCTTATTCCAATGGTGATAACAAAAGTATGAATATGCTTTTAGGATAAAGTTGAACCATATTTAATTTCTATTAACGTCCTTGCAAAGTTGATGGCTTATTGCATACTAAACACGCTGTATTTTCTTTTAGATTGATAGTATGACTAAATCAGATGGGTGTTTGCCTATGAAAATGAGAGCTGTATATAAGCTTTCACATGCAATGACATGCATGTACTTTGGTTTATAGACTCACACAGTACTGTCTTGCTTTTCAGTTTTTATGAGCAAGATATTTTGATTGGTAGATTATATTATGTAGCTCATGCTATTATTTGCACTTCATAACCCTGCTTACTGCAGGAAAATAACTGCAGTATTAATCTGTTTGGGACAAATAGGTTTATTCAGAACTAAACGAAGAATCAAGAAACATGTATAGAAATGATAATGAAGGGTTAAGATATGAAGAGTACGAGGAGCTATGAATGTGTAGAAAAAAAACAAAATGTTATTATATGAGAACAAGCAAAGTATTCCCCGGGCCCAATAATAGGAATGGCAGCTAGCACTTGATGCCTCATACATGCTAGTAATATCTATTCTAGTTTATGGTAATAATTAGCTAGTAATAAGTGGAAGTTACTTTTTCATCTCATATTCACTTATTCCCATTTGCTTTCATTGTGAATCAGATATCAGCTTATACTTCAATACGGTCATTCAAAGGAAGTCCTTACTGGATGGCACCTGAGGTTAGAAGCTTGTGATGACAGTTCCTCTACCAATACATACAGTTCATCTTATATTACTAGCCACCGTTTGCTTTTAACAATTTATAGAATTTATCCAGGTTATCATGAACGGGAACGGCTACAACCTTTCAGTTGACATTTGGAGCCTTGGCTGTACAATACTTGAGATGGCAACTTCAAAACCTCCCTGGAGCCAGTTTGAAGGGGTGCGCTGCTTACTTTGCTCATATTATAGATAGAAATAACATAATCTTATCTGACATGGATGTATAACAGATTTATTCAAGTCATATACAATCAACCAACAGTTCTATTGTGGATCTCATCCCAATAATTAGCTTTTACCCCTGTTAATAGATTTCACTTTTCTGTACTAACAGGTAGCTGCGATCTTTAAAATTGGGAATAGCAAAGATATACCAGATATACCGGACCATCTTTCTTCTGATGCAAAAAGTTTTTTAAAGCTATGCTTGCAACGTGACCCATCAGCCCGCCCAACAGCCTTTCAATTGCTGGATCATCCTTTTGTTCGGGATCAAGGGATGGTAAGAGCTACAAGATCCAGCATGGTCAGGGATATGTTGCCGCCTTCTTCAGATGGGAACCATACTATGGTATAGTCATTATTTACGAATCTCTTTTCTGATATATTTCTTGGATGGTTTCAGACCATTTATTATACATGGTAGTTACTTTTAGTGAGCTGTCGAATTGCTTATGTCAAATATCTCGACTCCAATGGTTTCTCACAATGAGATACACAATGAACACACCTTGGAGTTATTTGGAGTCATCGTTCCAAAGCAACCTTACAGTCCTGAATGTTTTAGTCGTAGCTTAAAAGAACTCATACATTTGATGCAGTTCATGACTGTAACTGAGCATGTAGATTACTGTATTTAGTAGAATTCTGGCATGTTTTCCTTGGTAAGTACATCTCCATTATGATTCTCTTATTATTTTTTATATAAACATTTCTGGGAGCTACATGTCACAACAGTGTCAGTTATCTTAATGTAACGTCACAAATCATGAACATTTTCCTGATTCTTTATAAAATCTCTTCTAATTCATCATTTTGTGGAACATATTGATAGAATTTCATCCATCTCGACTATGGACTAGTTTGGTTCCTGTTTCTGCCTGGTTTTTTGATAAAACTGGGATATAGAACCTCGCTTCGTTCCCAGCATTTACTGCTTTTCCAAACACTAATGGCTCAAATGGCAAACTCTCAGGGTGGGGTGGGGTGGGCATAAGTGGGAAAAACAATAGCTGCCATACGCTCAATTTTTGCCCGTTTTGCTTTTGTTGATTCAATTGGAGGAACCAAAATAGCCCTATATATGTCACCAGTAGGACATTCTTCCAGATCTATCTGAAGATTGGATTGCCTCGAGTTGTTCAACTGATTTTGGCAACAAACAGTTTAGTAATGGATCATCTGGATTTTGATAGGTTCATCATTTATTAGCTAATAAAAGTATTATGATGGTTAACTTATCTTGAATATGGTGAATCATGTGCAGTCCGCCATGGATCCCTCTTCCAGCAGAAGTATTTCTCCTCTCCGTGACAGGGATCATGTCGGCCACTTGGTTGGGTTTCCCTTGCCCTCTAGGAATCAAAGGTACTTTCGGATCTTTCATCAGGAAATAACCTACTCTTCCTACATACTCGTAACAAGATACTGTCTTGCAGCGATTTGCTCAGCATGAGAATGAACGTGTCTCTTCCCGTTTCACCCTGCTCAAGTCCTCATCGTCAGTTCAAGCAGTCTAATACAAGTTGCTTGCCCTCTCCTCCTCACCCAGCTTTTTCAGCAGGAGCAATCAGCTATGGCCCAAGCAACTATAGCCTCTATGCCACTAGGCCAAGCAATAACTTCGATCCCTGGCCAGATATCCCCCAATTGAAGGCCCAAACACCCTATGGCTCTCCCAGGAGATGATCCGAGCAGGCTCGGTACTATGTAAAAACTTATAGCAAAAGAATTCTTTGTATTCTGGGTGGCTAAGGTGGTGGGTGTTTTGCCTGGTTGTATCAGTTTCTTTTTCAGCTCCAATATGACCAATGTAATTGTATGGTTACATTACCACATCCTGTATAGTAAAGGCCTGTTCTGATATTTAAAAACAGTAATAAATTTTTTTTTTTTCTTTCTCATATTGTGGGACCTCATTTTGCGATGGGCAAAAACAGCTCTGAGTACAAACTTCTTCTGGCAGTGCATTTATAATTCCAGAAGTTACTAAGTGTGAACTTGTGATTTGTTACTGGTGAAATTATTTCATTCAACAAATTACAAATATTTTGGAATAACAACACTTTTTTTGGGACTGTTCAATCAGGCATGAACCAGCAGCAGTCCAGCCTGGTGAACATTTGGAGAAATGTATGATATCCAAGTGTAGTCCTGAGGCTGAAACTCACAGATTCTTTACTGGCCTTATCTGAAAGAAAGGAATAAGCTGGAAACCAATGGCAGAGAAATGATCAATAAAACTCCAATAGTTGGGGGTGCATTGCTGCCTTCCATTCTATGGCTTCTCCTCTCTCTTCTTCTACCATTCTCTTCTCCCACACCACCACTCAGTTGACAGCTACATCTTCACCAAATTTACTGACTGGGAAGGCAAGAGAAATCAGAAGGCCATGGATAAAGGCTGTGAGCTCTGCAGAGCCAGAGAAGGAGAAAAAACACCGTCCAGACTTCACCTGAAGCGAAGCCTGCCGCCACCACACCTCTCCGGCCAAAGAAACCTGAATACTCGAGTAAGAAAAGCCAAAGCTAACTAGCAATTTGTTCTGTTTATTATGTATACTTTTGATGTTGATATTATAGATTAGTTTCAGTGTGTTTTTGGCAAATACTAAATATCTAACTTAAATGGTTGCATGTGGGATAACATTGCTTTGTATTGGAATTTGTCGAGGAACTGCTGCAAATAGTCCATGTAGCCACCTATTACTTGTCCCATTTTCTGTTTTTTTTTTTTTTTTTTTGGATTACTGCCAGTGAGGAAGCTTAATAGTACTAAGACCACACAAATCCGAGAAGAACTCTACGAAATGATTTTCATTTATGGCAAACATCACTATTAGATATTACTTTTAGATTGCTTATAGAATGTATAATTTACACAGCTTTTACCCAGACCTCACCGTATCACAACAAGAAAGTTTCTATCCCAATTTTTTTTTTTGGTTAGTTATTTGAATCCTTTCTTTTCTTTCGACTCTGTCAAGGGTTCTCTCCTTTTTAACATTAGCAAATACCATATCCTTATTTACAACCTCAATTCAAGTCCCATTTAGGTCTACTCCTAGTTCTAGCGTCTCCTTTACTAAACTATCATATCCTTCCTACTTGTTGCTTCTATTGGTCTTCGTGCACATGTCAAGGGTTCTCTCTCTCTCTCTCTCTTCAAACTTAACATAGTATAACAATGTGAATTTGGCAAGAGGAAGTACAAATGAAAAAACAACTACAAACAACAAACAACTAGCTAACACCCACCCTCAAACTCACAAGGATCAACCAACACGAGAGTTTGCTCAGTAGGAAGGAGTACCTCTGAACTGTATGGCCTTTCCTGAAGAATTCCACAATATGAATATGAGAAGTAACATGCGCTAGCGAGACAGTCCCAAAGTAGAGAGAGTGTTGTCTAACATAGTGACATACAATCGTGTTTCCTCCTTTCGTGAAACACAAGATTGCAGTCAATCTGAACAATACTAATATCATCGCAATGCTGAGTAGGACCAGAAACAATAAGACCTATATCAGTAACGAGCCAAAAAAAAACCAAAATTTATCAATAGTTGTAGTAGCCATAGCCCGATACTCAGCCTTCGCACTAGATCTAGAAACCACATTATGCTTCTTTCATTTCCAGAAAACCAAAGAATCACAAAGAAACACACATAATCCAATAGTAGACCTCTGATCAGTAACATCACCAGCCTAACAAGCACGAAGATCTAACAATGAAATAGTGAGAAGAACAATGACATAGCTTTGGTGCCCCTTATATAGCGAAAAATCCTCAGCAAAGCAACATAGTGTGTAGTACGACCAACTACTGTATGTATCCCCTTATATAGCAAAAAATCAAACTGACTAACAATATGAACGCTACGAGAAGTTTGGACAACTAATTGTGAGATAAACCAATATGCCAAATAACTGTTTGTATCGAGAAGGATCCGGAAGGCTCTCCATCATTAGAACATACCTTGAGATTCAACTCAAGAAGCATAAGCGTTGTGTGAGTATCAATAAGCTATAGTCTATCAAGTATCTCGTCAATGAACTTCTGATGTGAGAGAAGGTATCTGCGAGGAGAATAATCAACATTCAAACCAAGAAAATAGCAGAGAGGACCAAGATCCTTCATCTCTAATTGCATATATAACTACTACTTGACTTGCATAATATGTGCAGAATCACCACCAATAATTATATCATTAACGTAGCTCAGAAGTACTCTCCTAGAAGGGTGTGTGAATAGAGTCGCATCATAAGAACTCAAAGAATCCAACAACAAAAATAGCAATAGTGAATCTGAAAAATGATGCGTGAGGTGCCTGCTTGACGCCATATAAGGCATTATGTAGATGATATACCTGGCTAGTAGCGCGAGGAGAATAATCAACATTCAAACCAAGAAAATAGCATAGAGGACCAAGATCCTTCATCTCTAATTCCGTATATAACTACTACTTGACTTGCATAATACGTGCAGAATCACCACCAATAATTATATCATTAACATAGTTCAGAAGTACTCTCCCGGAAGGGTGTGTGAATAGAGTAGGATCATAAGAACTCATAAAGAATCCAACAACAAAAATAGCAATAGTGAATCTGAAAAATGATGCGTGAGGTGCTTGCTTGACACCATATAAGGCATTATGTAGATGATATACCTGGCTAGTAGAATAAGGTAAATGAAGAGAAGTCATGTAGACGTCCTAAAATAAATCAACGTGAAGAAATGCATTCTTCACATCTATCTAAGATATAGGCCAGATACAGACAAAAGCAACACAAGAAGAGTTAGAAGAATAGTCATCTTTGCAACATGAGCAAAGGTCTCATTATCGTCAATACCATACTGTTGAAGAAACCACATACAACTATCATGGCCTTGTAATTATCAATGGTATCATCAGCCATATTCTTGAATTTGTACACCTACTTGCAGCTAATAGGACACGTTCCAGTGGGTAAGGGCACAAGATCTTATATATGTATATGCTCGAAAGCTCGTAATTAACCCTCATACATGGTTGCCTACCACTTGAAAATAGTGACAGCCTCCCTGTATATAAAGAAAGTTAAACGGTACATGAACAATAACAACCTCCCAATGACTAGAAGTAGCAACAAGAAAAAGACTGAAGTGGAGTCGAGGTAGTAAAAAGAGTTAAAAGAACATGCGAACTATCATGCCCCAGTATCGAAATACGGAGAACGGGAACATAACATGGCTAGCTACGCACCACAAAGTATACAAACACCCTAACAATATGGTCACATCTATAAAAAGACAAGGGGTTAACTAGTATGCAAGTCAATCCTATAGCCTACTGTAAGTCCTACATCTTAATCCCATAAAGCAAGAAGCAGTAAAAGTAATCACATTATATGAAAAGCAGTAAGGTGCCCCTAACACTATAACATAAACATGATTACTAAACTAGTAATACAAAATGAAATAGTAGCAGAGTAACCAATCATACATGATCACAAGAGCTAGCTGCAGATTAATACCTCTATAATAAGAGTCTATAGAGAAAAAAAAATGGAACTTACCCCCAAGTACAAGGGCTAACACGTGCCTTGGCTAAACGCCGCAAAAGAAAATACATGATGAGAGTGGGAGAGGAAGAGACCCACTCAGGCTCCTCAGCCGCTGTCCTCCTGGTATGGGTTCAAGCGAAAGAGACGACAAATCTTCAGACTCAGCTATGAGATCTGACCATACAAAATCAGAGGGATCAACCTTTAAATAGAAAAGTACTACAAGAAAAGTTCTAAGACATGTCTAAGATACAATCACAAAAACAATGCACACAAATCATAAAACAGTTAAGGCAAGGGTAATGTGGTACCAAAGTGCTCTCTCGAAAATATAATTGACAGGAAAGTAAAGCTAGAATACTGGAACAATAATAAGCCTATGGTGGTACAAATCAAGTCCTATGGTGGTACAAATAGCTATATAGGATTATCACCCTAATTACTATTGTAAAATGCACTGCAACTGTCAAGACTTACGAAGGAAAATGAGTACATAAGGACGATGGGTCGATATACAGAAACCACAACCTGGAGATAACATAATGAGCCTATGAAACAACCAGCAGGAAGTTATCGAGTCTCGATATCCTATGCTACTGAAAAACGAATCCACACGAGTCAATGCCCAACGAGTCTAGAAAAGGATCATGGGCAAGCCATGGGAGTCATCATGTCCTGAAGCCCCAGCCAGCGAGGTTGCATGAAATTAGGAATCCTCCCCTCCCCTCCCAATGTGCTATGTGTTATGTAAGTATGCTAGTGATTAATCCTAATAGATTAGGTTTCGATTCCCGGACCGCAGACGCCCCGATGAACCAACCCTATATGTTGCATACGACGAAGTTATACAGTATCAAGAGATACGAGAATACGGTCGCTCATCTGATCGAGTCATATACGATCAGTCATGTCGGAACAAACATGAGCATTAGCGATTGTTAACTCGATCACTCGGCTATGACAATCATGATGCGAGCATAGTAAGTCAGGAACACTGAAATAGAATAATGCTCTCGTAGCACTAGAACAATATCCGATCAGCCCTGCACAAGATACACTGAAGCAGCTCCGAGATTCTGAAATTTTCGAGAGAGATCAACATACTAAACTGAGCATGCTATCATGTGAGGAATTGCAAATGCAATCTATCTATCATGTTAAAGGAAATAGAAAAAAAACCAAACGCGTATAGAGAAAACAGGACAAATACGAATCCCAGGGAATCGAAGAATCAAACATGCGATCACTAGCTAAGCATGACCATAGCTACACTATACTAATTACTGACTCAAGACAAGTATGTTTTAAGCCGATACGATATCCGAGTGCAAACTAACTCAACTAGGGAAAGACTGTAGTTGTCCCATGCTAATCAATATACTGATGATATGAAACAAATTCTACTAGATATACAATGTTTGACATATTAAAACAAGAATCATGCGATTACAAACAACTATTGAGCAAGTTGGAGCTATTTATTCTAGATATAGCATTTTGTCCTCATTTTAGTTTTAAAAAAAAGGTCAAAATGGTGAATCGATACGTGAAATCTAGCATGTATGTCAGTCATAAAAGTAAGAGAATACAGAACACCATCACGAAAAATGTAATAGGAGAGCATTGTGACGCAAAACCTCGTTTGAGCAAGTTGTACTTGCCTAGGTCAAATGCAAGAAAAAGGAAGGAAGAGGAAGGGCTTCAAGTCTACCTCCTTTCTGGCTTGAGTAAACTCAAGGCACCACCAACACCTAGGTCAGTCCCAACCAATCCTGGCCACCCATTCTACACCAACCTCCAAGTCAGCATAGTGACTTGGCTGTATAAAGTCTCGACCACCAACAACAAATATGGATCCTCAGTCTACATACAGGTCCTAGCCAAGGTCTATGACATTACCATGCGTCTCTACAAGTCTAGGGTAGTTCGTAGATTGGTTCGAGACATCAAAAAAATCCACGAAAACATTGATTGTTGCATATATTTTTGAGGCCTTCCTAGTTTGTGGGCCATGCGCGGTCGTCCTGGGCCGGGGCCGGCCCTGTCCCTGAGGCAAGGTATATTACCCCATCGGTTGGCGACAGTCTAACCGTCCATCCAATGTGGGGCTATATAGAATGTCTGGCTCTAACACAAACCGCCTGAGGCAATTTTCTCCATATTATCCCCAGTTGACAGTACCTTCAAACTTTCAGGAATTCATTCATTTCTTATCTTATCTTTCAATATGATCACTCACCCACCTTAACATTCTTATTTTAGCTAAGCTCATTTCAAAACATGTTTCTTAATTGTGAGAAACTCCAAGCGACAAAACATGGCTGGCCTTATAGCATGAGCATGCCAGAAACCTCAATATATGCTGAGAGAAAGTTCCAAATTTATGTTCTTGCAATGAAATGTTTAATGCACTAGACTATCTAAGCACATCCCTGCAGCTTATATCCTGCTGATTAAATAGATATACTGATGTACTTGATTCTTAAATGCTTCTTTTAGTGAAGAAAGGACAGATTGTACGTGTGGACAAGGAGAAGTACCTTAATAGCATCAATGTAAGCTTGCTTTATTTGTTTCTTCTTGTTTTCCTTGTTAATTTGTACAAAGTGACGTACATACTTGTTTTGTCTTGGAAGTAAGTGTCTTCCTAATTATGTCTATAGTTCAATTTCAATATCATAATCATATGTGACATGCATCTTTTGCCATATTTAATGATAAGAAATACTTTGGAATTTCTTGTTCTCAGTATTTATCTGTTGGTCATCCACCGTATTACAAAGGATTGGACTACATATACGAGGATCGTGGTGAGGTAATTCCTGAGACTTGTAACTTGGCATGATTGATTCTATTGTATTAGGTTTTTTGTAGTCAGCTAAGTAATATATATGCTCTATTACTTTCTTGATTTGATATTTTTCTTATATTTGCTTTCATTTCTTTATACCATTTTGCTTCTGATTCTTTACTTTCTTTTTTGTTGTACTAGGTTTTGGACATAAGAATCTTTGAGACTGGGGAGTATGCTCTCGTAAGTAATTTCCTATTCTATTTTTTTTCTTGTTTTCTACTCAGTAAGCTTTGGTTGTTGAAGAAACTTAACTGTACTTTCTTCCCTCCCCTTCTTTTGAAAACCTGTAAATCCTAAATACCACACTCACCTTAGTCACCTACAGGGTGAGATATATACCCAAGTCGAAGATAAAAAAAGAGTACTTGAACATGAAGTATAAAGGAGCATACAAAAACTTTATTAGTTAAGGAGAACCAAGGGAATGAATAATAAATTAGTGTGCACTTTTGACGAAATTGCAAGAGGAGTAAATACTCTTCTTGCACAAACGTTGAGCCCTTGTATTGCGTAAATACTGTTCTTGCACAAACATTGAACCCTTGTATCGCGTTCTCTAAAAAAAATTATATTCTCTTCTAACCTCCCGTAATCTACTTGATTGCATGAAATATTACACCAAATTTGGAATAAAGTTAGGTTTAGAGACATTTGATAAAAAAATGGGTTTAGGGTTGGTGTGAGGATTAAGGACGTATCCTGGTACTATGGTATTCTGGTACTATGGTATAACTTGAGCACTGATAAGCATAAGCATGTGCACATGCTTTAGTGCAAACTTGACACCATACCCCCACTAATATTTGAGGTGCTATTAGCTTGTCAGGGTCAAATGCTCTGTCTCTGAATTTTTATTAAGCAATTGGTTAATTCTAATTAGAGAGGGAAGAGAGCAACGAATTCTATGAACCACCTAGTTTCGGATACACCTTTAATAATGTAAGCTTAGCCATGATGTTATAGGGTAGGATGCTGCACAAATCTGCCATCATTGTCTAATGGTACGTTGAAGATAGAAAATGGGCCAATCAGTGTGTATTATTCTGAAACTTTACCAAATATGTGACTAGTTGAGATTTTTAATGTGGAACAAGAAATAATTGCAAACTTAGTTTTGGGGAGAAATAGTGATCATGAAGGTTGTTGGAACAGCAAGAAGCTGTTGGGACTATCAACTTTATCTGGGAATATGTGTGATTGCAGAGGAAATTCTGAAACTTTTAAAGAAAAAAATATGAAACTCTATTAAAAGCATTTTAGATTTGACACTTTATTGTTGAGATCACATCTGATTATCAATCTGGGTTAGAAAATCCATATGTTTAAAGTTTGATTATCCGTAAACTTATGTGCCCTGGTGGCCATGAATAGTTCACATAATGTTTTTGTGCTTGGCTGTGACATCTAACTAGCCGAGTACAAAATGATATTTCTTAATATGGATTAGATTTCGTGAACATGAAATGCATGCAAGGCTGCGCTATTTGTGTCAAATGATGAATTCACTAGCTATCCTTAAATTTTAGGGGCGAGAATATTGATTTTAGTTGGCTTCTAAATAAGGCTCCAGTGAGCAGGTAACAGAATTAGTATAGGCCTTATCTTGTTAGCAAAGGTTCAAGAAAAGCATATATGAAGTGGAACTAGAAAGATGCCTATTTATGTAAGTTGCTATTGCTACTATTTCATTTATTTTTCCATGATATATTAATCGTCAATGTTTCTGTAATATAATAAGAAATTACCTATCTAGGTAGAATCGGATAGAAGCCTAATATATCATTTATCTTAATGCTCGCGTTACAGATTGCTTGGGTCGGCATTCCTACAGCACCTGCATGGCTACCCACTGACATGCTAATCAAGGTATTCACCATTTAGTGTTTGAATCATCATGATAATTGTATATTCATAGTGCTAGAAATCAGTTCATGTTTGTAGAGGTTAGCTACACTAGTTAAAAACTCAAAATACCTTAGAAACTACACAAAGGAATGAAGTTAAAATACAAGAGCAGTAATTAACTTAATATTGTAGAATATTAGAATAAATATGTGAATATTATCCCCGAGTACTCATTCGATGGGGCTAACTCCTTGCAGGTGGACAACCTGAACTATGAGAGAATCTGATCTTCGATCTTCTTCATCGTCAGTAGTTGGTCTCGGTCAAATGAATGCCTCTGTAACTCCCAGCACACTAACAACCTCCAGGGAACTACTACAAAACCTCTTATCAGATTTACTTTATACATACCTTGGAAACTTTTTGTTCATTTGTTTGGGTATAGGGGATATCGTGCCGAAAAGGAAAGTATCTAGTAGCTTTGGTGTATCAATCAGGACACGGTTTCTTTTCTTGCCACCGTATTGATCCAAACAAGAAGTTGCTTGTATAATCATGTATAATGTCATTTTATCCCAATTGTTGTTCATGGTCATTGGGAGTACTGTGCAATCTGGTTTTCAAGATTTATGTCATTTTATGTGTCGATAGAGATTTACAGGTAATGGCTGTAGTTCATGAATCTGATATATTTGTCTCTGTCATTGAGAAAGTCGGGAGTACCTTATTGTTTAGGTATGTTGAGCATTTTATGAAAACAAAGTGCAAAAGCGCGCACTTACAAAAGCAACTTATGATAAGCTTCCATGATAGCGATCATGTCTTGAGCATGTCCCATTTTAAAAACCTAACCAGAACCAAAATCAATATGAAAATTCTCACGCCTCGTGCTACAACCTAAGATCTCTTGAATTAATTTGCTTATTCTATAGGGATACATTTGTTGGAATAAATAAAGGCTAATTCTAAGGGCACCACACCAATTACTTGGGGCTATCCCAAAATTTTTACAAAAAATTACAAGTTTGCCATCAAATTTTTTTACTTGGGACTAGTCCAATTTTTTCCAGCAAATAGGGCTGCCAACATGCTGGCAGTCCTAACATGCATGATGGCAGTCCTAACACATGTTAGGACTGCCGGCATGTTGGCAGTCCTAACATGTGTTAGGACTGCCAACAAGTTGGCAGTCCTCGGAGAAGAAGAAGAAGAAGCAGCAGCAGCACCTACGGATATCCATCCATGTCTCCTCCTCTCTCCTCCTCCTCCTCCTCCTCCTCCGGCCCCGTCCTCCGTCCCTCCGCTCCTCCACCGTCCCCGAACTCGACTTCACGCACGTCATCCACTCCCGCTACCCCTCCGCTGGAGCAAGGAGGAGCAAGGAGGAGGAGGGAGGAGGAGGAGGAGGAGCAAGGAGGAGGAGGGAGGAGGGAGGAGGAGGAGGAGGAGGGAGGAGGAGGAGAGAGGAGAGAGAAAAAAAAACTCTAATATTGGGCTGCCCCCAAGTAATTTTCGGGACGTCCCTAGTAAAAGTTCCTCAAATCTGGGCTGTCCCCTAGTAAAATGACGCCCCCAGTAAATCTTGTGGTGCCCATAGAAATTGCCTAAATAAACTATTGTTTGTGAAACAAGTACATTTCATGGAGGCAGAGATGGACTCCATTGAAGCCATTAGAAAGAATGAAAATTTTGAGGGTCATATAGAATTTCTGTGCAGATATCAACTTGGTAGTTTGGATTGTAATCTAATAACTGGAACGAAAGTTTGAAATTGTTAGTGTTGTAGCTTTTCAATAAGCTTCTGAAAGTAGTCTCCCTTGTGGTCAAAATGCTGTCCAAAAATGTTAGAAACTTGCATATTTTATTTTTTATTTTTCCAATTTATGGTTCACAGAGAAAAACATTTTTTTTCTATATAAAATTTTTAGAAGCATTTTCAGAAAATTTCATATAGGATAATAATTTATTAATAAATTATATAAAAAAAAAAGTTTCAAAAAATACAGTTGAAGATACATGCCGCAATTAGAAATGGCGACATAGATTTCATAGAGAAAAAAAATGCAGCTAAGCCGTCGTTGCTATTTGCGACATCGTCAATGCTAATGGTTCTGAGATTGATGAGTAGACTCTATAAGTTTGTTTCTGCTTGTTGTAATGTGGAACTAAAGAAGTAAATGTTTGCTAAAGATGTATACATATGACTAGTAATTGCAAATAATACTAGTACTATTATTATAGTAGTATCTACAGAAGATAGAAGGAAATCTCATTGCGAGTCATTCCTCTAATTGTTGGCCATGTCGCCAATAGCAAGGGCGGTTTAGCTCTATTTTGTTTTCTTTTCCATTTCAACGGCAGACCAAAAAAAAAATTTGGAAATTGCTGAGAAACCCAATTTCGGAGTGGGCTTTTATGAAATGTCCACCCGCGGAATAAGTTTTATGAAATACCCAGAATTAAGTATTTTCACGTTAAATATTCCAAGATTCCCTTTTAGATGCCACCCGCTAGAAACTGCTATTTTTATAATACCGAAACTACCCCTCCGCGCAAATTGGTCATCTATATGTATTTGAATTCAAAAAACTCAGATCTGGATTGCGATTTTCGTCTTCTTCTTCTTCACGGGAAATCTGAATTCCATTGCTCTCATATTCAGCAGAGATCGCAAAGATCGTTCGTAGTTCGGTGTGTTTTTCTTCAGTCGAACTCAGATCATCGCTCGTCATCATCATCACCATCATCATCATCTTCATCGTGGAGACATTTGAACTCAGATCTTCAATTGTGGAGAGAAGATCTTTCTTCTTCTTTTCCATAAGAATTATCATCGCTTTGAAAGAAGAACGAAACTCTTTATTCCTGAAAAAAACTAAATTACACGTTTTAACACTGGAAATGACCATTCTCCGTCTTAATTAGGACGGAGAATGGCATTCTCCGTCCTAATTAGGACGGAGAATGACATTCTCCGTTTCCGTCTTAATTAGGACCGAGAATGTCATTCTCCGTCTTAATTAGGACGGAGAATGGCATTCTCCGTTTTATTTAAGACGGAGAATGGCATTCTCCGTCCTAATTAAGACGGAGAATGGTCATTCTCCGTTTAATTTAGCACGGAGAATGGCCATTCTCCGTCTTAATTAGGACGGAGAATGCCATTCTCCGTTTTATTTAACACGGAGAATGGCATTCTCCGTTTCATTTAACACGGAGAATGGTCATTCTCCTGCGTTTTAACACTGGAATGACCATTCTCCGTGTAAATTAAGACGGAGAATGCCATTCTCCTGCATTTTATGGTTAGCTGAAACTTTGGAGGGCCATAACTTTTGACTGGGAGGTCGAAACGAGGTCCCGTTTGTCGCAAAATGAGCGTATCGTCGAGGAGACTGAAAGTAACAGCTTCACAGTAGACGGCCTTCCGAAATTTTAGATTCGCAAAAAAATGATGTTTGGACCTCCGTTTTAGCACTTTTGTCGTTCGTCCCGGTCTTTCCGAAATTTTTCGACGAGTTTTTGAAGATTTTTGAGGAGAAAACCTAGATTCGAAAGTGAGCAGCGTATGGAAGAAGATGGAGTATTGAAACGTTTTTTTAAGAGCAGTTTTGTGGGTGTTTCCAATAAATTAAAAGGAAGGGCAAAAGGGTCATTTGGAACCCGCTTTGGATAAGTTTCTCTAATTCTGGGCACGCGATGAAAGTTTTTTTAGCGGTGGGTTTTACATAAAATTTTTTTAGTTTTTGGGCATTTCATAAATCTTCCCAAAAAAAAAAAATGAAACCAAGGCGCCATTAATAATGACAATATGACACCTATGTCGCCATTGCTAATGACGACGTCAGTGCATGAACTCATGTCGCCGTTACTAATGACGATATGTATCTTCAAATGTATTTCTCGAAACTTTGTAATTTTTTTATAACTTATTAATAAATTATTATCCTATATAAAATTTATGAATCATTTTCTAGTCGGTAAAAATAAATTAAAGTGAAAGTAAACATTTCCCCCAAATTACTAATACAGTAGAAACTCTATAAAATAATACACTTGGGACCACCAAAATTTATTAATTAAAAGAGTTATTAATTAATCGATAAATTAATAATTATTAATTTATATATTAATTAATATTTTATTAATTTATAGTAAAATACTTACGTAGTTTACAAACACCTTTCAAGCTTCCACTTAATTATTGTATACAATGCATGTGTATATCAAATGAAGGGCCCAATTTGAAAGAAACCTTCAATCTCCCACCTTATTATGCTTCTTGTGTTCAGTGTATCACTTTATGGACATTAAAAATATTCGTGCAAATACAATTGCGAACTGCTTTCGTTATTGTAAACTTCGATCAACATATAACGTGACTTTTGAGAACTCAGATGAAGGTGGTGAAAGCACTCAAGAACTCCAGAATTTGATTAAAGAGTTGGGTTATCGCAATGCAATGGATGTCGAAGATGTTCTGACTCACCCAGAAGAAAATGTAGTTGCACAGTTGTTGACTGATGAAGAAATTATTGAAAGCGTTATTGGAATTAATAAAGATGATATCGATGAAGAAGATGATGAAAGTTCTACAATGGAGCCCCCTTCGCGAAACGAAGCTATTAAAGCGGCAATCACATTGAACAATTTCTTGTTGAGCTATGAGAAAACAACACCAGAAGTTCTTACCATGCTAAGGAAAATTAGAGACGAGATTCAAGGAAAAATTGATTTCAACAAAAAACAAAAGACAATTGAGTCATTTTTCAAGAAACCTTTATAAATCATTCATGTAATATGCTATATATAAGAAATTATTAATTTATATTTTATATGGGGTCTGAAGAAATTATCAAAAATGTATTATCTTATAATTTTAGCGAATTATTAATTTAGCATCCTATCCCCGAGTCGGGACCGGCCAAAAATATTATCTTAGAGAGTTTATTAAATAATCGAGTATTAATTTATAGAGTTTCTACTGTACTTGTCACAAAAAGCCCCAACAACCCCCATTAAATCAGAAAAGAGAGGAGAGATGGAAAGAAGAAGAGGAGAGGAGGACGACGAGGAGAGGCAGGCCCTCCGCGGACCGCCGAGACGCCCGGTCCCGGCCGCCGAGCCGGCCGTCTGGCCGACGGTGGACGGGCCGCTGGGGCTGTCGGCGGAGGAGGGGGTCGGCTACGCGCGCAGCTTCTTCCGGTGGGGGTTCCTCCTCCTCCCATTCCTCTGGGGAGTCAACTGCTTCTACTTCTGGCCGGTCCTACGCCGCTCCCCGGCCACCCTCCCGGCTTCCTCACCTTTCCGCCAGATCCGCCCCTGTGAGTCTCTCACCCACCCCCCCCCCCCCCCCCCCCCCCCCGGCGCGCTGCGCCCTCTTCTTCTACGTGTCGGACACTACACAGACACTTCGAAAGTATGAGTGTTCTGGTTAGGGTTTATCTGGATCTCTTCTTCAGTGCACGTGATTTGGGATGCAATTTGTTTTTTTTAGGGTTTTGATTCTAACGTTCTAGTTTTAGAATGTTATTTTTGTCGATTTCTTTTTAGGTTAAATTTTGCTGGTAGTTTGGCTCTCTAGTGAAAATTGTTTAAAAGAAAAAAAAAAGAGTTTTTTTTTGGAGGCAAATATTCTTCAAGAATCTCACTAGTAGGCACATTCTTTCCCAAAAGTTTGGGATCAAGGTTTTGTTGTTGGTGCTGTTGATCCTTCACCAATACTCTAGAGATGGCCTGGGTTAATATAACATTGACAATTCAGGTTTGGGATTTTGCTATTTCTTTGCAAAAAACTGGCAGCAGAAGTCCTAACTGCTGTCAAAAGCTGCCCCAAATTTGAACTGATTTTTGAAAAGGTTTTTTGACAAGCTGTTGTTACCAAACAGCGTTGGACCGCTATCCAAGAAAAAGAGAGAGAGCAGAAGCAGCCTCCAATAAGCAATCCAAAACCCAACCTTGTTGTGATGAGATCAGGAGAAACCGTTTGATATGGTTTTGAGTGTGTGCAAGGGGATTGATATATGGAATATTTAGGAGTTATATGATTATAACTGAAGGCGGGAACATTGGATTCAGGCATTAAGCAAAAATACGATAGTTGCTATTGTTGCAGACGAGATGGACCATAAAAACTTATATATATATATATATATATATATATATATATATATATATATATATATATATATATTCATTTGATTCCATTACGATTACGAATACATTACAGTGAACCAAACAGGGTTATTAATGGATGAGAATTTTTCATGTGTCCAATCCCAAATGCTTGGGATTTTAGGCTCAACTGTTCCCCACATGTATGCGTACGTGCATGCCTTTTGCCCTTGCTTTGGCCAACTGTATAAAGCAAGACAAAATGACAGTGTTATCGACCTTTTTTTTGCTTCTTTTTTTGAAAGCTAAGGTTCTAGCCTTCTAGATATTGGGTCCATGTCGATGTTTTGCATTCACATAGCAGGTATTGGATGATGTATAAAAAACATTGGTATTCATCTCAAGGACCCTAAAATATCCCTCCCACATAAATCAAGTAATCAACATTGAAAAAATAAATCTAAACACAATGGTCTAAAGTGCCCAATGCCCATTGCCATCCTATATGTGATGAATATAAGTTTGAGCATCCTTATGGTTGTTTTACCATACAAAGGAGACATTCCATATGCAAAGATCAAAGCATATAGAGGAATCTACTTATTTACAGACTATGTTGACAATAGTAAAAGCTATTTCAACTTTTCATAAGTCTCTTTGAGATGATCAATCTTGTGGTCCTTGAAAAGGGAAAGACAAAGCAAGGATGTTGAAATAAAAAGAATTCCAACAACTATCCATAAAGTTGGCCTGAATGAAATAGAGTTCAATAGATGAATCTTTGGCCAATGCCTGCAAATTGGGTATCGGTAAGCTTGGCCCAAATTTGAATGATTAGTCTATAAAATAGAAGCATGGAAGAAGCTTTGGGATATCAAGAATTAAAAGTAGTAGGATGAAAAGATGAAAACAAGTTATAAAGCAATGCTTGTTCACCTTTAGCAAACCTTCAAAAGAAATGGAAGTGCAATATATAGTAATGACCAAGTGATGATAGCTAACGTCATGGTAGTCAAAGGCGTGGCTCGCAGAAAGGCAGCATCAGCTGCGCTTCACACCTCACTAGGCGAGGCGCCTTTCTCCCGACGCACCCAGGGCGCACCTAAGGCGCACCTTTTAGCAAGGCGCGACCAAGAAAAGGCGCGTCTTATTGTTTTATATATATATATATATATATATATATATATATATATATATATATATATATATATATATATATATATAAGCTTTGAGGCATGGAAATAGCCCTTACCTCATACAAGTGGAGAGGGAGATAACCCTTTCTACGGTTGCTAAAGTTGGTTACAATTGAAATAGAAAATTAAAATTTACTAAAAAAATGGTAGGGAGAATATAAACACTTGTTAGTTCTGTTGACTGTTGTTACTGCTTTGCTAGTTCACTTGGTTATGTTTTAATATATTTTTGTTGGTTTTAATACGTTATTTGGCTTTATTGCTTAACATTACTAATTTATTTCTTTATTTATGTATAGTTTTATTGTTTATTATTTTTGTGCCTCGTTTCGTTCGGACGTGCACCTTAAGTGCGCCTTGCGCCTCGAACGATATGGACCCTTTGCGCCTTTGACTACGTTGGCTAACGTTGATTATTTTTGCTATTGGGGTCTATCATGCATCATGATTGAGAGAAATTAAGAAAAATGCTCATAGAATTCAAGCAAGACGATTGAACCATAGTTTACAACAATGTTCTAAAATTTGTTATGCGGATTCGTATGGAGGGGCGCCTAGGCACCAGACACTTTTTTTTAACAACTTATATAGTGTAATATCATAATGAAACACGCTGTATAAAGAAATTATCAACATGTATTCTATCATTATCATGATTCATGAAGACATAATCAACATTATTTCATAATGAAATACATATCCATAATACAAATTTAAAATTTCAATGTTCTAAATCCAAATTCAATCTTAAAATCCAAACAAAATATCCATAATACAACTAAGCATAAGAAAAATTAAAAAAATCTTAAAATTCGAACAGCCACACATGGCCGAACATGGTTTGCAGTATCGGGTGATAACGATACAGTTTGACGTCCCGATTTGATATCCATTGATACAGATATTGACCGATATTGACGTTTTATATGTCTTTCCTAGTCAATTCGGAAGGAAAGATTGAACGAAAAAAACCCAATAAGCAATGGTGTAAAAGAATGGTAAAGTTGTAAACACATGTAAATAAAGAAAACTTATTTATCGTAGGTAAACCAATCATCAAGGGGTGACTATTATTTCTTTCGATTTCAATATTACTAAGAAACAACATAGAGAATACTTCAAATTATATATATATATATATATATATATATATATATATATATATATATATATATATATATATATATATGAATTTTAATAATTTATTAATAATTATTTTCTTTCTGATACCAAAAAATACGATACTCTCATCCGATATCGCCAATAGTGTCAATATCGCTAATATTGCCGATACTCATAGGAATAATCCGATACCGATACAACGAACCTTGGATTGAACTAGAGGATTAGTTTATGATTGTAGGATACACACGAAATTGAAAGAAAATTTATGTAAGATAATGATAAGACTAACCGTGCATTATTCAACGGGATGGTCGGAACTTAAGAAACATGTTAAAAAATGAGTAGCTGAAATGAAAATGCTGAGATGGATTTGTCGATAAAAAATGAGCGCATCTGGCAAAAGTTGGAGGTGGTGTATATTGATTCATTGAAGATAAGACGAGAGAAAAATGATGGTTTAGACAAGTGTGTTGGAGACTTAGATGGACCTTTAGGTGTAATAGGATATTAGTTAAAGTAACTGGTACAACAAGAGAGAGACCTAGCGAAGTTGGGTTGAGGCTGTGAAAAGGGCTGACATTTTCTAATGTTTGAGAGGAGATGACCTTAACTAAGATGTATGGATGATTAGGGTTCATAACTTCATGTAACAAACCCCAAAATTTTGGGGATAAAGCTTTGTTGTTGTTGTAGCCAATATAATAATCAAATCTGATATGGATAATATTGGCCGTAAAACAAAATGAAAGACAAATTTGCATGTCTAATGTTCCTTCTCAAACCTGAATTCTGGCTTATCTGTCATGTTTGCCAATATTAGAACAATTATGGTTAACGTTCTCCTTTCGATGAATATCTGCAGAACTACAGTGAATTAGACTGTAAATTTATAGGGGTAACATTTTCTGTATGTGATTCAAATAGTTGATTTGTTGTGCGTCATTCATGATGCAAAACCTGGGTTACTCCTTTATTTTTTACTGATTGCATAGCACATAAACTTCTCTACTAGTTTCTCCTAATAAACTTGAAGAAATATTTTGCAGATGTTATGCGATCAGCTATAGGCTTTGCGATCTTCTCTGTCCTCCTCACGACATGGTCACTAACTTTTATGATAGGAAGGGAGCAGCTCTTTGGCCCGGTGTGGAAGGATCTTGTTATGTACAATCTGGCAGACAAATTGGGCCTAACGGGGTGGACCTAAAGCTCTATTTCCCTCTGCACTTCTCTAGTGATCAAACCTCTTGGCATTACTCCCAAGTATCCAGCGAATAGCTTCAGATTAAAAATGTGAACATAGTATTAACCGTTTAAACTACATGCTATATAATGTCCTTTTGTCTGGAGATAGTGTTGTTTGGTTTCAGTTCATGAGTTGGTTGTAAAGGTTTCAGCTTATTAACCAGAGTATTCAATCTCCATAAACCATTTTGCGGATACTGGGCCGTTATTGCACCAGAGTATTCAATCTCCATAAACCATTTTGCGGATACTGGGCCGTTATTGCTGCTGAGACACTCAGTTTTAGTCTGCAAGTGCGTTATTGTTGGAGTGTATAGGACTGGGCACATCAAAGAAACAATATGAGAATTATCACCAAATTGTGCTATTTCAAAAATTCATTTAGCGAAACACTCGGTTATAGTTTGTCAATTTCTCACGCTCACAAGTAATGCTTTAATCAATGTTGTAAGTTATAACAAACATCTAAGTACTGATAGTTTAAGTATCAGAACTATATCATACTAAAATGTTTAATTGTTCTAGTTAACCCCTGTTACTTTCATATTTCATGAGTAACTTGTAAAAAATATATATATATATCTTCTTGCTTGCAAATTTGGAGATGATGCCCATAGGGCTTGAAAATGTGTGAAAAAATTGACCTGATCATACTGTAAGCAAAGTCGATGTGGGATCAGTCTTCTTGCTAGAACGGCGTTGAAAAGATTGTAAAGACTATGTCAAAATAAGGGAGGAGATATTCCTGAGCTGATAAATGTTTTGTCAAAAACCTACAAATTGACCAAACATTTGGGTTTTGCTGATGAAAACTATACTAACCTCGTAATGGAGGTTATCGCACATCAAGATCAATGGATGAGTTTGTATGCACCATTTCTTTTCCTCTGGAGGAGTGCAAAGTTTGAGGTTGAATGAGTGACCACCACACATATTATAAGCCGAGTCCATCCTCCGTAACAGTGTAACTGCAGCACTGCGTATGCATCTTTGAATATTTGCTTTTGCTTTTACATCAATACTTACCTTGCCATATCGGAATAATTCATCATCACAAGGTGTCAGGTCAATTTACATTTCGAAGTAGATTGATGTAGTATCCCGTCCCGCAAAGTCAATTGGAGAAATCGAAACGTCGACGGCGTTTGGACTTAACCTTGCAACGGCTGCTCGAAGGCTCGCTCGTCCGAGGCGACTCCTCGCTCAGGTGGGGTAGTTTCGGTGAACTTGTCTCATCTTAGCCTTCACTTAATAACGCGCATGTTTTCAACTTGCACAAGTAGGCTAATATAAAAGCTACGAACGCACATAGCTAAGAAAATAATTTCGACCCGTCGGAATGTCTTAGAACATGGAAAATGGTCCCACGGTCTTCATAGAAGTCGGCTCAGCGTGCTTTCAAATGACACTCGATCCTTCGATCCCGTGGCTTGGGAGAAGGAAGTTGGCTTAAGTTGCTAAGTTGTCCCGACACTTGAAATAGCC
Organism: Iris pallida; assembly: GCA_029216955.1. NCBI lineage: Eukaryota > Viridiplantae > Streptophyta > Magnoliopsida > Asparagales > Iridaceae > Iris > Iris pallida. Next base: position 4,861,825 of record JANAVB010027997.1, read on the forward strand.
TAAGTCATAGGCGTCGCCTGCGTGAATGCTTGACAAAGCATGCACGGTCCCGTCGTTTTGCCCCAACACTCGAATCAGTCTAAGTTATAGGCGTTGCCTGCGTGAATGCTTGATAAAGCATGCACGGTCCCGTCGTTTTGTCCCAACACCCGAATCAGCCTAACTCATAGGCGTCGCCCGCATGAATGCTTAATAAAAAATGCACGGTCCTGTCCCGCAAGGCTTGGCATAGCCTTCGCACGTCCCGCAAGTTAAGTCTTCTTGCACGGTCCTGTCCCGCAAGGCTTGGCATAGCCTTCGCATGTCCCGCAAGTTAAGTCTTCTTGCACGACTTGTTGGCTTAAGTCTAGGCACCCGAGAACTTGGTCGTTCAAGTCGACCCTGTAGCGCCCCGCTTTCGATAGGCGACGGAACTTCATAATATGCTAGCGCCGAGTCAGATCGGCCGGGAACTCAGATGGCCATCTGACTCGATCGCTAAGCTTGGTAAACGTTAACGCCTTGCGGCATCGATTCAATTCGATTTGGACGGAAGATACGAGAATCGATCCAACTAATGGAACGACTTCTGTTGGAACAAGTCCTAGATGCAGCTGGCTGCGTCTCGGCGCGCGAGCTCTCTATAAGAGTCCCTTCGACGGGACCGGACCGCTGTATGGTTTTCTTGGAGCTTTGCCGCTGGGCTTGATTGAAGTGCTTTCGCGTCGTTTTCAAGGATGCAATTACAAATTTCGATGCAAGGGGAAAAGAAGGAAATCTAACAAAGTGTTGATGCATTGCAGGAGCTCGCGTAACTAAGGATTGACGTTGCGTAGCACTTCGACGACCTGCACGAAGCCAAGTAATCGGTGGGTGATTCGGCCTTCTTTTCTATTCTGTCCCGCAAACTTATTCCTTGCTTCGAATCCATTCAAATCGAACGATGCCAAGTTAATTGCATGCCAATCCACTAAGTCAAGAACTCGGAAAAAATGTATCGATTTACAAATACAAGTTTTTCACATAAACCAAAAAAGTTTAAGGTTTACAGAAAAAGATAGACTATTTCAAGTGCTGCAAAATATTATGAAACGTTGAACATGGGTTTTGATGCCTCGGACAATTTGGTGCCTACGGGACGCTAAATCGAGTGTATGGCTTCGGGGAAAATGAATCGATGCATAAGTTGCCATAAATGATAATGTCGTTGAATACTGTCCGTGCTATACAAAACGGTTTGCATGCATTAAACTGTTCGCACATAGGCATGGTCATGGACAGCTTGTGCACAAGTTCGATTCCTCGAAACGGTATCCGGGGCATCGGAACCGATTCGACCTAGGGGGAATAATTTATCGTGCTTCGGCGCGATGCATGCGGGACCTTCAGTAAGGCTTGCAACCTAGGCTGAAAGGGTAGCGTCGCATGCCAACTTCGATTAAGTCCCTCGTGGTGCGTAGCACCAATGACCGCATATAAGATAGTTTCATGCTCATCTATTGTCTTATGCAGGGTAAATATTATCTATGTTTTCATGCAGGGACGAGCACGGCCGTGGTAAGAAATATGATAAACTGCGATGTTATGTTGTATGCTTAATACTCAAAGACGGCTATCGAATATGAACTGAATTCATTTAGTTCTAATAGAAAGACAACTCTAAGGCATGCCTATCCTAACAATCAGAGTCGGTTTAGACGAGTTGGTTCGTCTCGTCCACTTAGCAAGTGTGCTAATCCCCTCCCCCAATTTCCCCAGGTGCGGCGGGCGCTCCAACCTAAAACGAAGCTGAAGTGCGGAGAGACGTTTTGAAGCTCTTCCTATACTGAAGTATTTTGAAGCCAATTCAAGTCGACGACTTATGTATAAAGGGACGAATGTATGGGACGACAAGCGTAGTTCAGGCAACTTGTCGAATGTATTCTCTTTATGTTTTTAATCAATGTAGCCGCAACGGCATCCAATGTAATTACGACTTACACTTCGTTGCAAGCTATGAATGAAAAGCATTTCTATCTTCCTATACTGCGTCTTAAATTCTGATGTGATTTGTGAAGTTTCAACTTGGCGTATTTATATCAAAAGATAACCGTTTGAGAACTTGTCATCTTGCCTTGCACGAGCGCAACTCCAGGCTCGTGCGGCATCACGCCTTAGCGAGGACGATCGAATCGGCAAAATTAACATCGAGGACGAACGTTGCCGACTCGGAGCGTGACAAATTGGTATCAGAGCACAGTTATGTTTCCTCGGATTTTCGAAATATGTTTCATTGTTGGAATGTCCGTTGCGATGGCTTGATTGAATGCTTGTCGGCATGCTACGTGAAATACGAGTTCCATACAGGTAAGCCCGTAGATATTTTAAAAAAATACTAACGGGTTTACACTGTTTGTAGGATTGACTAAGCGAGATAAGAAAATTGCCAGCCCAACAACCCAAACTGTAGATAGTACGTCGAGCACAAAAAGCACCGAGCCTAGCGAGACGACTATGCAGAAGATGCTACAGTTGATGGAACTGCAGCAGCAGCAGCTTCAGACACAATTCAAAGCTCAATTTGAGGCGCAACAAAGACAGATGAATGCCCTGACTCAGATAGTGAGCAGAATGGCGGGCAATAGCAAGACGACGGACGAAGAGCCCGAGGAAAAGCAAGGCGACCAAGAAGAAGACGAGAAGGAAGATGGCTCCCCGCAAATGATGAACTCCCCTTCCATGTTCAAAGTGAAGGAGTTCCGCAAAATGAATCCGCTGAAGTTCAACGGCCGAGCAGAGCCCGACGTGATTATAGGATGGCTCGCAGAGATAGAGGACTTGTTCGATCTTCTCTGCATCGAAGGGTCCCAGAGGGTGGCCTGTGCGGCGCTGCAGTTACAACTACGAGCACATGACTGGTGGGCGGCGAAGAAACAAGGGATCTGTGAAGCCGATTCCAACAAAAAGATCTCTTGGGAAATGTTCAAGACGGCCTTCCTTGAACAGTACGTTCCTCGCGCCATCCGCCGACAGAAGGCGGATGAGTTCATGATGTTGAAACAGGGGAATATGAGTGTCGAAGATTATGATGCAAGCTTCTCGAAACTTGCAAAATTTGCTGGCGCCTTCCTGCCCAACAAAGAAGAATGGTGCGAGCGTTTTCAGCAAGGCCTCAACGAAGAACTGCGTAGGGACGTCATGAACCAACGGTGCCAAACTTATCGTGAATCCTACGAAGCCGCACTTGATAGCGAGCGAATCTTTGGCCGTATGTCACAAAGGGCCGTGCCTGTCGTTCGCAACAACTTCAACAAGCGTCCTAACGACGCCGGGGGATTGGGAGTATCAAAACGTCCAAACACAATTGATAACCGAGGCCATGGCGGACCACACTGCTATAGATGCGGTAAGAACGGGCATCGAGATCCCGATTGTAAACTGAGAACATGTTTCAAGTGTGGCGAGCTAGGCCACGTAGCAACGTTTTGCCCGCTGAGAGTCCAGAATCAACATAACCCACCGAGGAACGTCCCGAACCCGCATAAAGCGCCGATACTGTAAGGCACAAATGCGGTGCCCGTCAACCAGCAGAACCAACGCCACGGAGCTCAAGGCCGAGTTTATGCCTTAACTCGGGACGAGGCGTTTGCGTCCGATACTGTTGTAACAGGTATATTACTCTACAAAAGTATACCTGCTCGAGTATTATTCGATTCGGGTGCGACGCATAGCTTTATATCTTCTGATTTTGTGAAAGAAAATAAAATAACCATGCAATCACTAGATATAAACATTAGTGTTAGCACTCCGTCGGGAGTCGATATGCCTGCGAACTTTATTTGTAGGGATGGCCACATTTGCGTTGGAGAAAGATATCTATCCTTGGATGCCGTCGTACTAGACATAAAAGATTATGACATAATCCTGGGCATGGATTGGTTGGGCGCTTGTCGTGCAACGATCGAGTGCGCGGAGAAGAGAGTGGTGTTTCGTCTTCCTGGCGAGACAGAGTTCTCATATTCGTGCGGTACGGCCTCGAAGACGGCGATGATGGTATCGGCAATCTCTGCAAGGCGTATGCTGCGTTCCGGCTGCGCGGGATACTTGGCATCTGTTCGAGACACGCGGACGGATAATACAAATACAATGCAGACTGATGTTGTGGCAGAATTTCCCGACGTTTTTCCTGACGAGATGCCTGGGATGCCGCCGGATCAAGAAATTGAATTCAGCATCGACACCTTTCCGGATACACGGCCGATATCCAAGGCGCCTTACCAAATGGCTCCAGCAGAACTGAAGGAGCTGAAGGTGCAATTACAAGAGTTGCTAGACCGCGGATTTATTCGCCCTAGCGTCTCTCCGTGGGGAGCTCCCGTATTGTTCGTGAAGAAGAAAGATGGGTCGTTGCGGCTATGCATCGACTATCGGGAACTCAACAAGGCGACCTTACGGAACAAGTATCCTTTGCCGCGAATCGACGACTTGTTTGACCAACTACAAGGCGCGGCAATATTTTCAAAAATCGATCTTCGTTCGGGCTATCATCAGTTGAAGATCAAGTCCGACGACGTATCGAAGTCTGCCTTCCGCACTCGATACGGTCACTACGAATTCCTCGTCATGTCGTTCGGTTTGACGAATGCCCCGGCCGCTTTCATGGATCTGATGAACCGAGTCTTCTGACCTCAAATAGATAAATTTGTAGTCGTATTCATCGACGATATCCTTGTCTACTCAAAGAATCGGGAAGAGCACGCAGAACATTTGAAGACGGTACTGCAGATTCTGCGTGAAAACAAACTATACGCCAAGCAAAGTAAGTGCGAGTTCTGGATGAGTAGCGTGACATTTTTCGGGAACGTAATCTCTGCCGAAGGTGTCGCGGTGGACCCAAAGAAGATTGATGCGGTGGTGGATTGGAAACGACCTGCCTCGGCTAGCGACATTCGGAGCTTCCTGGGCTTAGCGGGCTACTATCGTAGATTCGTGCGAAGCTTCTCAAAACTAGCGTCGCCTCTGACTCGCCTCACCCAGAAGGGAGTAGTATTCGAATGGAGCGACGACTGTGAATCCAGCTTTCAAGAGTTGAAGCAACGGCTCGTCTCAGCTCCAATCCTTGCACTTCCAGACGGTCCCGAAGGCTTTCAGATATTCAGCGACGCGTCGGGAACTGGCCTCGGATGCGTACTCATGCAGAGAGACAAAGTCATCTCCTACGCTTCACGGCAGTTGAAGCAGCACGAGAAAAATTACCCGACGCATGACTTAGAATTGGCGGCGATCGTCTTTGCATTGAAGTTATGGCGGCACTATCTCTATGGTGTAGCATGCAGAATCTACACAGATCATAAAAGCCTGAAGTACTTGTTCACGCAACGGGAACTCAACTTACGACAGCGACGATGGCTCGAACTCATAAAAGATTACGAGCTAACGATCGAGTACACGCCGGGCAAGGGAAACGTGGTGGCCGACGCACTCAGCAGAATGTTTATGGGAACACTGGCCATAAACAAGGAAATACGGCGAGACCTTGAAGCGATGGGTATCGAACTCGGAATTGAGTATCGACACCTACACCTAGCTCAACTGAAGTTAGGATCGAGCCTGCTTAGCAAGATAAAGACCGCACAGGAGGACGACTCATTCCTGAAGAAGATGCGCGAGCTGATTTCAACGGGAAGGGCGACTGACTTTGCGGAAGACGGAGACGGGACGATACGACTAAAGGGAAGGCTCTGCATTCCTGAAACTGCCGAACTCAGAAAAGAAATTCTGACGGAGGCGCATTATGCGAAGTACTCGTTACATCCTGGGAGCACCAAGATGTACAAGGACTTGCGCACAAACTTTTGGTGGCACGGCATGAAGAAGGACGTGGCTACGTTCGTATCGCAATGCATGGCGTGTCAGCAAGTGAAGGTGGAACACCAAAGGCCAGGCGGCGAGCTGCAGAACATCGCCATTCCTGAGTGGAAGTGGGACAATATCTCGATGGATTTCATTGTGGGATTTTCGAAGACGCCGCAGGGGAATAACGCAATTTGGGTCATTGTTGATAGATTGACCAAGTCGGCTCACTTCATCGCAATTAAAGTAGGATGGAGCATCGATCGGTTAGCGCAAATCTACGTCGATGAGATTGTTCGACTGCACGGGGTGCCGGCCTCAATAATTTCGGACAGAGACGGGCGATTCCTATCGCGTTTCTGGACGAGCCTCCAAGCGGCGATGGGAACCAAACTGAACTTTAGTTTGGCGTACCATCCCCAAACAGACGGACAGACGGAGAGGGTGAATCAAATCCTAGAAGACATGCTGCGTCTGTGTGCGATCGACCTAAAGACTAGTTGGGATACGCATTTGCCGCTTGCGGAGTTTGCGTATAACAACAGTTACCAGTCGAGTATTCAGATGGCTCCATACGAAGCGCTCTACGGGAGGAAGTGCCGTTCGCCGATATGCTGGGATGACGTCGGAGAGCGACAAGTGCTGGGACCGGAACTGGTGGAGCAGGCCGTCGAAAAGGTCCGCCTGATTCGAGATAGACTCCGCATCGCGCAAAGTCGACAAAAGAGCTACGCAGATCTTCGTCGACGACCACTAGAGTTCTTGGCCGTGGACCATGTATTTCTGAAAGTAACACCCATGCGCGGAGTGATGCGGTTCGACGTTAAAGGCAAATTGAGCCCGAGATTTGTAGGCCCCTTCGAGATCATTGAGCGAGTTGCGACGGTTGCTTATCGGATCGCGCTACCTCCTGCCTTAGCCGATGTGCACGATGTTTTCCACGTTTCACAACTTCGAAAATACGTGCACGATCCAAGTCATGTGGTTAGCTTCGATCAGTTGGAGCTACGTACTGACTTGTCTTACTCGGAGGAGCCTATTCAAATTTTGGACCGCAAGGAAAATGTGCTACGAAATCGGTCGATGTCCTTGGTCCGCGTGCTTTGGCGGAACCATACAGTCGAGGAGTCGACGTGGGAGATGGAGGCGGAGATGAAGGAGAAGTACCCTGCGTTGTTCGTCTAAATTAAGGTCCGACCCTTGTTCTTAAGTTTCGGGACGAAACTTTTTCTTAGTGGTATATTATGTAGCGCCCCGCTTTCGATAGGCGACGGAACTTCATAATATGCTAGCGCCGAGTCAGATCGGCCGGGAACTCAGATGGCCATCTGACTCGATCGCTAAGCTTGGTAAACGTTAACGCCTTGCGGCATCGATTCAATTTGATTTGGACGGAAGATACGAGAATCGATCCAACTAATGGAACGACTTCTGTTGGAACAAGTCCTAGATGCAGCGGGCTGCGTCTCGGCGCGCGAGCTCTCTATAAGAGTCCCTTCGACGGGACCGGACCGCTGTATGGTTTTCTTGGAGCTTTGTCGCTGGGCTTGATTGAAGTGCTTTCGCGTCGTTTTCAAGGATGCAATTACAAATTTCGATGCAAGGGGAAAAGAAGGAAATCTAACAAAGTGTTGATGCATTGCAGGAGCTCGCGTAACTAAGGATTGAAGTTGCGTAGCGCTTCGACGACCTGCACGAAGCCAAGTAATCGGTGGGTGATTCGGCCTTCTTTTCTATTCTGTCCCGCAAACATATTCCTTGCTTCGAATCCATTCAAATCGAATGATGCCAAGTTAATTGCATGCCAATCCACTAAGTCAAGAACTCAGGAAAAATGTATCGATTTACAAATACAAGTTTTTCACATAAACCAAAAAGTTTAAGGTTTACAGAAAAAGATAGACTATTTCAAGTGCTGCAAAATATTATGAAACGTTGAACATGGGTTTTGATGCCTCGGACAATTTGGTGCCTACGGGACGCTAAATCGAGTGTATGGCTTCGGGGAAAATGAATCGATGCATAAGTTGCCATAAATGATAATGTCGTTGAATACTGTCCGCGCTATACAAAACGGTTTGCATGCATTAAACTGTTCGCACATAGGCATGGTCATGGATAGCTTGTGCACAAGTTCGATTCCTCGAAACGGTATCCGGGGCATCGGAATCGATTCGACCTAGGGGGAATAATTTATCGTGCTTCGACGCGATGCATGCGGGACCTTCAGTAAGGCTTGCAACTTAGGCTGAAAGGGTAGCGTCGCATGCCAACTTCGATTAAGTCCCTCGTGGTGCGTAGCACCAATGACCGCATATAAGATAGTTTCATGCTCATCTATTGTCTTATGCAGGGTAAATATTATCTATGTTTTCATGCAGGGACGAGCACGGCCGTGGTAAAAAATATGATAAACTGCGATGTTATGTTGTATGCTTAATACTCAAAGACGGCTATCGAATATGAACTGAATTCATTTAGTTCTAATAGAAAGACAACTCTAAAGCATGCCTATCCTAACAATCAGAGTCGGTTTAGACGAGTTGGTTCGTCTCGTCCACTTAGCAAGTGTGCTAATCCCCTCCCCAAATTTCTCCAGGTGCGGCGGGCGCTCCAACCTAAAACGAAGCTGAAGTGCGGAGAGGCATTTTGAAGCTCTTCCTATACTGAAGTATTTTGAAGCCAATTCAAGTCGACGGCTTATGTATAAAGGGGCGAATGTATGGGACGGCAAGCGTAGTTCAGGCAACTTGTCGAATGTATTCTCTTTATGTTTTCAATCAATGTAGCCGCAACGGCATCCAATGTAATTACGACTTGCACTTCGTTGCAAGCTATGAATGAAAAGCATTTCTATCTTCCTATACTGCGTCTTAAATTCTGATGTGATTTGTAAAGTTTCAACTTGGCGTATTTATATCAAAAGATAACCGTTTGAGGACTTGTCATCTTGCCTTGCACGAGCGCAACTCCAGGCTCGTGCGGCATCACACCTTAGCGAGGACGATCGAATCGGCAAAATTAACATCGGGGACGAACGTTGCCGACTCGGGGCGTGACAGACCCCGTGCGTAGTACATTCCCTCGATGCGTAGCTCGGCGTAGCCTTTGCTCGTCGACTCGTTGCCCAAATAAGTAGACAAGAGTTGTGCTGGGCTATCGAAGCCATTTCTAGTACTGTTCCGCTCTATCTGCGGTTGTCAAGTCGCGTAGTCCCTTGAGAACAAGGCTCGTCGTATAAGTATATGTCACACCCCGATTCCGTCGAATCGATAGTCGTCCCCCGGACGTGATGCCGTGCGAACCTAATTTGCGAACGCACAAGGCATAGTCATAAGGCAATCCGAGACACGAGATCTAAGAGAGTACGCAGACAAATTGAATCACACAATAAGTAAAGGAACTTGATTCTTTATTGATAATGAACATCATTTACAGACTCCGGTACAAGACTCATTGCCGCGCGGGCTACAACATGACTCAATTACAAAAGAGTGCCGACGAGATAGTTGTTCCATACATTGCACACATCCCTCAATATACACAAGTACTCCAGTGACCTGGATGGGAGGGACGCTGAGTCATCTTTCTTGGACTGTCGAGAGCCTTCAAAGTGGAGTCGCTGAGAGAGAGAGAGAGTCTTCGACGCACGGCCGAAGCTTCAAAAGTCACGAACGTCGCCGAACTAGTTGGCGCGTCCTTCCTGGTTCGCGGAACCTGCAAAGAGCGAGGATCAGCACGAAACACATGTACTGACGAATGGCTAATTAAATCCAAGCTCTAGCATTTGATTCAAGAAATTTCATAAACATGTTAGCTAGCTATTTCAATGATCTTTCTAACCGTCCTACTCGATTTGCATGTTAACATGTTTTGAGGCAAGCATATGAAATTGTATAACATTGAGCAACTATCATATTCATCCCGTGCCACATGCATTTGTTAAACAATAAGAAGGGTGTGAAGGCCACTGGCAATTTCAAGCCATCGCGAACATATAGCTGAGTTAGACGGCGACCCTTTCGCGTCGGGCAGCGAGCCCTGTGCGTAAGTTCCCGCATAACTCGCGCCAATGAAGGCTGGCACTTGCTATACACTCGTTCCTCCCGGGCCGAATCGGTCCCTTGGCCTAGGTAACCGTTCGAGGAAACTACACCTTGTCGACAAGTTGTCCAATGACCGTTTTCCTTTGAACTTAGTTGATTTGGGTCATTTGGCCGTATCGTTGCGATAAACATTAATCGATTCATTCATTGTTTTGCATAGACCAAGTATGATTATATAAGAAAGCATGTTTTCCATTTCCAAAATCGGCAGTTCGTTAACAAGTGGTTCGTGAAGTATCGTGCCACGATTTCATTGATTCTACACTATTATGACAAGCATTTATTTTACTTCACATATTGAGTTTTAAAGTAGAGGGACGGGACGAAGGAGGTCAGCCACTCGCCTTAGGCTTGCTTCAAGCGAGCGACCGGTTGGCTGCGCTGTCGTCGCCTACGCGATCACCTGCAATCGCATAAGCAACTGATTAGAACACTGTGTATTTCAAGAAATTTCGATATGAATGTGAGCTCGAAAATGCATCACGAAAACCCATCGAAAACATTCACGAAAAGCGCATTCACGAAAACGAAAGCCAAAGCCAAATCAAGTGCGGCATGAAAACCAGAGCAACGGGAGGTCTCTCCCGACTCAGCCGCAGAGCCAATCCTCGAGGCGCAACCCGCTGAATATGGGACTTGGTTCCGAAGAAGCCATTCCATAACGTGGAATGGATCTTAATTCAATCGTTCCCGTTCGATCGACTCGGCCGATTCCGACCTATCGGTCCCGACCGAATCGATAGCGACAGTGTTCCTTTCTCGCGCACCCCATGGACGGAGACGGGGCACGATGTAGGGACGGGGCACTACACCATAACCAACTAATAAAAAGTTTCTTCCTCGAAACTTAAAGATGAAACCTACCTCTACGAGAATAATGAAGAGAATTTATCCTTCATCTCCGATTCAAGCTCCCACGTCGACTCTTCGACCGAGTGGTTCTTCCAGAGGACGCGGACGAGAGGGATTGCTCGATTTCGCAGCAACTTATCCTTGCGTTCTAAAATTTGAACTGGCTCTTCAACGTAGGATAAGTCTGACTTTAGCTCCAGCTGGCCAAAATCTACCACGTGGCTAGGGTCGTGCACGTACTTCCGCAACTGAGAGACGTGGAAGACGTTGTGTACACCTTCAAGCACCGGCAGTAGGGTAATTTTGTAGGCCACTGGCGCGACCCGTTCAAGTATGTCGAACGGCCCAACGAATCTCGGACTCAACTTTCCTTTCGCGTCGAACCGAGTAACTCCCCGTATGGGCGACACTTTGAGAAATACGTGATCGCCTACTAGAAACTCGAGCGGTCGACGATGAATGTTCGCATAGCTTTTCTGACGACTCTGCGCGGTCTTTAATCTTTCCCGAATGAGCTTGACCTTTTCCACAGTCTGTTCCACCAGCTCCGGGCCGAGTATCTGCCGTTCCCCGACTTCATCCCAGCAAATGGGCGATCTGCACTTCCGGCCGTACAAAGATTCATACGGCGCCATTTGGATGCTGGATTGGTAGCTATTGTTGTATGCAAATTCTGCCAGCGGTAGGTGGACATCCCAGCTTGATTTGAAGTCAATTGCGCAGAGCCATAGCATGTCTTCGAGAATCTGGTTGACGTGCTCCGTTTGGCCGTCGATCTGAGGATGGTAAGCTGAGCTGAACTGCAACTTGGTTTCCAGTGCCGACTGAAGGCTACTCCAGAATCGCGACATAAACCGTGAATCCCGATCAGAGATGATGGATACTGGAACTCCGTGTAGCCGTACTATCTCGTCAAGATAAATCTGCGCCAGGCGATCAACGCTCCAAGTAACTTTAATGGCGATAAAGTGCGCTGACTTGGTTAATCGATCGACGATGACCCAGATGGCGTCGTTCTCCCGTGGTGTCTTCGGTAGGCCAACAATAAAATCTATAGAGACATGATCCCACTTCCACTCGGGAATAGCGAGGTTCTGTATCTCCCCATCCGGCCGCTGATGCTCAGCTTTCACCTGCTGATAGGCCATACATTGCGACACGAAGAGCGCCACATCTCTCTTCATCCCGTGCCACCAAAAGGTCGTGCAGAGGTCCTTATACATTTTGGTACTGCTTGGATGCAAAGTGAATTTCGCATAGTGCGCCTCCGACAGGATCTCCTTTCTGAGTTCTGAATCGCCCGGAACGCATAGCCTACCCTTCAATCAAAGCATGCCGGTTTAGTCTTCCGTAAAGTCGGTCGTCCTGCCTGTCGAAATTAGCTCTTGCACTTTCTTCAGGTACGGATCGTCCGTCTGAGCGGTCTTGATCTTATTAAGCAAGCTCGGCTCTAACTGCAACTTTGCCAACTGCACGTTCCGGAATCTGACTCGGAGCTCGATGCCCATCTCTTCTAGGTCGCGTAGCAGTCGGGGGTCGATGGATAACGAGGCAATGTACTTCCGACTCAAAGCGTCTGCCACAACATTTCCCTTTCCCGACGTGTATTCGATAGTCAAGTCGTAATCCTTGATCAGTTCAAGCCAACGCCTTTGCCGCAAGTTCAGCTCGTTCTGCGTGAATAGATACTTGAGGCTCTTGTGATCGGTATAGATCGTGCACGCCACACCATAGAGATAGTGGCGCCATAATTTCAACGCAAACACAATTGCCGCTAACTCCAAGTATCACTCCCCGTTCCCGGAATGCGTATTTTTTTTATACATATAAAATTCATGTATATTTATTTAGTATTTATCATGTATTATTCTGTTAATTAATTATCTGCTCTTTAATTTTTATATCAATCATTTTCCTGCAATTTTATTGTCTGCATTTTATTTTCTGCAATTTATTTCTGTATTTTATTTCCTGCTTTTAATCTTCTGTTTACCTTCGGGTTGGCCTTGGCCGAACCCCCACAAATTCGGCCCATTAGCTCCCACCTACCACCATCCTTCCTATTTAAAGCTTCCATCTCATTCTCTCTCCTCATTACTTATTCTCACCATTACTTCTTCTTCTTCCTCTCATCACTCTCCACCCACCAGCAGTAGCAGTAGGCAAGTACAATCTTGCTTCTCCTTCATCTATTTTTATGGATCATTACTCTTCCTCTCAAGATTCTGAGAGAGTTTACTACTTGGCATTTTCGATTTCTATGGCTGGTTTTTCCTAGATCTAAGTAGCTATATTTCCGTTTATTCATGGGTTTTGACCTCCCAACTTAGCGTGTTTTCTGGCTGAGAACCTCATTTTCTGGCTTGGGACGAAGGCTGAGTCACGCACATGTTCTTACGTGGCTGCGTGGATTTTTAGTCACGCACACGTCTCTACGTGTCTGCGTGTATTTTCAGTCACGCTCACGTTCTCATGAGCGTGCGTGTATTTTCAGTCACGCTCACGTTCTCATGAGCGTGCGTGTATTTCTTAGTCACGCTCGCGTTTGCGTGCGTGTATTTCTTAGTCACGCTCGCGTTTGCGTGCGTGTATTTCTTAGTCACGCTAACGTTCTAATAAGCGTGCGTGTATTTTCAGTCACGCACACGTCTCTGCGTGTCTGCGTGTATTTTCAGTCACGCTCACGTTCTCATGAGCGTGCGTATATTTTCAGTCACGCTCACGTTCTCATGAGCGTACATATATTTTCAGTCACGCACACATCCATGAATGCGTGGATTTTCAGTCACACACACATCCATGAGTGCGTGGATTTTTAGTCACGAACACGCCCATGAGTGCGTGCATGGATTTCTTATCATTTTCCACTCACACTGTGCATGCCAACAGGAACCATTTTCACGCTCACTTCGACTAGACTTGTTGGCGTGACTTTTGGCCTTAGCTTAGACTTGCTGGCGTGACTTTTAACCAGGGTGTTTTTATTTGTCCTATAATTATTCATTTAATGATGGCATGAACTTGATAAAATCATGACATGTTAATATTGTAAATAGATTGTTATGTGGAATGTACCCTGTGTCTTAATTGATTAATGGATACCCCGTATTGACTGGAACTTAACCTTGAGAGTTACAGACTCGACCCCATGTAATACTAATTGACTTTCATGCCTTGATACCATTAATAATAATGGTTATCTTTACTAAAATTGATCATGCGTTCCTAGTTGGAACTAAGAGACTGGCTAGTCGTCTTATTGAATGAAATGAATGAGACACGTTCATGTAATGAACTATTGTACTCGATTAGCCAATCCCGAATATTGGCATACAGGCACATGCAGGTTTCAAATTATTTATTTATCTATTTTACAAAAACAGTATGTGTACTTTATGGTCAAGGCATGATTACTCCGTGGTTAGACTTGATTGTTGCATCACGCTATGTAAAACCTACAACCTAGCCGCACGGGTATCGTTGTAGAGTTGCGCATATCGTACGCCGTACAAAAGTACTCATTGAATGACCATGATCCACGGCATGGAACTTCACTCAACGTAGAGACTATTAAGTTAAATAAAATAATGATGGCATGGAGAGAATAGATTCCCGAGTTCTTACATGGCAGCCCCCTTGGGACTATTAAGTGCCCGACGGGCCGGTTGGTTCCCACAGATACGGTAATTCTGTCACACGGGCAGGAAACGGTATCTGCTTATATTATTGTACATGCTATAACGGCGGGCGTCCCGCTGGGACTCGTCTAACTACATGATTGGCGCAATTGATTGATTGGATAGACTAGCCTTGCTTGCGCATAGTAAGAACTGAGGAATCCCTAATTGCATAATTCCAGGATAACTTGGGACTCACAGTAGCAAGCCGTAGTAGTTGATTGGCCATTCAAGATGATTTGTTTGTGTACTGCACCTACTCCGTTGCCTAACTGAGATGATCAGAATGTCAGGACATGACGGGCTAACTTCTGTCCTTGTTTGGTTGGGAGGTTGGTTCGAAGTATCTTAATGTTATGTGAATCCTAGTGGAAAGCAGAGATCTATTACTATATTCTCTTACTTACTGGTTTAGTCCTTCATATTGTCATTCCTTGTGGTACTTGCTATTAGAGGTCTAACCTCTCTGGTTTTGCATGGCCAGATTTAGAGCCGGTCCCCGAGGACTCAGCTTACTTCTACCTCCAGGATGGTCAATACTAGGGGAATGATCGTAGGAGGACTCGAGTGGGTTTCCTTACTTCACCGCTCGTTTTGTCATTTACTTTATACTTAGCCGTTTGGCACCGACATGTTAGTCGGGTCGTCTCGTACTTACTTTTGCATAATTGTAATTAAGTCAGACTGCAGCTGATAACAATTGTGTATACTTTGCTATATACCATCTGGCTATGTTTTGTAAAGCCAGATCTCAAGAACATTTTGACTGAGCGTTTGGGACGCCTTACTGCTTTATCTTATACGTTCTCTATTTCTGTTTCTTGTTTTGAATGATTGAGACAATAGATGCGAAATAACCATAGTAAGACTTCTATGTAGTATACACCCCCTCGTCTGGTTAGACAGTATTGATCGTATTATACGGTATTCATCTACCCGTAATACGTAGCTGGCTGAGTCATTCCCCCGCTCTCCAGTATTCTGGTTCTGGGACGTGACAAGGTTTTAGTGGTGGTCCATACAGGTCTGATTTCAGACTTGTGGGGTATTTTGATTTATAGGATGTCTCAATCACGCGTGTTCCCCCTTGATCTCATGATTCATTATTCTCAACCCTTGCTTGACATTCCGGTATCCTTTGACTTTATTAATCTTTCATGTCCGGTTGTTTGATTGTTCTCTTGTCCCTTTTCTTAGGGGCACTTCGACCGCATCGGTCAGAGCTGGACAACAACAACAACAGCAGGAGCAACATGGACAACCTGACCCGGTTGGTCAGCAACAAAGGCCAGCACTAACTCAAGAGGCTACCCAGGAAGAAGTGATAGTGGAACCAGCATCTGGATCGCAGTATCCGGACATTCCACCACCACCGACAGTTCCACCTACCCAAGTGGACACACCAGCCATTCTGGAGATCATGAGAGGAATGATGGCTACTCAGCAACATCAGATGTTGGCCCAGCAACGCATGCACACTCAGCTACAAGAGCAGAATGTGTTGCTCAACCAAGGATTGCAGACAGCATTAGAAAGAGGGGAAAGGCCAGATTCAGGAGCATCAGCCAGATTTTGCAAGTACAACCCCTGCCATTTTGAGGGCACGGAGGATGCCATATCAGCAGATGCATGGCTTAAGGATATGGAGGCTATTCTGACAGCAGCTAAGGTACCGGCAGAAGAACGTGTAGATCTGGTGAAGTTATTACTTCAGGATCTCGCACGTGATTGGTGGGAATCAGAGGAAGTGGGCATCAGACGTCCTGTGGCTTGGGACGATTTCACAGCAAGATTCAAGACGAAGTACTATGGAGTTGTGGCACAGTTTGAGCTACAACAGAAGTTTATCAGCCTCAGGCAGGCTGGCAAGACTGTAGATGCTTATGCAGCAGAGTTCTGCAGATTGAGTAGATTCGCCCCAGAGATGGTAGCAACAGAGAGCCAGAGGTCCATGAGGTTTCAGCAAGGGTTTCATCTTGAACTCTTGCAATTGATCGAGGGGCATAATTACCAGACTTTTGATGAGATATTGACGGCGACTCGAAGGCATAAAATCACCATTCAGAGGCTTGCAGCAAGGACTGGGGGTCAGAAGAGATCCCACAGTCAGATTGAAGGAGGAGGGGGAGCAGCGCCCCGAACAACAGCACCATCCACTGGCGTTCGTATCCACGATGTGGCGATACGAGGACCAGTACCACCCAGGCAGCAGCAACAGCAACAGAGGAAGAACCAGCAACCCTCGGTGGGCTGCACTTATTGTAGAAAGATGGGGCACACTAGAGATGTGTGTCGGACATTGAATGGACTGTGTCTGATATGTGGAAATCCAGACCATCGGGTTACCACATGTCCCATGAATTCGAGGGCAGGAAGACCAGGGCAGCAGTTTCCTGCTCTGCCAGCCCCAGGGGCAGGACAGTATCGAGGACCAGCGGTGGCAGTAAGGCCATTGGCACAGCGTCCGCAGGTTCAGATGTTTCGGCAGCAGGGACCGCCGATGCAGCAACACCAGCATAGACCACCCCAGCATCATCAAGGCAGAGGCCAGCAACAGCACCAGGCTAGGCCGCAGCATGGAAACCAGCAAGAAGGTCGAGGGCAGGCATTCACTTTGTCCTTGGAGGAGGCATTGGCATCGGGAGATGTTGTGGCAGGTAACATTCTCGTCGTCTCATATCCCACAATAGCATTGTTTGATTCGGGAGCATCCCATTCATTTATATCTGCACAATTTGCTATACGACTAGGAATGGAGTTCGAGGCATTGCCAGGGAGGTTGAATATTGTCACTCCCCGGTCCTGGAATACGTATTTTAATACGTATACCGACAAATTGTATTTATCTTGTATTTATACTATATTTATTATGTTGTCTTTCTTCATGCATTTTCCAAAATATTCGACAAAATATTATTTTCTAATTTATTTTCTGCAATTGGGCCTACAGCTTTGGCTCATTTGGGTAACCTATTCTTGGTTCACCAATGGTTCATCATGAACCCATGGGTTCAAGATTCTATATAATAACTCCTCTCCTTCTCTCTCCTCTCATTTACTTCATCTCATTTATTTCCTCCACCAACCAAATATTTCCTCCATCAACCAAGGCAAGTACCAACTTGCTCAAGAGATGGATCAATATTTTTTGTCAATGATTTCTTACAAAACTATTTGCCAAAACATGTTCTTCTCCTCAATCTATACTAGTTTAGAACTTGGAAGTTTCCATTTTGAAGCTTTGATTTTTGTAGATCTAGGTTTACTTTATTTTTGGATTTTTTGGGTTTTGATCTACTTAATCTTGTTATTCCCTAGTTTTGATGATTCCATGTTGTAGAGGATCTCGTTCTACCCTATTTTGACCTAAGGGAGTTCCGATTTGGGCTCCGGATGAAGGTTTTGCGTAGTTTGGAAGCCATGGTTGCTTGGCTCCTCTTCTCGGACAAGTGGAGAAGAAGAGCAGTACTTGACCGCATGAATCCTCATGCGGCAAGTCTCTGGCCGCATGGCCTTTCCAGCCGCATGAGACTCGTTCGAGCTCAGCCGCATGGAAAGTCCTTCCTAGCCGCATAAGACTTGCTTGAGTACTTGACCGCATGAATCTTCATGCGGCAAGTAATTGAGCCGCATAGCCTTGTTCAGACTCAGCCGCATGAGCCCCTGTTATCTTGAGTCGCATGGACTTCATGCGGCTAGCTTTCAGCCGCATGAGTTCTTTTGCACCCAGCCGTATATGCACTACTGTTTTGGGCCGCATAAGGCCCATCCATCATCCAGCCGCATATGTATCGCCCATGATCAGCCGCAAAAGACTTCGTCTGATCATAGCCGCATATGATGTTGAACCCCGGCCGCCTGGCGATTACTCCCTTCGCAGCCGCATAAGCTGACACCCCTTCATCCGCATGAACCTGCCCTTTCCAGCCGCATGCGCCTTGGTCTCCCTGAGCCGCATGAGCGTGCAGTCCCAGCCGCAAGAACCTGTATTGACCCAGCCGCATGGACTCACTCCTCTTGAGCCGTATGGACTTTTGTGCCCTATCTGGTTACCTTATTATTATTATTATTATATATATATATATATATTATATGCCCATTTTATATCCTTACGCCTTTTGTCCCGAGTATGTTATGAGCACTAATGTGACCCCGGAGAACAAAGTGTTCCTACCTGATACATGTACCTGAATGTCCTAGTTCTTGTTCATGCTCGGGAAATGACTCATAACTCCCTGTGGCGTATCTGCAATGATGCATTACACTAAGGAGGGTAGAACATGTTGACATACTGATTGACATAGATCCTCCTTGGGGTACTCGTACTAAAGTATGACTTTAGGAGGATAATCATGCAGGCCACAGCATGAAAGTCCAAGATTTCACCTAGGGTTAAATTAGGCAACTAAATATACTAGATACATGGGGAGGGCAAAATCCCGAGATCGTGTTACACCAGCCGCCTTAAGATACTATCTTGACGCGCCGGCTAGTCTCCACGGATACTGTGTCATCTGCAACGAGTGGATGACTGTATCCGATTAATTCCTGCTATATATTATATGTTTTAGCAAGGTGGCCTTACGAGGGACCTGTGCTCAATCATACCTGTCTACGCGAACCCCTGGGTTGGCTAGCCTTGCTGGAAAGATACGATCTGAGGATTGCTATTAACATGATGCAAGGATAACCTCATCCCACTAGAAACTCGTAGACTTGATTGGCCGTGAAAACGACTTGTTTGTATCCTATTGCCTTCCGTAAATAACTGAGGGAAGCGGACTGTCATGGTACGTGATCCAACCCATGTTCTTGTTTGATTGTTGGGTTGGTTATCGTACTATGATAGGCTGTGGAACCGAAGTTATGAACGGAAGACTTATTATGGTTGTGAAGTGCTACTTCTGTGAATGACCGAGGAACATGGTCTATCGTGGTACATGATCCAACCCATGTTCTTGTTTGATTGTTGGGTTGGTTATTGTGCTGCGATAGGCTATCGACCGAAGTCACGATCAGGAGATTTTATTGTTTATACCTTTTAACTTATGTGAAAGTTATAGAGTACGACACGTCCCGACTCCATGCGGCACCTTTTGTCCTTGTTTGGTTGTAAGGGTGCCATATGGGTTCGAGGATGTTGCGCCACCCTATAATAGTAGCATAAGTATTGCTATTATCAATCAATTCTATTTAACTGGGTTTTTAAATCTTAACTCTTGTGCCCCTTTGGCGGTACTTGCTATTCGGGGCTGACCCCGCTGGTTTTGTTTGGCCAGATCTCGTAGCAGAGCCAGAGGATACTATCTTTCTCCCTGACATCCATGGTATATACTAGGAGCATGGAAGTTCGGGGACTCGAGTGGGTTTCTTCTCCACCACTCCTGCTTATACTTTTGCGGCGTTTAGCCACCGGCACCTGTTAGCCGGATTACTCGATATTTTGGTGTCAGTACATAATTGTAATCAAACAGACTGCAGCTGTGTATAATTCTGTACTTCTGACTCTCTGAGATAGCTAAATTATAAAGCTAGTCTCTCATGACCATTTTGATGAAGCGTCAGGGACGCCTTACTGCTTTATCTTTAATGTTCATTTAATTGCTGATGTGATTTGATTGATTGAGACATAGAACTCTGTGAGACCATAGGAGACTTGATTGTAGCATGTACCCCCTAGTCTCTCGACAGTCACGATCGCCGTATGACGTTACGTACCTCATATGGAGTAGCTGGCCTGATCCGTCTCCGTATTTCGGTACTGGGGCGTGACAAGGTTTTAGTGGTGGCCCATGCAGGTCTCATTTTCAGACTTGTGGGGTATTGCGAATTATTAGGAGTCTCAATCAAAACTTGTTCCCCTTGAAATTCTGTTTTGAATTCTCTGTCCTTGCCTCGATCTCTAACCTGACTTGTATCCTCGAAATCTTTCTCGTCCGGACTTGATAATCTTATACCTTTCTCTATAGGGGTGCTTCATTCTCAGTAGCGGGAGAGGCCCATGAGGAAGAGCAGCAAGAGCATGGCTCGACTGGGCAGCAACAGGGGAGAGAACCTTCTCCAGTGCAGGCACGAGCAGAAATGGAACCAGAGGCAGTGCAGCCGCAGGTTATTGAAACTCCTGCAGCACCAGCAGCGACGGCAGTACCAGATGCCGTAGCACTCCTGGAGATCATCCGGGGGTTTCTTGTCACTAACCAACAGCAACAGACTCGGCAACAGAAGCAGAACGTGTTGCTGAACCAAGAAATTCAGTTAGCTCTTGAAAGGAGTATCGGGGCTGACTCGGGAGCATCAGGAAGGTTTCGTCGCTTGAACCCGAGGTATTTTGATGGCACGGAGGATGCCATCACTGCGGATGCATGGATTCAAGACATCGAAGCCATTCTTGTGGCAGCCAAGGTTTCAGATGATGAAAAGGTTGATCAGGTCAAACTGGTACTTCAGGATCTTGCCCGCGACTGGTGGGCATCAGAAGAAGTTGGTACAAGACGCCCTGTTCGTTGGACCACCTTCAGTGACAGATTCAAGGCTAAGTATTTTGGCATAGTAGCTCGATATGAGCTCCAGCAGAAGTTTATCAGTCTCAAGCAAGCAGGCAAGACCGTAGATGGGTATGCAGCAGAGTTCTGCAGATTGTGCCGTTTTGCACCAGCAATGGTGGCAACGGAGCCAGAGAAAGCTATGAGATTCCAGCAGGGACTTCATTTGGAACTATTACAGCTTGTGGAAGGAAACGACTACCAGACATTTGACGCTGTCTTGACGGCAGCCCGGAGGCATGAGCTTACCCAGCAGAGGTTGGCATCGAGGGCAGGAGGTCAGAAGAGATCTCATTCCCAGGTTGGAGGAGGAGCAATACAGCGAACATCGGCACCAGCACCCGGTGTACGTATTCATGATGCAGGAGCGCCGCGGAGGGCGGTCGTGTCAACTAATACAGCGCCAATTCGGCATCAGCAGCCGAGAAACCAGCAACAGCGTCAGGGAGCACCCCAGGGCTGTACATTCTGTGGGAAGGCAGGGCACACGAGGGAGGTGTGCCGGTCAGCGAATGGCTTATGCTTGAGGTGTGGTAGTTCAGACCACCGTATTTCTACTTGTCCTGTGATGCAGAGGCCAGGAGGGCCAGCTCAACAGTTTCCAGCATTGCCAGCTCCGGTGGCAACCCCGAGTGGAGGGCCAGTATTAGCAGTAAGGCCCCTAGCCCAGCGTCTACCAACGCAGGCTCAGATGTTCCGCCAGGCACAGGAAGCCGAAGGCCCTCAGAGACAGCAACAGCATGGTCGAGGAAGGCCGCAACGAGGGGCTCCGCGGGGCCAGGCTCTCACATTGACCTTAGGAGAGGCTCTAGCGTCTAGTGACGTGGTGGCAGGTAAAATTCTCGTCACCTCATTTCCCGCTGTAGCATTATTTGATTCAGGCACTACTCATTCATTCATTTCTGCACAATATGCCACACGGATTGGATTAGAGTTTGAGGCATTGCCGGAGAGGATAGATATACTTACCGGCAATGGGCTCGTAGAAGTTAGCAGAGTGCGCTTTTCATGTCCGGTGGAGGTGTGTGGGCATTTACTGCCCGCATCATTGATTGAATTCCCTATGGGGAATTTTGATGTCGTTCTTGGCATGGACTGGTTGAGAGACAGTCATGCGATAATTGATTGTAGAGGAGGAAGGGTCATATTCAGTATTCCTGGGATGGAGCAGTTCATCTTTACTCGAACCTTGAAGAATCAGGCCGGAGGCGTCATCTCAGCAGCAGTGTCAGAGCCATGACAGATTCCGAGACTGGTCGAAGATTTTCTCGACGTCTTCCCTGATGAGCTCCCAGGGATACCCCCAGTCAGAGAGGTAGAATTTAGCATTGAGTTGAACCCTGGAACGAGGCCTATTGCAGACAGAGTTTACAGAATGTCGCCGTCAGAACAGGATAAGTTGTATCAACATGAAGAAGAGTTGAAGTCTAAGGGATTCATCCGAAACAGTAAATCGCCCTGGGCTGTGCTAGTGATTCTAGTTCCCAAGAAGGATGGGTCGACGAGGATGTGCATCGACTACCGCAAGCTGAATGCAGTAACAGTGAAGAATAAGTACCCACTACCAAGGATTGATGACCTGTTTGACCAGTTGAGCAAGGCCAGCATCTTTTCCAAGACCGATCTTCGGTCAGGATACTATCAAGTAAGAGTCCGGGAGCAAGACATACCAAGACAGCATTCAGATCTAGATATGGGCATTATAAGTTTTTAGTAATGCCCTTTGGACTAACCAACGCCCCCGCAGTATTCATGGATTTAATGAACCGCATCTTTTTGCCCTATTTGGATAAATTTGTGGTGGTGTTCATAGATGACATTCTTGTCTATTCCAGCAGTGAAGAGGAGCATGAAAAACATCTTAGGACTGTCTTACAGACATTGAGGGAGCATCAACTTTATGCGAAGCTCGACAAGTGTGAATTCTGGTTAGATCACATTTCGTTCCTGGGACATGTAGTTTCTGGGGCAGGAGTGTCAGTGGATCCGAAGAAGATTGAGGCCGTAGAGCATTGGCCAGTCCCGAGAACGGTTACAGAAGTGCGAAGTTTCTTAGGATTAGCTGGTTACTACAGAAGGTTCGTGGCGGACTTTGCCAAGATCTCTGCGCCCTTAACGCGTTTAACGCACAAGGACGTAGAGTTTGTTTGGTCAGCTAGCTGTCAGGCATCCTTTGAAGAATTGAAGAAGAGATTGATCTCAGCCCCGATCTTGACGCTTCCAGTAGGAGCGGGAGACTTTACAGTATATTGTGACGCATCTGGGAAGGGTCTTGGATATGTATTGATGCAGCACGAAAAAGTGATAGCATATGCGTCTCGACAGCTTCGAGACCATGAGAAGAATTACCAGACTCACGATTTGGAGTTAGCAGCTGTGGTGTTTTCACTCAAGTTATGGAGGCATTATTTATACGGAGATCGGGTAGAGATCTATACTGATTATAAGAGTTTGAAATACGTATTCACGCAGCGAGATTTGAACATGAGGCAAAGAAGATGGTTAGAACTACTGAAGGATTTTTGACTTAGATCTTCAGTATCATCCAGGCAAGGCGAATATAGTTGCAGATGCACTGAGGAGGAGAGACAGTGCCTTTATCCTGACCTCGCAGAAGCATATTTTAGAAGACCTTCAGAGTATGGGAATCTAAGTAGTTTTGCCAAGGGATATAGGAAGAATAACCAGTATGCAGATTCAGTTAACCTTAGTAGAGAGGATAAGGGCAGCACAAGCAGGAGATCCACAGATTCAGAAGTTGCGGTCGGAGTGTGAATCAGGCCGTAGGAAGGAGTTAGTGATTCATGAAGATGGTACGCTCAGGTTTGGAAACAGACTCTGTGTACCGAATGGAGACCTTCGGCAAGAAGTTATGTCCGAAGCTCATAGTTCTATTTACTCCATTCATCCAGGAGGAACGAAGATGTATCGAGATATCAGGCAGTACTTTTGGTGGAATGGCATGAAAAAAGAGATAGCGAGATTTGTATCCAAGTGTCTGGTATATCAGCAGGTGAAAGCCGAGCAGCAGAGACCAGCAGGGTTGCTACAGCCGCTTCCTATCCCAGAATGGAAATGGGAGCACATCACGATGGACTTTGTGACCGGTTTACCTAGATCTCCGACTGGTAAGAATGCAGTCTGGGTAATAGTAGATCGACTCACGAAGGTCGCTCATTTCCTTCCCTTCCGAGTCGGGCAGACTACTGAGCAGTTAGCAGAAATGTACATGAAGTAGATAGTAAGGCAGCACGGTATTCCAGTTAGTATAGTATCAGATTGGGATACGCGGTTTACTTCCTATTTTTGGCGGAGCTTACACCAAAGTTTGGGAACCAAGTTAAGATTCAGTACTGCTTATCATCCCCAAACTGACGGGCAATCAGAAAAAACCATTCAGACGTTAGAAGATATGCTACGGGCGTGTACCTTGGATTTTGGCGGATCTTGGGAGGATCACCTTCATCTAGTGGAGTTCTCCTATAACAATAGCTATCAGGCTAGCATTCAGATGGCCCCGTTCGAAGCATTGTACGGAAGGAAGTACAGGTCCCCTTTGGCATAGGACGACTTCGGAGAACGAAAGTTGTTGGGACCAGAGATGATCACGCAGACTGTGGAGATAGTTAAGTTGGTCAGAGAACGCCTTCGAGTTGCGCAGGACCGACATCGTCATTGGGCAGATCAGCATCGTAGGCCTCTAGAGTTCAGATTTGGCGACCAAGTGTTTCTGCGGATTTTGCCTACTCGGGATATCATCAGATTTGGAACCCGAGGAAAGCTTAGTCCAAGATACGTTGGTCCTTTTAAGATTCTCGCTTGGGTAGGCGATGTGGCTTATCGACTTGCCCTTCCGCCTTCGTTAACTGGCATACATGATGTGTTTTATGTATCCCAATTACGTGGATATGTCCCGGATCCGAGTCATGTCCTCGATCATTCTGAGTTAGTCGTTGGTACCGACCTAACTTACGAGGAACAATCCGTGTCTATTTTAGACCGGCGAGAGAAGGTACTCAAGAATCGGACGATAAGCCTTGTCCGTGTTTCTTGGAACCATCACTCTCCGGGAGAGTCAACCTGGGAGCGCGAGGACGAGATCAGATCTCGGTATCCGCATTTGTTTGACTAATAAGGTATATTTTTGCACCTTATTGACACGATTCCATGCTTATCTGCACCTGCTTGTTTTGCACTTTGTGATGTATGATAATAACTGCGATGATAGTTAACTTATATATGATTATGCCCTGCTTGCCCTGATTTCACTATCCTGTCTTGGCTGGAATTTCGAGGACAGAATTTTTCTAAGAAGGATAGAGATGTCACTCCCCGGTCTTGGAATACGTATTTTAATACGTATACCGACAAATTGTATTTACCTTGTATTTATACTATATTTATTATGCTGTCTTTCTTCATGCATTTCCCAAAATATTCGACAAAATATTATTTCCTAATTTATTTTCTGCAATTGGGCCTACAGCTTTGGCTCATTTGGGTAACCTATTCTTGGTTCACCAATGGTTCATCATGAACCCATGGGTTCAAGATTCTATATAATAACTCCTCTCATTCTCTCTCCTCTCATTTACTTCCTCTCATTTATTTCCTCCACCAACCAAATATTTCCTCCATCAACCAAGGCAAGTACCAACTTGCTCAAGAGATGGATCAATATTTTTTGTCAATGATTTCTTACAAAACTATTTGCCAAAACATGTTCTTCTCCTCAATCTATACTAGTTTAGAACTTGGAAGTTTCCATTTTGAAGCTTTAATTTTTGTAGATCTAGGTTTACTTTATTTTCGGATTTCTTGGGTTTTGATCTACTTAATCTTGTTATTTCTTAGTTTTGATGGTTCCATGTTGTAGAGGATCTCGTTCTACCCCATTTTGACCTAAGGGAGTTCCGATTTGGGCTCCAGATGAAGGTTTTGTGTAGTTTGGAAGCCATGGTTGCTTGGCTCCTCTTCTCGGACAAGTGGAGAAGAAGAGCAGTACTTGACCGTATGAATCCTCATGCGGCAAGTCTCTGGCCGCATGGCCTTTCCAGCCGCATGAGACTCGTTCGAGCTCAGCCGCATGGAAAGTCCTTCCTAGCCGCATAAGACTTGTTTGAGTACTTGACCGCATGAATCTTCATGCGGCAAGTAATTGAGCCGCATAGCCTTGTTCAGACTCAGCCGCATGAGCCCCTGTTATCTTGAGTCGCATGGACTTCATGCGGCTAGCTTTCAGCCGCATGAGTTCTTTTGCACCCAGCCGCATATGTGCTACTGTTCTGGGCCGCATAAGGCCCATCTATCATCCAGCCGCATATGTATCGCCCATGATCAGCCGTATAAGACTTCGTCTGATCATAGCCGCATATGATGTTGAACCCCGGCCGCCTGGCGATTGCTCCCTTCGCAGCCGCAGAAGCTGACACCCCTTCGTCCGCATGAACCCGCCCTTTCCAGCCGCATGCGCCTTGGGCTCCCTGAGCCGCATGAGCGTGCAGTCCCAGCCGCAAGAACCTGTATTGACCCAGCCGCATGGACTCACTCCTCTTGAGCCGCATGGACTTTTGTGCCCTATCTGGTTACCTTATTATTATTATTATTATTATTATATATATATATATATATTATATGCCCATTTTATATCTTTACGCCTTTTGTCCCGAGTATGTTATGAGCACTAATGTGACCCCGGAGAACAAAGTGTTCCTACCTGATACATGTACCTGAATGTCCCAGTTCTTGTTCATGCTTGGCAAATGACTCATAACTCTCCGTGGCGTATCTGCAATGATGCATTACACTAAGGAGGGTAGAACATGTTGACATACTGATTGACATAGATCCTCCTTGGGGTACTCGTACTAAAGTACGACTTTAGGAGGATAATCATGCAGGCCACAGCATAAAAGTCCAAGATTTCACCTAGGGTTAAATTAGGCAACTAAATATACTAGATGCATGGGGAGGGCAAAATCTCGAGATCGTGTTACACCAGCCGCCTTGAGATATTGTCTTGACGCGCCGGCTGGTCTCCACGAATACTGTGTCATCTGCAACGAGTGGATGACTGTATCCGATTAATTCCTGCTATATATTATATGTTTTAGCAAGGTGGCCTTACGAGGGACCTGTGCTCAATCATACCTGTCTACGCGAACCCCTGGGTTGGCTAGTCTTGCTGGAAAGATACGATCTGAGGATTCCTATTAACATGATGCGAGGATAACCTCGTCCTACTAGAAACTCGTAGACTTGATTGGCCGTGAAAACGACTTGCTTGTATCCTATTGCCTTCCGTGAATAACTTAGGGAAGCGGACTGTCATGGTACGTGATCCAACCCATGTTCTTGTTTGATTGTTGGGTTGGTTATCGTACTATGATAGGCTGTGGAACCGAAGTTATGAACGGAAGACTTATTATGGTTGTGAAGTGCTACTTCTGTGAATGACTGAGAAACATGGTCTATCGTGGTACATGATCCAACCCATGTTCTTGTTTGATTGTTGGGTTGGTTATTGTGCTGCGATAGGCGATCGATCGAAATCACGATCAGGAGATTTTATTGTTTATACCTTTTAACTTATGTGAAAGTTATAGAGTACGACACGTCCCGACTCCATGCGGCACCTTTTGTCCTTGTTTGGTTGTAAGGGTGCCATATGGGTTCGAAGATGTTGTGCCACACTATAATAGTAGCATAAGTATTGCTATTATCAATCAATTCTATTTAACTGGGTTTTTAAATCTTAACTCTTGTGCCCCTTTGGCGGTACTTGCTATTCGGGGCTGACCCCGCTGGTTTTGTTTGGCCAGATCTCGTAGCAGAGCCAGAGGACACTATCTTCCTCCCTGACATCTATGGTGCATACTAGGAGCATGGCAGTTCGGAGACTCGAGTGGGTTTCTTCTCCACCACTCCTGCTTATACTTTTGCGGCGTTTAGCCACCGGCACCTGTTAGCCGGATTACTCGATATTTTGGTGTCAGTACATAATTGTAATCAAACAGACTGCAGCTGTGTATAATTCTGTACTCCTGACTCTCTGAGATAGCTAAATTATAAAGCTAGTCTCTCATGACCATTTTGATGAAGCGTCAGGGACGCCTTACTGCTTTATCTTTAATGTTCATTTAATTGCTGATGTGATTTGATTGATTGAGACATAGAACTCTGTGGGACCATAGGAGACTTGATTGTAACATGTACCCCCTAGTCTTTCGACAGCCACGATTGCCGTATGACGTTATGTACCTCATATGGAGTAGCTGGCCTGGTCCGTCTCCGTATTTCGGTACTGGGGCGTAACAAGGTTTTAGTGGTGGCCCATGCAGGTCTCATTTTCAGACTTGTGGGGTATTGCGAATTATTAGGAGTCTCAATCAAAACTTGTTCCCCTTGAAATTCTGTTTCGAATTCTCTGTCCTTGCCTCGATCTCTAACCTAACTTGTATCCTCGAAATCTTCCTCGTCCGGACTTGATAATCCTATACCTTTCTCTATAGGGGTGCTTCATTCTCAGTAGCGGGAGAGGCCCATGAGGAAGAGCAGCAAGAGCATGGCTCGACTGGGCAGCAACAGGGGAGAGAACCTTCTCCAGTGCAGGCACGAGCAGAAATGGAACCAGAGGCAGTGCAGCCGCAGGTTATTAAAACTCCTGCAGCACCAGCAGCGACGGCAGTACCAGATGCCGTAGCACTCCTGGAGATCATCCGGGGGTTTCTTGTCACTAACCAACAGCAACTGACTCGGCAGCAGGAGCAGAACGTGTTGCTGAACCAAGGGATTCAGTTAGCTCTTGAGAGGAGTGTCGGGGCTGACTCGGGAGCATCAGAAAGGTTTCGTCGCTTGAACCCGAGGTATTTTGATGGCACGGAGGATGCCATCACTGCGGATGCATGGATTCAAGACATCGAAGCCATTCTTGTGGCAGCCAAGGTTCCAGATGATGAAAAGGTTGATCAGGTCAAACTGGTACTTCAGGATCTTGCCCGCGACTGGTGGGCATCAGAAGAAGTTGGTACAAGACGCCCTGTTCGTTGGACCACCTTCAGTGACAGATTCAAGGCTAAGTATTTTGGCGTAGTAGCTCGATATAAGCTCCAGCAGAAGTTTATCAGTCTCAAGCAAGCAGGCAAGACCGTAGATGGGTATGCAGCAGAGTTCTGCAGATTGTGCCGTTTTGCACCAGCAATGGTGGCAACGGAGCCAGAGAAAGCTATGAGGTTCCAGCAGGGACTTCATTTGGAACTATTACAGCTTGTGGAAGGACACGACTACCAGACATTTGACGCTGTCTTGACGGCAGCCCGGAGGCATGAGCTTACCCAGCAGAGGTTGGCATCGAGGACAGGAGGTCAGAAGAGATCTCATTCCCAGGTTGGAGGAGGAGCAATGCAACGAACATCGGCACCAGCACCCGAAGGTTTTACAGTATATTGTGATGCGTCAGGTAAAGGAATTGGATGTGTCCTTATGCAGCATGGGAAGGTGATAGCATATGCTTCTAGGCAGCTTCGGGACCACGAAAAGAATTACCCAACTCATGATTTGGAGTTAGCAGCAGTAGTGTTTGCTCTGAAGCTATGGAGGCATTACTTATATGGTGACCGAGTGGAGATGTACACAGATCATAAAATTCTGAAGTACATCTTTACTCAGAAGGAGCTGAACATGAGGCAGAGAAGATGGCTGGAGTTGATCAAGGATTATGACGTGGAGCTTCAGTATCATCCAGGCAAGGCTAATGTAGTAGCAGACGCTCTCAGCCGGAGAGGCGGCGCATTTATGTTGACAACACAGAGGCATATCTTAGAAGACCTTCAGGAGATGGGCATCGAAGTTATACTTTCTAGTGATATAGGAGTTCTAACAAGTCTGCAAGTTCAATCCGACTTGGTAGACAGGATCAAGGCAGCTCAGGCACAAGACCCAAGGATTCAGAAGCTTAGGGCAGAATGTGAGTCAGGACTCAGGAAAGAGATGAGAATTCATGAAGATGGTACACTTAGGTTTGGATCACGTCTATGTGTGCCTAGTAGAGATATCAGACAGGAGGTTATGACAGAAGCTCACAGTTTTCAGTATTCTATTCACCCTGGAGGGACCAAGATGTACCAAGATATCAAGCAGCATTTCTGGTGGAACGGGATGAAGAGGGAGATAGCTAGATTTGTTTCCCGTTGCTTGGTATGTCTGCAAGTGAAGGCAGAACAGCAGAGGCCAGCTGGATTGTTGCAACCGCTTCCTATCCCAGAGTGGAAATGGGAGCATATTATAATAGACTTTGTGACCGGTTTACCGAGATCACCAAGTGGTAAGGACGCTATTTGGGTGATAGTGGACCGACTTACGAAGGTGGCACACTTTCTTCCTTTCAGAGTAGGGCAATCTACAGAAAAGTTGGCAGAATTGTATATGCAACAGATAGTCAGGCAGCATGGAGTCCCTGTCAGTATTATGTCGGATTGAGATACCCGCTTTATATCACATTTCTGGAAAAGCTTACATCACAGTCTGGGTACCAAGTTAAGATTTAGCACGGCTTACCATCCGCAGACGGATGGGCAATCAGAAAGGACGATTCAGACTTTAGAAGACATGTTGCGAGCTTGTACTCTAGATTTTGGAGGGTCTTGGGAAAGTCACCTGCACTTGGTCGAGTTCTCATACAACAACAGTTATCAAGCCAGTATCCAGATGGCGCCGTTTGAAGCACTATATGGTAAGAGGTGCAGGTCACCGCTTGCATGGGATGACATCGGAGAGAGGAAGATATTAGGCCCGGAAATGATTGTTCAGACGGTTGAAGTGGTTAAGGGAATTAGAGAGCGGCTTCGAGTTGCGCAGGACCGGCATCGTCATTGGGCGGACCAGCATCGTAGGCCATTAGAGTTCTCTGTTGGGGACCACGTATTCTTGCGGATCTCACCTACTCGTGGGGTCATTAGATTTGGCGTTCGCGGGAAATTGAGTCCGCGGTACATGGGCCCATTTGTTATCCTTGATCGGATAGGCGATGTAGCTTATCGTTTATCCCTCCCGCCTTCGTTACGAGAGGTGCATGACGTGTTTCATGTATCTCAATTACGTAGGTATGTATCGGATCCAAGCCATGTCCTCGATCACTCTGAGCTGGTTGTTGGTACCAACCTGTCTTACGAGGAACAGCCTGTGTCCATTTTGGACCGAAGAGAGAAGATACTCAAGAACCGAACAATTAGTCTTGTCCGTGTTGCTTGGGGTCATCACTCCTTGGGAGAGTCAACGTGGGAACATGACACTACAACAAAAAATCCTTTTAATGACGGCTAAAAAGCGTAATTAATGACGAACCATGACGCTTTTTTTTTCCACAGCAACCGTTATGAAAACGGGTGTTATAAATGTTTTTTAAAAGCGTCATAAAATAACCGTCATTAATAGTTTCTATAAAAGCGTTATGAATAGTTAATATATAGTGCACAATTCAGGACATTTTGAAAGCGTTATGAATAGATAATCTGTATAAGCTCAATGGAGAACATTTATAACACTCAATATTACTGAACTCATCACATTTATAATGCTCAATACTGCACATTATATATTACTTTCCAAAAACTTCTCAATTCAATTTTAAAACAACCACATTGAACTATATTCACAAGAAAACATCGAAATGTTATATCACCATCTTCATTACATTATCTCAAAATAGGGTATCCAAATACATATATTTACAACTACTACTTAAATGGATCCTCAAAACAAGTAATCTCCACTTCTTGGGTCAGCCCAGCTCACAGTAGGAGAATTAGAATCTAGTTTAAATTTTGGGGTGGACATCTTCTTTCTTGAATATTCAGCACATGCATAGTTGTAGTACTCGACGAACACAAAGCCACGATTACGACTAGAATTCTGTGGATCCTGCAAGAGTAACAAGAATCATACGGATATTTTGCAGTTGTTCCAGTAAATACTAAAGAAGGAGCATGAAAAAAGGTCTTGGCAACAATACCTACATTACTTCAAGGTTAATGAAGACTAGTCACCAACAGATGTGACACATTCGTAACAAAATTGAACAATAAGGAACAGAAGTAAATAAAATACCAAGGGAAACCAGGAGATGATAAATATATGTAGAGAAGAAAAGAGGCTACCTTCATCAAATCAACAGTTACAACTCCAGGACCAACCCTAGTTACAGCCTTCTTTAGATCATCCCCCATCCAGTTTCTACGAACATTGCCTATGAACAAGACATACCATAGGAAAGTTCAGGGTACGAAGTAAAAAGACCACACAACTCACCAACTTGGTAAATCCGACTCCATTTTCTTTTCTCCAAAACTTAAAGAAACACTGGGCAATCAACACTACGACGTATTTTAGGACCGGTGCAGCTTATCAAAAACTGTCAGCAGAGGCAGCTTTTGACAGCAGGAGGGAGGCTAATGGCATGTTGTGTCCCAATTCGTGCAACATAGACGAAGATTGCAGAAAAAACTGGATTGTACACTTTTCCATAGACTTTTTGCATAAATGAAAAATCTAAAAACTAACCATAACAACGATCAAGGGAGCCCTTTCCCTAAAAGAAACTATCAGGAAACCACCAAGTTGTATGCAGCAGTCTGATCATAGTTAATGTAAACAACAAATGTCTCTGATGCTCAAATTACTCTTCCACAACCAGAAAATGGAAATTGAACCCTGCTTCCCATCCTCGACAGTGTGACCCCCACAATTTTCCAGCACTTTCCCTAAAAGAAACTATCAGGAAACCACCAAGTTATACTTAGATTCTAACTTTTTGATATACTTGACAACTTGTAAACAAAAACAAGCCTTCATCCCAAATTTACTGGATCAACAATATACCTGATAACTCAGTCACATAAGAAGAAAATTCTGCATTCATTTATGCATATATGTAAGCACCTATGTCTTGTATATAAACAACATAACTATTGGGTAGGGTCCAACTATTTGAGTCCGGATATGTGAAGACTTCTTTACCAATATCTAGTATATGATGAAGATTAGCCTGTTGCCAGAAGTTCTCGATATAAATAAATATTTATAATGGTTGGTACCTTTTCATCCAGTCCATGAATAAAGCTTTCAGTAGAGCTTAAGACTCTGCCAAAGGGAAGTGGAAATTCTATGTCTCCCCACCTGCATTGTGGTACAGATCTCAATAAAATTATACACAATATGTGGCAGATTTGGTAGGAAATTCATGAAGCTGGAAATTACTTTTTAAAGTTCTTGAATGCAGCTGTATCATCTAGTTTTCCTCGCATATCCAAAGGATATGGTTCCCCATTCACCAATGTGAATGGATTCATCTCAAGGAATGTGAAATCCAGGTCTGCAACAGATAATTCCAATAAGTTACTATATGTAAATAGGACCCTCACACAATGGTAACATGGTGGCAAACAATGGCAAATATCAGTAACCGGATTGAAGCTACTTAGCTAGAAATCTGACCTCTTAATTTGTAACTCTTTTAAGATGTTTTTTAAAAAAAGAGAGAAAAAGTTGTCACTGACAATGATGCCAAAATTTGTGTCAGGTATATACCTTGGAATACTGCCAAAATAGATACAAGTAGCAGTCAAAAGATTGATGCAGTGCAACTAAAACATATTGTCTAGTACTTGGAAACAACTAATGTAATCAATAATTGTCTATGACAAAGTGACTTCCCATGCAAATGGATACTAATGACTTAAGAATATGCCTCACCTCAAGAGGAAGAGTTGCAATTAACGGAGCACATGTGTCCAATGTCATTTTCTTATCGCTAGGCAGGAATAAAGTCTTCACCTGCATTTGCAAGAAATCACAGAGGTTTTAACATGGTCAAAATTAGCAGAAGCATGTATAAAAAGTCTTTAAGTACTTGCAACCAACCTTATCCCAGTTCTCTTCAATTTCAATCCCTCCACACTCTGAGTTCTGAGTTCCCTCCAATGCTATAATGACACATGCTCCTTGTTTTGTTCCTCTAATTTGGTATTACATAAAATTCACCACGTGGCAGTGGTGTGTCATTACACTATTGGGACCCACAATAAAGACGAAATATGTTCATATTGAATTTATTTGATTAGAACAAATTTTTCTGATGCTGTGATGTTTACTAATACTGTTCTGAAAGAGATGGAGGAGTTCTACCTTGAGCCCAGCCATTGTAGTTCCATACTCCTTGTACAGTTCCACGCACATTTTCGGGACCTTGCTTTCCTCAATTTTAAGATGGTGCAGCATGAAATCTGTATTAATATACATAAATATATATATATATATATGATTTCAGTATCAATAACACTATCATGAAGTACATAATTTACTTACTAGGATCTACTCTTTCAAAAGAACTTTAGTTGCTTGATTCTTGAAGGGAAGTTCATGTAGAAATATTAGGACTTGCTTAATTGTTGCTTTTTGACTCACCGATTATGTTCTTGCGACACGCTAAGTTGAGGCCAATGCTCAAGGGATACAATGTATCTTCCATGTCTGAAATACAAAACCACACCAACACCATGGTAAGTACTATAATAGATAATGTAAATTTGTTTCTGATAATTAATTAATTTTAAAAAAATGTAATTTTGTTGGAGACTGATCATGCAGCTTAAACGTACCAAAGAGTAGGCAGTCATACTTGGCTCCAGTACTGGTAACAGAATCCATTCTTGAAGATGGAGCTGCAATAGAATGCCATAAGAAGAAGTTAACAACATAGTTACATGCTAAAACCTCAGAAATTATATACCAGGAAAGCTTTCCGATCAACGAATTCAAAACAAAACATATAATGTGATAAATATTAGACCGCGAGAATAAGAAATAAGAAATAAGAAAACATCAAAATAGACGATGGGCACCTCTAGGGAAGATCACTTCAAACAAAGGAGTGCCGGATGGTTGAAGATACTACAAGCAAGCAAGCATATTTATACAAAACGAAAGGCACTTTAGCATGGTCGATTGGAATATGACACATCCAATGCACCGATGGGGATTGAAGTAAGCATATCCCTTTATTAGATAGAAGACGATGAGAAGTATAATAATCCTGAACAATATATACATCATTAATTGAAGCATAGATAGAAGACGATGATTACAGGTTCATCATTTGCAATCAAGCTCTTGTTAGCATCAATATTTAGACATAGCTAATGGCCAATTAGCCAGTGATCATGTATAGCATGACAGGAACAATGATATAAGCCCCTACATACTAATATGAATATCTCAATTAAGCATGACATAGAACGACACCCCACCTACTTTGTGTCATTAGACAAACTAAAGCTGCCCAAATTCATCACCCTTCTTTCCAATTACTGAAAAGGAAGAAAAGGAAAAGGAAAAGGAACGACACCCCACCTACGGGGACTCACCGCCGCTGCCGAAGATGTCGCTGTAGAAGTCGCGTCCTTGAGGTGGCGCCTCCTAGCGGGGCTGCTCGTCTCCCCTCCGAACACCGGCTTCTCCCCGATCCCGGATCTGGGTCGGGATCAGGAGTCCATCGAGCGCTCCCGGCTTCGGCGGAGGTCCGCCACGTAGGAGCGGCGCAGGGGTCCACCGAAGACGTCGGCGAAGTCGACGTCGGAGGAGCTCCTCCGTTGTTGTTGCGTTGCAGGTAGCGATCATAACGGATCTTGCATGAGGAGGACCCGATTGTCATCCATCGGAAGAGGGAGGAAGAGGAGGAGGAGATTGGGTTAGGGTTAGGGTTAGGGTTAGGGCTGGGATGAGTGGATGGGAAGTAGAGGAGGAGAGAAGAACCTTGACTGATACCGCCAGCTCCCTCCCCATCTCCTCCTCCCTTTCTAACTAGGTTTAGGGTTTTGGATCTAGGGTTAGAGTTTTGGAGTTGGGGGAAAGGAAGGAGAAGAAGAGGAGGAGAGGAGAAGATCGACCAGAATGAAAATTTTTTGTTGAAGCGTGGGGTGCAGCAAGGTTTTTGCCAAAAAAATTGAACTTAAAAAATATTACAAGTTTGCCACCGCTCTAAAATATTAATGACGTTTTATTTTATAAACGTTATAAAATGTCCAGAATTAGCCCAAACCGTCATAGAAAAAAGGTATTTCGAACTTTGATGACGCTTCTTTATCAGCCATCATGAAATCCACTTATCAAGCGTCATTAAAAGGGTTTTTTGTTGTAGTGTGAGGATGATATCCGATCACGGTATCTACACCTGTTTGACTCACAAGGTATATCTCTTTCTGTATACCTTGATTGTCCTGATTCTTCATGCTTATCACCTTATGGGCAGAACTGCTTGATGTCATGGATCGATGAATTTACACATATAGTACTTGCTTTTTGATATGGTAAAATGATTGCTTGACCACTAGAATTTCTTGTATTAGTTTAGCTCCGATCTTTCTACCTGCTTGGATTTGAAATTCCGAGGACGAAATTTTTCTAAGGTGGGTAGACATGTCACTCCCCGTTCCCGGAATGCGTATTTTTTTTATACATATAAAATTCATGTATATTTATTTAGTATTTATCATGTATTATTCTGTTAATTAATTATCTGCTCTTTAATTTTCATATCAATCATTTTTCTGCAATTTTATTGTCTGTATTTTATTTTCTGCAATTTATTTCTGTATTTTATTTCCTGCTTTTAATCTTCTGTTTACCTTCGGGTTGGCCTTGGCCGAACCCCCACAAACCCGGCCCATTAGCTCCCACCTACCACCATCCTTCCTATTTAAAGCTTTCATCTCATTCTCTCTCCTCATTACTTATTCTCACCATTACTTCTTCTTCTTCCTCTCATCACTCTCCACCCACTAGCAGTAGCAGTAGGCAAGTGCAATCTTGCTTCTCCTTCATCCATTTTTATGGATCATTACTCTTCCTCTCAAGATTCTGAGAGAGTTTACTACTTGGCATTTTCGATTTCTATGGCTGGTTTTTTCTAGATCAAAGTTGCTATATTTTCGTTTATTCATGGGTTTTGACCTCCCAACTTAGCGTGTTTTCTGGCTGGGAACCTCATTTTCTGGCTTGGGACGAAGGCTGAGTCACGCACACGTTCTTACGTGGCTGCGTGGATTTTTAGTCACGCACACGTCTCTACGTGTCTGCGTGTATTTTCAGTCACGCTCACGTTCTCATGAGCGTGCGTGTATTTTCAGTCACGCTCACGTTCTCATGAGCGTGCGTGTATTTCTTAGTCACGCTCGCATTTGCGTGCATGTATTTCTTAGTCACGCTCGCATTTGCATGCGTGTATTTCTTAGTCACGCTAACGTTCTAATGAGCGTGCGTGTATTTTCAATCACGCACACGTCTCTGCGTGTCTGCGTGTATTTTTAGTCACGCTCACGTTCTCATGAGCGTACGTGTATTTTCAGTCACGCTCACGTTCTCATGAGCGTACGTGTATTTTCAGTCACGCACACATCCATGAGTGCGTGGATTTTCAGTCACGCACACATCCATGAGTGCGTGGATTTTTAGTCACGAATACGCCCACGAGTGCGTGCGTGGATTTCTTATCATTTTCCACACTCACACTGTGCATGCCAACAGGAACCATTTTCACGCTCACTTCGACTAGACTTGTTGGCGTGACTTTTGGCCTTAGCTTAGACTTGCTGGCGTGACTTTTAACCAGGATATTTTTATTTGTCCTATAATTATTCATTTAATGATAGCATGATAATTCTTAGTGGTTGATTGGCCGTTCAAGATGATTTGTTTGTGTACTGCACCTACTCCGTTGCCTAACTGAGATGATCAGAATGTCAGGACATGACGGGCTAACTTCTGTCCTTGTTTGGTTGGAAGGTTGGTTCGAAGTGTTTTGATGTTATATGAATCCTAGTGGGAAGCAGAGATCTATTACTATATTCTCTTACTTACTGGTTTAGTCCTTCATATCGTCCTTCATTGTGGTACTTGCTATTAGAGGTCTAACCTCTCTGGTTTTGCATGGCCAGATTTAGAGCCGGTCCCCGAGGACTTAGCTTACTTCTACCTCCAGGATGGTCAATACTAGGGGAATGATCGCAGGAGGACTCGAGTGGATTTTCTTACTTCACCTCTCGTTTTGTCATTTACTTTATACTTAGCCGTTTGGCACCGACATATTAGTCGGGTCGTCTCGTACTTACTTTTGCATAATTGTAATTAAGTCAGACTGCAGCTGATAACAATTGTGTATACTTTGCTATATACCATCTGGCTATGTTTTGTAAATCCAGATCTCAAGAACATTTTGACTGAGCGTTTGGAACGTCTTACTGCTTTATCTTACATGTTCTCTATTTCTGTTTCTTGTTTTGAATGATTGAGACAATAGATGCGAAATGACTATAGTAAGACTTCCATGTAGTATACACCCCTCGTTTGGTTAGACAGCATTGATCGTATTATACGGTATTCATCTACCCGTAATACGTAGCTGGCTGAGTCATTCCCCCGCTCTCCAGTATTCTGGTTCTGGGGCGTGACACCAAGTCGTGCGTGGGATAATTTTTCTCGTGCGGCTTTAGCTGTCGGGAAGCAAAAGATATTACCTTGTTCCGCTGCATCAGCACACACCCCAAGTCCTGACCGGACGCGTCGCTGAATATCTGGAAACCCTCAGTCCCTTCTGGAAGTGCGAGTATCGGGGCCGAGACGAGCCTCTGCTTCAACTCTTGGAATGCAGCTTCACAGTCGTCTGACCATTCAAATACGACTCCTTTCTGGGTGAGGTGGGTCAGAGGCGATGCGATCTTCGTGAAGTCTTTCACGAAGCGTCGGTAGTATCCCGCTAAGCCAAGGAAACTTCGAATCTCGCCGACGGACGCTGGCCGTTTCCAATCGACAACGGCTTCAACTTTCTTTGGGTCGACCGCAATGCCTTCAGCAGAAATGATGTGTCCGAGGAATACGACGCTGTTAAGCCAGAATTCACATTTGCTTCGCTTTGCATACAGTTGATTTTCTCGAAGGGTCTGAAGCACGGTCCGCAGATGCTCAGTGTGTTGCTGCCGATTCTTCGAGTAGACGAGTATATCGTCGATAAAGACTACTACAAACTTGTCGAGGAATGGTCGAAACACCCGATTCATTAAATCCATGAAAGCAGCAAGAGCGTTCGTTAGGCCGAACGGCATTACCAGGAACTCGTAATGGCCGTATCGAGTGCGGAAGGCAGACTTCGGCACATCGTCCGGCTTGATCTTGAGTTGGTGGTAACCCGAACGCAGATCAATTTTAGAGAACACCGTGGCTCCTTGAAGCTGATCAAACAGATCATCTATACGGGGCATAGGGTACTTGTTCCGGACGGTGGTTTTATTCAGCTCGCGGTAGTCGATACAAAGACGCATAGAGCCATCCTTCTTCTTGACAAACAGTACTACGGGCGCTCCCCACGGCGAGACGCTGGATCGGATGAATCCCTTGTCGAGCAATTCCTGTAACTGCACCTTGAGTTCTTTAAGCTCTGCAGGGGCCATTCTGTACGGGATCTTCGAGATCGGTCGAGTGTCGGGGAAGGTATCTATAGTGAACTCAATCTCTCGATCGGACGGCATGCCGGGCAGCTCGTCCGGGAACACATCGGGGAATTCTGCCACAACGTCGGTCTGACCCGCGTTTGCACCATCCTGTCGCATGTCTCGAACGGAAGCTAGATAGCCTTCGCACCCGGAACGCAGCATCCGTCGAGCAGATATCGCAGAGATCACCATGCAGGTCGGCGACGCCTCACCACACGAGTAGCAGAATTTAGGCACTCCCGGTATGCGGAATGTGACCTTATTTTCAGCACAGTCTATGGTTGCGTTGCACGGACCGAGCCAATCCATCCCCAGAATGATATCGTAGTCCTTAATATTTAGAACTATCGCATCGAGACTGACCTTTTGACCACCTATACAGATAATTCTGTCTCCGTAGACTAAACTCGCAGCTAGTGGCATGCCCGACGGGATGTTAACAGTGAGCTCAAGACCGAGCGGTGTCAGGGGAAATTTGTGCTCGGCGGCAAAGTCCGCCGATATAAAACTATGCGTGGCACCTGAATCAAACAATACACGAGCAGGTTTATTATTGAATTGCAGTATACCTGTCACGACTGTATCAGATGCGAACACTTCGTCTCGGGTCATGGCGTAGACGCGGCCCTGAGCATTAGGGCGACGGTCTTGGCCATCTTGTTGTACGGTCGGTGGAGCCCGAGGTGCTTGGCCTCGATTCTGATTATGTTGTCGTGGACGCTGGTTTGACTTCTCCGGGCAGTCGCGTACGGCATGGTCGGCTCGGCCGCACCCGAGGCACGTACCGTTCTTCAATCGGCACTCGCTGATCAAGTGCCCCACTTTGTGGCAGAATATGAAAACTACTCGATCCTTCGTCTGGTTGCCGCCTCCGTTGCCGCGATTTTGACGCTTGTGTGCGTTGTTGCCTCCCGCATTACTATGGCGTTTGTTATTAAAGTGAACAGCACCGATAGTAGTAGGAGGATACTCGGACTCCAGACGGATGGCGTGGTTGAGTGCCTCGTCCATGGTTTTGTATTCGGCCACCGAAACATGCGCACGGATAGTTGAACGCAGGCCCACTTCGAATCGTCGAGCTCGACTTGCGGTGGTAGGCAGATAGTCTCCAGCAAACTTGGCCAGTTTGTTGAATTCGGCCGCGAACTGCCTTACAGTCGTACTACCTTGCCTCAATTGCATGAATTCATTTTCCTTTTCCTGTCGCACGGCTGCTGAAAGATATTCTGTCTTGAACGCACTTTTGAATGTAGTCCAGGAGATTGCCGTCGTCTCATCTTCACGTCGAATAGCCCATTTCTGCACAGCCCACCAATCGTGCACGTTCATTCGAAGTAGAAGTTGAGCACACGCGACTTTCTTCGAGTCCTCGACATCCAGAAGCTCGAACTTATCTTCCAGCTCCTCTAGCCAGTCGATCGCCACCACGGGATCTTCTGTGCCGTTGAAAGAAGTACGGCAGCTTTTCGTGAATTTTGAC
Organism: Iris pallida; assembly: GCA_029216955.1. Lineage (NCBI taxonomy): Eukaryota > Viridiplantae > Streptophyta > Magnoliopsida > Asparagales > Iridaceae > Iris > Iris pallida. Next base: position 4,902,829 of record JANAVB010027997.1, read on the forward strand.
ACGTCGAAGTTAGAACTTCTCGGTGCTGCAGTCGAGAGCGCGGGCGCCTCTGGTTCAGCTTCGTTAGATCGAACCGCAGGCTGGGTCACAGTAGGTGCCATCGTTGAGTTGTTATTGTTACCGACGATAGACTGTACGATCTGCTGGAGTGTATTCAGTTGCTGCTATTGCAGCTTGAATTGAGCCTCGAACCGATTCTCAAATTGAGCCTGACGAGCCTCCGCTTGCTGACGATGGAGCTTATTTTGACGTTGCTGTATTTCAAACATCTGCAGCATACGTTGTATCGGGTCGCCGGAAGTTCCGGCTACAGAAGGCGTCATTCCCGTTGGGTTGACGAAATGCTCGGGTCTAGAAGCACTCGAGCCGCTGGAAGCGCTCGTCTCGTCTTCCGCCTGAGCTCCCGTAACTGCAGGGAAAAAGGAAGGCAACTCTCGTTAGTTTCAGAAAATGTCCTGGGTTCAGCGTATGGAACAACTCTTCTCATCGACACGAGGTCAACGGTCGGAGACTAGAATTCGACACTAGAGGCCAAGGACGTAAAGCCGCGCTCTGATACCATTATGTCACACCCCGATTCCGTCGAATCGATAGTCGTTCCCCGGACATGATGCCGTGCGAACCTAATTTGCGAACGCACAAGGCATAGTCATAAGGCAATCCGAGACACGAGATCTAAGAGAGTACGCAGACAAATTGAATCACACAATTAGTAAAGGAACTTGATTCTTTATTGATAATGAACATCATTTACAGACTCCGGTACAAGACTCATTGCCGCGCGGGCTACAACATGACTCAATTACAAAAGAGTACCGACGAGATAGTTGTTCCATACATTGCACACATCCCTCAATATACACAAGTACTCCAGTGACCTGAATGGGAGGGACGCTGAGTCATCTTCCTTGGACTGTCGAGATCCTTCAAAGTGGAGTCGCTGAGAGAGAGAGAGTCTTCGATGCACGGCCGAAGCTTCAAAAGTTACGAACGTCGCCGAGCTAGTTGGCGCGTCCTTCCTGGTTCGCGGGACCTGCAAAGAGCGAGGATCGGCACGAAACACATGTACTGGCGAATGGCTAATTAAATCCAAGCTCTAGCATTTGATTCAAGAAATTTCATAAACATGTTAGCTAGCTATTTTAATGATCTTTCTAACCGTCCTACTCGATTTACATGTTAACATGTTTTGAGGCAAGCATATGAAATTGTATAACATTGAGCAACTATCATATTTACCCCATGCCACGTGCATTTGTTAAGCAATAAGAAGGGTGTGAAGGCCACTGGCAATTTCAAGCCATCGCGGACATATAGCTGCATGAGTTAGACGGCGACCCTTTCGCGTCGGGTAGCGAGCCCTGTGCGAAAGTTCTCGCATAACTCGTGCCGATGAAGGCTGGCACTTGCTATACACTCGTTCCTCCCGGGCCGAATCGGTCCCTTGGCCTAGGTAACCGTTCGAGGAAACTACACCTTGTCGACAAGTTGTCCAATAACCGTTTTCCTTTGAACTTAGTTGATTTGGGTCATTTGGCCGTATCATTACGATAAACATTAATCGATTCATTCATTGTTTTGCATAGACCAAGTATGATTATATAAGAAAGCATGTTTTCCATTTCCAAAATCGGCAGTTCGTTAACAAGTGGTTCGTGAAGTATCGTGCCACGATTTCATTGATTCTACACTATTATGACAAGCATTTATTTTACTTCACATATTGAATTTTGAAGTAGAGGGACGGGACAAAGGAGGTCAGCCACTCGCCTTAGGCTTGCTTCAAGCGAGCGACCGGTTGGCTGCGCTGTCGTCGCCTACGCGATCACCTGCAATCGCATAAGCAACTGATTAGAATACTGTGTATTTTAAGAAATTTTGATATGAATGCGAGTTCGAAAACGCATCACGAAAACCCATCGAAAATATTCACGAAAAGCGCATTCACGAAAACGAAAGCCAAAGCCAAATCAAGTGCGGCATGAAAACCAGAGCAACGGGAGGTCTCTCCCGACTCAGCCGCAGAGCCAATCCTCGAGACGCAACCCGCTGAATATGGGACTTGGTTCCGAAGAAGCCATTCCATAACGTGGAATGGATCTTAATTCAACCGTTCCCGTTCGATCGACTCGGCCGATTCCGACCTATCGGTCCCGACCGAATCGATAGCGACAGTGTTCCTTTCTCGTGCACCCCGTGGACGGAGACGGGACACGATGTAGGGACGGGGCACTACAGTATATGACTTGAGCGTTAGCGTCGCCTATAGAACCAGGTCTGTCTAAGGCACGAGCTACGATGGATCTAGTAAAGAGTATGCCACGATCTAAGGAAATCCACGCGACTTGTTGTCGCCGAGATCGGTCCCGCTACTTGGGAGTCTCGCTATGTCTTGATATGTCCCGTATACGAGATCGATCCCGCGGCTTGGGAGTCTCGTTAAGTCTTGATAAGTCCCGCACACGAGATTGATCCCGCGGCTTGGGAGTCTCGTTAAGTCTTGATAAGTCCTGCACACGAGATCGGTCCCGTGGCTTGGGAGTCTCGTTAAGTCTCGATAGAAAGAAGGAATGCATGGTCATGTTAAGGAAGGATTGGTTAGATCGAGTTGAGACTTGCATGGTCATTGGACAACTTGTCGACAAGGTGTAGTCTTTTCGAATGATTGCCGGGGCGCCGGGATCATTCGGCCCGGGGGAAGCGAGTTACGGCTCAAAGTAGGATGCTGGATAACCGCATGGGAGACTTCGGCACCTCCGGGCTAGCTACCCGTGTAGGGACGAGCCGATATCCCACGAGCCGTGTCCGAGATAGCTTGACATTGCTAGTGACCACTCATGTAGATGTGTCGGCAATAGCGGCACACCGCGTGTATGCCTTTGGATTGGGTTTAGAACTGGAATCATGTCTAGTCGGTAACACAATATCTGGGCCTAAGATTTGGCTGATGCATAGGCACCGTGCTTAGCACGATACTTGGCGTCGGGATGTCCATGAGATCGATACTAGGTTTGGCAAGTCTTGTGTAAGTTGGTTCATGAGTCGAATAGAAAGACCGTTAGGCGGTAGCATGGATAAGTCTTGATAAGTTACGAGGCGCGGCCTCAATCTTGAAGTATATACAAGTCTAAGCAAGGTCTTAAGGCACAAATCAAGTCTAGTAACACGACCTGCACGAGTCTTCCCCTTGACGTCGTTGGCACGAGAATAGGCTTGAGGCACTTGGGTTTGAGTAAAGGTCTTGGCACGGCCGAGTTCGCGTAAGTTGTTCCTCGGCGAGGCACTGTCTTGAATATGTCTAAGTTCACGAATAGAGTATGGCACGACCCTGCTGTTCCGAGTTACAAGTTTGGTCAAGTACCTAGGCGATGAGGCACTGCCTCGATCGAAACACACGTTAGGATTATAGTACGAACATGTATTGGCACCATCAGGTGTCACACCCCAGAACCAACATACTGGAGAGCGGGGGAATGACTCAGCTAGCTACGTATTACGGGTAGATGAATACCGTATAATACGATCAATGATGTCTAACCAGACGATGGGGTGCATACTACATGAAAGTCTTACTATGGTCATTTCGCATCTATTGTCTCAATCATTCAAATAAGAAACAGTAATAAAGAACATGTAAGATGAAGCAGTAAGGCGTCCCAAACGCTCAGTCAAAATGTTCTGGAGATCTGGCTTTACAAAATATAGCCAGATGGTATAGCAAAGTATACACAATTGTTATCAGCTGCAGTCTGACTTAATTACAATTATGCAAAAGTAAGTACAAGACGATCCGACTAACATGTCGGTGCCAAACGGCTAAGTATAAAGTAAATGACAAAACGAGCGGTGAAGTAAGAAAACCCACTCGAGTCCTCCTGCGATCATTCCCCTATGACCATCTTGGAGGTGGAAGTAAGCTGGATCCTCGGGGACCGGCTCTAAATCTGGCTATGCAAAACCAGAGAGGTTAGACCTCTAATAGTAAGTACCACAAGGGAGCACGATATGAAGGATTAAACCAGTAAGTAAAAGAATATAATAATAGATCTCTGCTTTCTACTAGGATTCATATAACATCACGACACTCCGAACCAACCTCCCAACCAAACAAGGACAGAAGTTGGCCCGTCATGTCCTGATATTCTGATCATCTCAGTTAGGCAACAGAGTAGATACAGTACACAAACAAATCATCTTGAACGGCTAATCAACTCTTACGGCTTGCTATTGTGAGTCCCAAGTTATCCTGGAATTATGCAAAATAGGGATTCCTCAGTTCTTACTATGTACGAGCAAGGCTAGTCTATCCAGTCAATCAATTGTGCCAATCATGTAGTTAGACGAGTCCCAGCGGGACGCCCGCCGTTATAGCATGTACAATAATATAAGCAGATATCGTTTCCTGCCCGTGTGACAGATTTACAGTATTTGTGGGAACCAGCCGGCCTGTCGGGCACTTAATAGTCCCAAGAGGGCTGCCATGTAAGAACTCGGAAATCCGTTCTCTCCATGCCATCGTTATTTTATTTGACTTAATGGTCTCTACTTTGAGTGAAGTTCCATGCCGTAGATCATGGTCATTCAATGAGTACTTTCGTACGGGGTACGATATGCGCAACTCTACAACGATACCCGTGCGGCTAGGTTGTAGGTCTTACATAGCGTGATGCAACAATCAAATCTGACCACGGGGTAATTGTCACGCCCCGACCCGGAATCACCCGAATTATCGTTCTCGCAGGGGGCGTGATGCCGCACAAGCCTGGAGTTGTGCTTGTGTAAGGCAAGATGACAAGTTCTCAAATGGTTATCTTTTGATTCGATATTTAACAACGAAAGGAAACAGAGTATACGAAACAATTCTCTTTATTGATATTCGAAATCAGATTACAAAGGCTTTCGATAGCCTAACAGAATTCACCAGATTGGCTACAACACTCAGGTTCTCTCTTGCCCACAAAGGATTTCGTCGTTCCATACATCATGCCTTCTATATCTCGGTACGCATCAATCCTGTCGCGAGTCCGAGCGTCAATGCGATCGCACGCTTCAATACGCTTTGGCATTCCAAGCCTCAACGCGTTCAAGCAACGCTTCGCCGCGAGCAATCCATTCCCTGTACCCTGCATGAAGCTGGTGGGGGATCAGTACGTTCGTCCTCGCATGTACTGAAGCAAAGATCTTCTTTCCAAACCGATATTTTAATATTTATGTTGAATCATGCAAGTTAGCTTATGATCTTGCTATGTTCTCCTTAGGGTCAATTTTATGGCATATTCGAAAGCGTAAAGCATGTTATCATAGCAAGTATGTTATCGAATTGAATAGGCAAGCAAGCATTCTCGTGTTTGATTCGTGGCGCGACTTACCAAGTCGACGCACTCGCCCTTGCACCGACGCAAGGTGAATACGCCAATCTGTATTCCCTGTCATGTTATAAGTGCCTTCTATTCGGATCCATCCATGCAGGATACGTATATCTTGCACTTCCAAATCCATCGCCCTTAACTATATGAAGGTCACTAGCTTGTCAAGCTAGAATGGACTTATATTTATCGAATCGAATATGTAAGACGACAATCACTCAGTTGTGGTTGCTAACCACAATCAGAGGACCTTCGAAGTACTCGTGTAAGTGGCTTATCACATTCACTAGACAGTCGCTACCCGTCTAGTCGAAGTACACCAACAATACCGATTATCACAGTCCCTCCTAGGCCGAACGGTCCCAGCGCCCTGGTGATCACGTTCGAGGGAAGAAACACCCGTGCACGGGCAATAGTCTTTAAGTCCATTTGACCATGCAACGAATCTTATATTTCATACAACCAAGCAAGTTCGCTTATCTCTATTTCAATTGGCACAACGCCCCAATGTTCTCAACGAACGTCCGAAGGCTACAAACATTTCGAAGGGCACCATGCCGTATTATCATCTCGCATTTCTCCGTTATCAATTCTATGTTCTTACGTTTCATTCTTCGTTTCAATGTTTCAATGGCATCATGCCTCAACTCAATGCTCGTCAACCGAATGACCCGAAGGTCTCGAACACCTTTCGAGGCATTATGTCATATCCGACAGTTCCGCCACATTCATGCCACAACTGTATTCTTTCGCAAGGAAGCCATCTTTTATTATCCCGTGCACGTAGGCACGTTTCGACCGTATACCGATATTCTATGACTTAGCATTCAATGTCCGTGGCTTGCGCGCTAGGGCGCTCGCCTATTGTCTTTCAATGTTCTAGCCGTTCTAACTCGTACGCGAAGGCACGGTATGGTTCGTGCACTAAGGCACTCGCCGAGTACAGATATCCCATGTTATTGCGGCTTACGCACCAGGGCGCTCGCCTTAGCGAGATATCCAATGTTCCGTAGCGAGTTGTGCATTGATGCACGTTTCATTTCAATTGTACTAACTTAGTGTTCGACACACGTTATGATTTACTTCCGATCGGACCACGCCCGTGGCGTCGATAGGTTAACTTTTAGCATACAATGATATATCTGACTTATTGAATGAAGGAGTAAAAAGAAGTCAATCCTCCCACCTTGAGTCGATACGCCTTTCTCGTTTCGCCGAGCCGATGCGGCTCGATTTCATAACTTTGTTGCACGGCCACTCTCCTGACATAGCCATTCGAGCACTTCGTGCTTATTGAGTTTGTACGTCCGATTTGCCTTAGCGTGCCAACGCTTCCGTCCGTCGCAAGGCGTCGATTTGGTTCCGCGGTCTCCTTACTAAATATTGCCGAAGATCGACCTCTAATATTTTCGTGTCAAAGTATAACCTGCACACGAAACCAACTAAAATCAATACTTGCATCGATTCGGACTTGCGCCTTGGTCGATTCGATTTCTTAGAATCTTCGAGCCGATTCAATGCACTCATCCTTCGGGGCAACGCGGCGCTTCGCATCGATTCACTCGATGCATTCTTTCGGGACAAGGCAACTCTTCGCATCGACTTAGTTCGATGCGTTGCTCGGGACAACGTAACTCTCGTATCGATTTGCATCGATACTTAATCGGGTCAACGCAACTCTTCGAGTCAACGACTCATCATAATGCACCGTGCATAGCGGGGCATTACAGAATATACCACTCAAAACAAGGTTCGTCCCGAACCGAAACCAATACTAAATTTTCTAAGGGTTTCATTAGATCGTTCCACGATCTCGTCTCACCATCGTTTGGATCGTACAACTTAGTTTGGAATCATACACATATTTTAGGCGTCCCACCAATATATGCATTTCAGCCGAGCTCAGTTGTAAGATATCGGAACAACGCAAACACGTAACTCTTATTCTCAATAGCTTGCCATCTCGTATTCTCGGTAGGACTTGGCTCTATTACTTGTTCTTGCAATTCTAGCACACTTGCATATTGATACATACGTAATTCGCCAACAAAAGTTAAGGCACACGATGCGATTCAAAATCACATTTCTCACTTTGTAAGTTTCATCGGGACTATCAATTCTACGCGTCGCGTCAAGCCGTCGCGCATCCGATCACAACGAGTCTCCGCAACACCTTGCGTTTGGCGTCACTATCCAACGATTTCTGATGTTCTACTTCGTATCCTATCTTGACATGATTCTCTTTTGTTGACTTGCAAAAGCATCAACATTCAGGACTACGTCCGCTAGGTGACTTACCTAGACACCGTGCTCAAATCCTTCCGACGCAAGTTTAAATTGACATTGCACAAAGGCCACAATCTATTCGACTCAAAAGTTTACATCAAGGCGACGGTGCTCAAGACAACGATCGCCTTGACACGAAAATCTTTACGACGTGCCTTACGTTCGATTCCTATCGAGTAGGAATTTTACTAGCCAAATTCCCGAATTATCCGTCTCGCAACATCGAACGTAAGTTCAATTCACACAAGCTCAATTGCAAGGTAAATCCGAATCTAATGACATGCCTCGTAAGTCTTTTCCTTATCGTTCCCTCTCGTGCATAGCACGATTCTCGCAATCGCCTATCCGAATCACCAAGTTCGTTGGTGAATTTCTAGTTTGTTCGTCGACCAACATAACCATTCAAATATTCATCCGACGAATACTCAAATCTAACTATATCATTCTCAATCGAAAGTTGTTCCAACAATTCTCGATCGCCTAGACTTATCGTCAACATGCATCGCGTAAATTTGTTATCGATACAATCCCATATGCGATATCGCATGGGTCATCTTACGGTCTGCAGCATTCAATTTGATTTGGCGGTCAAGTCTTCTAGGGTCAGCTGCCCCGAAGCTACGCTCGATAATTATGGATCATCACCGAAGGACAGTGTACTACGAACCATGATATATCTTATTTCGGAGCCAAATCATGTTCCGATGATTCTATGCGACTATCCAAATTTCTGAAAAAAACTATTTCTATCGGCGCAATCTTAGCGCAACTATCCTCCGAGTAAGGTCATGCACTCCGTCGATGATTCTGCTATTCACGACGCGTCTACTCGCATTGAGTTCGAGTCTATCTTATTTTGCGGTCGACACACGAGATGCTATACGCATCGAGCAATCGTCGATGACTTATAGTCTCGCCCTGATTAATCACAAAATTTACGATCAACCAAGTTCGTTCATTCTCGCATCGTTACTTACAAAATTTCGTAGCGTGAGGCACACTCTATTTTGTATTCTCACATCGCTTACGTTTCCTTACGTATCGATCTCGATATGCCGTATCCATTTCGATAATATAAGGGTCAACTCTGAATCCGTTTCAACGTCAACTTAACTCGTATCGCATATATCCAAGTTCGCAACGAACTTTTCCATACGCATCGACTCGTTCTCTAATTTGCCACATCCCGCTATACTTCGATCGCGTAACTGAGTTACCGATTATCCAACATCGAACCCTCAAGTCATACGATCTCGCCCTCTAAGTTTCGCGTGTTTTCAGTCGTACTCAAATGGGTTTCACCGTTACGTAACCAACTATTTCTTAGGCACGATTATTCGCGTCAACCAACTTTCTGACCGAAATCGCACATCGTGCGATTCGATTACAATTCACATCGCCCAACATTCTTTATCGAAATCGCAAGTCGTACGATTCGATTCGTCTCGCCCAACATTTCAATCGGGATCGCAAGTCGTGTGGTTCGATTTTAACCTTTTGAGTTTTCTATCCCGTCGATCCGATTGTTGCCTCAAGGCATAATCGTTTCGCTAGTTCCCGTCATTCGACCGACACATAAATTTTCAATCGACGTATTATTCAATGTTACAAGTCCCGCCTTACCGTTCTAGCCGATCATCGAAGAACACTTGCATCAACATACCGTCGTACAAATTCTCAATCGAGTCTCGGCGCTATCCCGTCCGTTGCGGACAAACCTTCCGCAATTCTCACAAAACGTCGATACAATTTATCGCACAAGTGGTATTGCATATACCACTCGGAATCGAGTCATTCATTGCATCGGTGGTATGCCATATACCACCCAGAAATTAAGTTACTTCCGTCGCAACGTACTCTTTACGTACTAACGATCTCATCCGACTCACGATTTCCGCAGTGATCGTGCTTGATCACAACCGTAACTCTGATTAATCAAAATTCGACGCAACTCGGCCAATGCATTCATTTGCCAACACAGTTCGGCGCGCAACCGAACCGATTTCGTTTCTCGATTTATAACTTTTTATTTTCTTTCGTTGCATCTTGTGCAAAAATTCATTTTCGATATCCGTTGCACTTCGTGCATCGATTATTTTGATACGCGTTGCACCACGTGCAATAATTTTACTTTTAATACGCATTGCACATCGTGTAACGATTTACTTCCGATAATTACCGTACCTCGTGCATCGATTTATTCTCGATACGCATTGCACATCGTGCAACATTTCATTTCCGACATTCAAAGTCAATGCTCAAATCCGTTTCAACACATTCGATATTGACTTATCGCTTTTCATCTCAACGCACATTTGAAATCGATATGTGAATCCGTTCGACACATTCAATATGAACTTTCATTTTCTTTTCAACGCATCATTACAATCAACGTGTGGCAATTGCTGCAGCAACATTCTACGACTATCATTGTATCGATGCGACCAACATTTCTCGTATCGTTCGTTGTAAACAACGAATATCTCAAACCACAATTCACGACGTGTTGCATCTACGGCAACAAATTCTCGAATTCATATCTCGCAACTTGTTGCACTTGCAGCAACAAACCTTTTCCGACTTTTCCAACTAACATCATGTAATTTCCAAACAACACGCGGCAAAATTACATGATTTGTATTAGACTTATTGTATGGAACATCCAGTACGGCATCGAGTAGAGTCAAGAGTGATTTCGATTGGTGGTGGGCAACTTTTAGAACTGAAATGAAGCAAGCGTCCAGAGGAAATTGAGCCTAGAGCTCTGATACCAATTTGTCACGCCCCGACCCGGAATCACCCGAATCATCGTCCTCGCAGGGGGCGTGATGCCGCACGAGCCTGGAGTTGCGCTCGTGCAAGGCAAGATGACAAGTTCTCAAATGGTTATCTTTTGATTCGATATTTAACAACGAAAGGAAACAGAGTATACGAAACAATTCTCTTTATTGATATTCGAAATCAGATTACAAAGGCTTTCGATAGCCTAACGGAATTCGCCAGATTGGCTACAACACTCAAGTTCTCTCTTGCCCACAAAGGATTTCGCCGTTCCATACATCATGCCTTCTATATCTCGGTACGCATCAATCCTGTCACGAGTCCGAGCGTCAATGCGATCGCACGCTTCAATACGCTTTGGCATTCCAAGCCTCAACGCGTTCAAGCAACGTTTCGCCGCGAGCAATCCATTCCCTGCACCCTGCATGAAGCTGGTGGGGGATCAGAACGTTCGTCCTCGCATGTACTGAAGCAAAGATCTTCTTTCCAAACCGACATTTTAATATTTATGTTGAATCATGCAAGTTAGCTTATGATCTTGCTATGTTCTCCTTAGGGTCAATTTCATGGCATATTCGAAAGCGTAAAGCATGTTATCATAGCAAGCATGTTATCGAATTGAATAGGCAAGCAAGCATTCTCGTGTTTGATTCGTGGCACGACTTACCAAGTCGACGCACTCGCCCTTGCACCGACGCAAGGTGAATACGCCAATCTGTATTCCCTGTCATGTTATAAGTGCCTTCTATTCGGATCCATCCATGCAGGATACGTATACCTTGCACTTCCAAACCCATCGCCCTTAACTATATGAAGGTCACTAGCTTGTCAAGCTAGAATGGACTTATATTTATCGAATCGAATATGTAAGACGACAATCACTCAGTTGTGGTTGCTAACCACAATCAGAGGACCCCCGAAGTACTCGTGTAAGTGGCTTATCACATTCACTAGACAGTCGCTACCCGTCTAGTCGAAGTGCACCAACAATACCGATTATCGCAGTCCCTCCTAGGCCGAACGGTCCCAGCGCCCTGGTGATCACGTTCGAGGGAAGAAACACCCGTGCACGGGCAATAGTCTTTAAGTCCATTTGACCATGCAACGAATCTTATATTTCATACAACCAAGCAAGTTCGCTTATCTCTATTTCAATTGGCACAACGCCCCAATGTTCTCAACGAACGCCCGAAGGCTACAAACATTTCGAAGGGCACCATGCCGTATTATCATCTCGCATTTCTCCGTTATCAATTCTATGTTCTTACGTTTCATTCTTCGTTTCAATGTTTCAATGGCATCATGCCTCAACTCAATGCTCGTCAACCGAACGACCCGAAGGTCTCGAACACCTTTCGAGGCATTATGTCATATCCGACAGTTCCGCCACATTCATGCCGCAACTGTATTCTTTCGCAACGAAGCCATCTTTTATTATCCCGTGCACGTAGGCACGTTTCGACCGTATACCGATGTTCTATGACTTAGCATTCAATGTCCGTGGCTTGCGTGCTAGGGCGCTCGCCTATTGTCTTTCAATGTTCTAGCCGTTCTAACTCGTGCGCGAAGGCACGGTATGGTTCGTGCACTAAGGCACTCGCCGAGTACAGTTATCCCATGTTATTGCGGCTTACGCACCGAGGCGCTCGCCTTAGCGAGATATCCAATGTTCCGTAGCGAGTTGTGCATTTGATGCACGTTTCATTTCAATTGTACTAACTTAGTGTTCGACACACGTTATGATTTACTTCCGATCGGACCACGCCCGTGGCGTCGATAGGTTAACTTTTAGCATACAATGATATATCTGACTTATCGAATGGAGGAGTAAAAAGAAGTCAATCCTCCCACCTTGAGTCGATACGCCTTTTTCGTTTCGTCGAGCCGATGCGGCTCGATTTCATAACTTTGTTGCACGGCCACTCTCCTGACTTAGCCATTCGAGCACTTCGTGCTTATTGAGTTTGTACGTCCGATTTGCCTTAGCGTGCCAACGCTTCCGTCCGTCGTAAGGCGTCGATTTGGTTCCGCGGTCCCCTTACTAAATATTGCCGAAGATCGACCTCTAATATTTTCGTGTCAAAGTATAACCTGCACACGAAACCAACTAAAATCAATACTTGCATCGATTCGGACTTGCGCCTTGGTCGATTCGATTTCTTAGAATCTTCGAGCCGATTCAACGCACTCATCCTTCGGGGCAACGCGGCGCTTCGTATCGATTCACTCGATGCATTCTTTCGGGACAAGGCAACTCTTCGCATCGACTTAGTTCGATGCGTTGCTCGGGACAACGTAACTCTCGTATCGATTTGCATCGATACTTAATCGGGTCAACGCAACTCTTGAGTCAACGACTCAGCATAATGCACCGTACGGAGCGGGGCATTACAGTAATCATGCCTTGACCATAAAGTACACATGCTATTTTTGTAAGATAAATAAATAAATAAATAAGTAAATAAATAATTTGAAGCCTGCATGTGCCTGTATGCCAATATTCGGGATCGGCTAATCGAGTACAATAGTTCATTACATGAACGTGTCTCATTCATTCAATTCAATAAGACGACTAGCCAGTCTCTTAGTTCCAACTAGGAACGCATGATCAATATTTAGTCCATGTCACAATCATTATCAATGGTGACAAGGCATGAAAGTCATTTAGTATTACATGGGTCGAGTCTACAACTCTCAAGGTCAAGTTCTAGTCCTACTGGGTATCCATGGATCAATCAGGACACAATCAAGGCGCATTCCACATAACAATCCATTTAAACAAATTTAACATATCATGATTTATCAAAAAATTCACGCAAAAGGCGTAAGAATATAATAGAAGAATTATCATGCCATCATTAAATGAATAATTATAGGACAAATAAAAATACCCAGGTCAAGAAGTCACGCCAAGTTGAGTAGGTTATACTAAGGCCAACAAGTCACGCCAACAAGTCTAGTCGAAGTGAGCGTGAAAATGGTTCATGTTGGCATGCACAGTGTGAGTGTGGAAAATGATAAGAAATTCACGCACGCACTCGTGGACGTGTGTGTGACTAAAAATCCATGCACTCATGGATGTGTGCGTGACAGAAAATATACGCACTCATGGATGTGTGCGTGACTGAAAATACACGCACTCATGGGAACGTGCGTGACTAAAAATATACGCGCTCATGGATGTGTGCGTGACTGAAAATACACGCACGCTCATGAGAACGTTAGCGTGACTGAAAATACACGTACGCTCATGAGAACGTTAGCGTGACTAAAAATACACGCACGCTCATGAGAACGTTAGCGTGACTAAAAATACACGCACGCTCATGAGAACGTTAGCGTGACTAAAAATATACGCTAACATGTAAGAACATGAGCGTGACTGAAAATACACGCAGCCACGTAAGAACGTGTGCGTGACTGAAAATACACGCAGACACGCTAAGTTGGGAGATCAAAACCCATAAATAACCGAAATACAACAACTTAGATCTAGAGAAAACAAGCCATAAAAATCAAAAATGCCAAGAACTAAACTCTCTCCGGATCATGAGAGGAAGAGAAATGAACCATAAAAATGGTTCTCCAAGCAAGAAGCAAGATTGCACTTACCTGCTGTGGTTGGTGGAGAGAATGATGAGAGGAAGAAGAAGAAGTAATGGTGAAGAGAAGTAATGAGGAGAGAGAAGGAGAATGAAGCCTTAAATAGGAAGGGTGGTGGTAGGTGGGAGTTATGGGCCGGGTTTGTCCAACATGAACCCGAAAATCCTCCATGGCCGAACCCAATAAGACCAAAGCAGAGAATAAAAACAGGAAGAAAATGCAGAAAATAGAATACAGAAATAAAATGCAGGAAATAATTAACATGAAAATTAAAGAGCAGATAATTAATTAACATAAAATTAAAGGAATTTAAATACAGGATAATACATGATAAATACTAAATAAATATATATGAGTTGTACATGAATGTAAAAATATGCATTCCGGGAACGGGGAGTGACATCTCTACCCACCTTAAAAAAATTCCGTCCTCGGAATTTCAAATCCAAGCAGGTAGAAATATCGGAGCTAAACTAATACAAGCAATTCTAGTGAGCAAGCAATCATTTTACCATATCAAAAGCAAGTACTATATATGTAAATTCATCAATCCACGATATCAAGTAGTTCTACCCATAAGGTGATAAGCATGAAGAATCAGGACAATCAAGGTATACAGAAAGAGATATACCTTGTGAGTCAAACAGGTGTGGATACCGTGGTCGAATATCATCCTCACGTTCCCACGTTGACTCTCCCAATGAGTGATGACCCCAAGCAACACGGACAAGACTAATTGTTCGGTTCTTGAGTATCTTCTCTCTTCGGTCCAAAATGGACACAGGCTGTTCCTCGTAAGACAGGTTGGTACCAACAACCAGCTCCGAATGATCGAGGACATGGCTTGGGTCCGGTACATACCTACGTAATTGAGATACATGAAATACGTCATGTACCTCTCGTAACGAAGGCGGGAGGGATAAACGATAAGCAACATCGCCTATCCGATCAAGAATAACAAATGGGCCCACGTACCGCTGACTCAATTTCCCGCGAACGCCAAATCTAATGACCCCACGAGTAGGTGAGATCCGCAAGAATACGTAGTCCCCAACAGAGAATTCTAACGACCTACGATGCTGGTCCGTCCAATGACGATGCCGGTCCTGTGCAACTCGAAGTCGCTCTCTAATTCCCTTAATTACTTCAACCGTCTGAACAATCATTTCTGGGCCTAACATCTTCCTCTCCCCGATATCATCCCATGCAAGCGGTGACCTGCATGGGCCACCACTAAAACCTTGTCACGCCCCAGAACCAGAATACTGGAGAGCGGGGGAATGACTCAGCCAGCTACGTATTACGGGTAGATAAATACCGTATAATACGATCAATGCTGTCTAACCAGACGAGGGGGTGCATACTACATGAAAGTCTTACTATGGTCATTTCGCATCTATTGTCTCAATCATTCAAATAAGAAACAGTAATAAAGAACATGTAAGATGAAGCAGTAAGGCGTCCCAAACGCTCAATCAAAATGTTCTGGAGATCTGGCTTTACAAAAGATAGCCAGATGGTATAGCAAAGTATACACAATTGTTATCAGCTGCAGTCTGACTTAATTACAATTATACAAAAGTAAGTACAAGACGATCCGACTAACATGTCGGTGCCAAACGGCTAAGTATAAAGTAAATGACAAAGCGAGCGGTGAAGTAAGGAAACCCACTCGAGTCCTCCTGCGATCATTCCCCTAGTATTGACCATCTTGGAGGTGGAAGTAAGCTGGATCCTCGGGAACCGGCTCTAAATCTGGCCAAGCAAAACCAGAGAGGTTAGACCTCTAATAGCAAGTACCACAAGGGAGCACGATATGAAGGATTAAACCAGTAAGTAAAAGAATATAATAATAGATCTCTGCTTTCTACTAAGATTCACATAACATCACGACACTCCGAACCAACCTCCCAACCAAACAAGGACAGAAGTTGGCCCGTCATGTCCTGACATTCTGATCATCTCAGTTAGGCAACAGAGTAGATACAGTACACAAACAAATTACCTTGAACGGCCAATCAACTCTTACGGCTTGCTATTGTGAGTCCCAAGTTATCCTGGAATTATGCAAAATAGGGATTCCTCAGTTCTTACTATGTGCGAGCAAGGCTAGTCTATCCAGTCAATCAATTGCGCCAATCATGTAGTTAGACGAGTCCCAGCGGGACGCCCGCCGTTATAGCATGTACAATAATATAAGCAGATACCGTTCCCTGTCCGTGTGACAGATTTACAGTATCTGTGGGAACCAGCCGGCCTGTCGGGCACTTAATAGTCCCAAGAGGGCTGCCATGTAAGAACTCGGGAATCCATTCTCTCCATGCCATCGTTATTTTATTTGACTTAATGGTCTCTACTTTGAGTGAAGTTCCATGTCGTGGATCATGGTCATTCAATGAGTACTTTCGTACGGGGTACGATATGCGCAACTCTACAACGATACCCGTGCGGCTAGGTTGTAGGTCTTACATAGCGTGATGCAACAATCAAATCTGACCACGGGGTAATCATGCCTTGACCATAAAGTACACATGCTGTTTTTGTAAGATAAATAAATAAATAAATAAGTAAATAAATAATTTGAAGCCTGCATGTGCCTGTATGCCAATATTCGGGATCGGCTAATCGAGTACAATAGTTTATTACATGAACGTGTCTCATTCATTCAATTCAATAAGACGACTAGCCAGTCTCTTAGTTCCAACTAGGAACGCATGATCAATATTTAGTCCATGTCACAATCATTATCAATGGTGACAAGGCATGAAAGTCATTTAGTATTACATGGGTCGAGTCTACAACTCTCAAGGTCATGTTCTAGTCCTACTGGGTATCCATGGATCAATCAGGACACAATCAAGGCAGATTGCACTTGCCTGCTGTGGTTGGTGGAGAGAATGATGAGAGGAAGAAGAAGAAGTAATGGTGAAGAGAAGTAATAAGGAGAGAGAATGAGAATGAAGCCTTAAATAGGAAGGGTGATGGTAGGTGGGAGTTATGGGCCGGGTTTGTCCAACATGAACCCGAAAACCCTCCATGGCCGAACCCAATAAGACCAAAGTAGAGAATAAAAGCAGAAAGAAAATGCAGAAAATAGAATGCAGAAATAAAATACAGGAAATAATTAACATGAAAATTAAAGAGCAGATAATTAATTAACATGAAATTAAAGGAATTTAAATACATGATAATACATGATAAATACTAAATAAATATACATGAGTTGTACATGAATGTAAAAATATGCATTCCGAGAACGGGGAGTGACATCAGGTTTGGTCGGACGTCCTCGTCCTAAAATGAATCCTAAGGCAAGACTAGAAAGACAATCGAAAGGGTTTTAAACTGCACAAAGTAAATGAACGTGTCGGTTATGTATGGGTGGGCGAGAAGCTCACTCCACCAGTACAGTTGAGTACTGACATCCACACAGTGTTCATGTGCAGGCACAGGTAGAAGCTCGTGGCGCGGAGCTCGCTTGAATGCGTCGAGGCACGGAGTTCCTTGGCGACTCGAAGCGTGCGGCCGTGCGAATTGAAGACTTATACAGGACATAATGTATGGACATCGCCTTCCGAATCTTCCGCTGGATTCAAGCATTGTATCGAGAGATGAGAGAGAGAGCAGAGTGAATTGTAAAAATGAAAGAAAAGTGAGCACGAGTGACTTGTAATTTGGCCTTGCGTCCACAAATGTAATCTTGTATTCAATATCAATAAAAGAGTTTCTTTTGAATGACTTGTGTTCATGTGTGCATGTTCTAAGTTTTCGCTGCGTATTCAATGTATCTGCTTGGGACTTCTGTGCGACAACCATGTCGCCGCCGCTGTAATCGGCCGTTATGGAACCTGCCTTACACGAGCGCAATCTAGGCTCGTGCGGCATCACGCCTTAGCGAGGACGATCGCTCCTACGGGAGCGGGGCGTGGCAATTGATGGTTAAGAGCATCTCCAACCCTATTGTGAGTTTGGAAAAAATGGTTGCCACATAAGAATAACAAGCATTTTTTTTTAAAAGTACTTCTCCAATGCAAATGTGAAATAAAGTGTGAAGTGACATGGCAATGACATGGCAAGGAGAATGTGAAGTTGGTTGTCTAGATCTAGACAATGCACCTCACAATGACTTTATGTCCACATCATCAATTATGAATAAAAATATATATATAAAAAAGAAGAAGTGAAAAAGTTGTCTTGGAAGTTGAAAAAAAAGTAATTTTATTGTCTTCTCAAACTTTTGCATTAGAGAACATATTTTTATCTCATTGTCTTGTGTGAATATCATCTTGCCACATAGAAAAGACATTGTCTTATATCTCATGTCACATAGAATTTACAACATAAAACAAGATAATAGGGTTGGAGATGCTCTAATATCAAGGTCAGTTGCCTTATAATGAAGAATGAGAAATCTTTGCGAGTGATCGCGTGTTAAGACATTGACTGTAGGTTTTGTCGTGTTTGATTAATGGTTGCTGTCAAACTCCAATTGGAGACTGGAGGGGTTTAGGTTTTTCTTTCTATGCTTGGAGATTTAGAAGAGTTATAGATGTGATGTTGATTCTGGCAGTAGTTAGAACCATACTTTGCAGTATTGACCGATGCCGCTCGGTACGGTTAATACCGATAAAGTTTGGCATGCCTTGATCCGATACCATCGACATCGAGAGTCTCTTTTGCAGTCAATTCGGCAAAAAAAAAAGAATGAAATAGATCTATCAACAAGGTTGTAAAAGCATAGTAAGTTTGTAAAAGAAGAAAACTTATCTATCACATGTATGCCAACCGACAATGGTGACTACTATTTCATTTAATTCCAAAATTACTAAAAAACACATGAAAAACTTAAAATTATGCCTAAATATATACAATATTTTTTTCTAAAATTTTAAAAAAAAATTGATACGAAATTTTTTTGATACTTCGTTTTGAAACTACCGATATCGATACTCAAAGGAAGGGTTTGATAGCAATTTCGATACCTATATTGCAAGTTAGAATATGGTTATTGGTTCCAATGTTTATTGGTCGCAGATATGTGTAAAAGAATTGACAATATATGTAGGAAAACTCTTGTTGAATCGAAGGGGGGACTGCAAAACAAACCGACACCACGTATCCCCTTCTCATTGGATGTAATCTCTCCCGCGAACCTCACACACCGATTGGCCGGAACCTCTTCTGCAAACCTCACACCTCCTTGCTAACGTCAACCATAGAAATCCTGACCAATGAGAAGGGGGACACGTGGCAGTCGGTTTGTTTTGCTGTCCCTCTCATATATAACATTCTTATACAGAACAAAGTAACAGGAATAGAAACGAAGATGACTAGTGGAGCATGATATGGAAACTCTAGCTGGAAAATACAATTGTTTTCTTTTAGTCACTTACAAGTTTGGTTGGTTGATTGTTGAGTGTATAAACTGAAAATAAGGCCATGGGCAGGTGCCTCTCTTATTTTCCTGAAGAAATATGTTAAAAGCAAGTGCACATGTGGTTGGAAAAATAGATAGACTAGCTTAGAAACAGTGATAGTTGAGGATATGGGAGGTGGTTGCATTGAAATCCGTCGGTACCGATCAAAGATTTTCATATGCATATAGTGAGTATATATTGACAAGTATAATAATTAAATTCAATTCAAATACTGACCAGCAAACTTATTTTTTCTGAAGAAATATGTTACAACTAAACATATTTAAAGGAAGAAATCCTAGACTACTCCAAACTAATACGGGTAGGTGACCTACTTTTCCCCTCTCTCTCTCTCTATATATATATATATATATATTTTTTTTTTTGGAACTAGATAAATTATTTCTGGAATCGCTCCTACTGGGGTTCGAACTCCTGACCACTCGGACCGCATGCATCTCTCTTAACCACTAGGCTAGAGGTCATCTGCATATATATATATATATATATATATATAAACTTCGACCACTATAAGAGAGAGACCTGATATTAAGAATTTGTGAATGTTCCCAAAAATAACAGTTATTTGATCAGTTTTTTTAAACCGTACAGATTTGTTTAAATCTTGCAATATGTACCGTCCAAGAAGACATTCATTGGGTACTATTTCTAAAGAGTAATGCTATTCATCCCTCCAATATATCTCTCCTTATGTGGCAGCTGACGTGACATGTTAAATAATATTATGTGTCATCTGACATGACCGATGACATGGCAAATTTTAACCCAAAAAGTTAATTATCCAATTAATTTAATATTAATTAATGTTAATATTAATGTTAATGTTAATGTTAATATTATTATCAATGTTAACAATAATATTAATTTTAATGTTAATGTTAACGTTAATTTTAATGTTAACGTTGTTAATTTTAATTTTAAAATTTGCCAACGTCAACTGCCATATCAATATATCATATCAGCTGCCACGTAAGGAGGGACGGCTTGGAAGTACAATTTGGATGTACAAATAACATTATTCATTTCTAAAACATAAAAGATGTTTAATAGCGAAAATCATGATCCTATAAATCTGTGCACATGCTAGTTAATTGTTAGCATAGTTATCATTAGACAATTTATATGGGCACAACCAAATATGATCATGGCTAGCCCAAATTTTTTTGTTTTTCACAAGGATAGTCCAAAATTTTGATCATGGCTATCCCAAATTCTCCCTCCCCCCAACCCATTTTTTTTCCTTCATTTGCAAAATCCCTTCTCTCTCTTCCAAAATCTTCACCCCTCTCTTTTTCTTCT
The DNA here is from genome assembly GCA_029216955.1 of Iris pallida. NCBI lineage: Eukaryota > Viridiplantae > Streptophyta > Magnoliopsida > Asparagales > Iridaceae > Iris > Iris pallida. The sequence goes on from JANAVB010027997.1 coordinate 4,923,602, forward strand.
TCTTCTTCTTCTTCTTCTTCTTCTCCACTTCTCCTCAATCCCCAACATCTTCCTATTCTCATCCACAACTTCTAAATTCCCAACATCTTCCACTTCTCCTCCACAATCCTCCTCTTTTGAAGAAATTAATTCAAGCACAAAAATTCTTTCTCAATTTATTTTCAAAATCCTAGAAATTAATTTCAAACATTCAAGCATCAATTACATTGTTTATTTCAATTCTTTGTAGCCCATTTGAATGAATTAAACTACATACGGAGTAGGAAATTACCCATTTAAATTAAATCCAAGTATGAACGAACGAGAAAACTCCGCGTCGACAAGGACTGACGAATTTTCTGGCAGTCCTACAAACTGAATGGACTGCCAGAAGAATGGACAGTCCAACTCACAGCATGTGTAACTTTGGACTGTACATTCTTCTGGCAGTCCAACATACAGACTGGACTGCCAGATAGTTGGGCAGTCCAAAGTTACACATGTTGTGAGTTGGACTGCCCATTCTTCTAGCAGTCCAACATACAGTAAGGACTGCCAGAAAAATGGACAGTCCTTTGTTTCACATGTTGTGACTTAGGAGTGCACAGTTTTCTGGCAGTCCATTCAGTTTATAGGACTGCCAGAAAATTGGACAGTCCTTATTTACACTAGTTGAACAACAATATTATGGTTTCCACAAATATTAGGGTTTGTACATTATGAGAAGCCTTTGGGTGCCATCAAAATTGGAAATGAGAAAAAAATTAGGGTTTAATTTTTGGATGTTTTCTTCTCATTTTCTTCTTCTCCGTCGATTGAAAATCGAAAATCGAAATGGGAAGAAAAGTAGGATTTAAATCCCCATTATACTTGGAGATAGTGAGAATGAGTTGAGAAAGAAAATTAGGGTTTAAACCCCATCGGAATTCACATTTTTTGTTGTTTTTGTTCTTCTTCTTCCTCTTCTTCTTTTTCTTGTTCTTCTTCTTCTTCTTGGATGAGTTGATGAAGAAGAAGAAGAACAAAATTAGAAAAATTGACTTTTATACCAAAGAGTGGGATAGCCATGATCCTTGTTAGCAATCACCCGAATAAAACTCGTATTATACGCGAATTTTTTCGTATCTTTCATAAACGTATAATACGTGCGTACTTTTGACCGATTCAAATTAGTACGTAAATTTTAAGCATGCGAAATTTTAAACGTGTTCTGTATAAATTATTGACAAATTTGGCACAATAAACATGTTGGGAACCTGTGTAATCAACCATATTTGACAATATATTTAAGAATGTTAAGTTTCTAACCTCAATATTTTTATTTTTTGAATATTTGACCGAATTTTTGAACGTATTGTATTTGCATTGAACCGATTTATACTCGTACTTTTGCCGTCCCGAATTTTTTTCGTTTGCCGAATTGCTAACAAGGGCCATGATCACTTTCTTCAATGACAAACTTATAAATAAACCATGGATTAGCCACTTAGCCATGATAAGATTTGGATGTGCCCATATAATTAGCCTTATCATTAATCTTCTCCCATGGATAATACTCAAAGTTGTGCTCAATGTGTCATTTTCTCACTCCTGCAAGTCCCCACCATCCACTCTCTTCCAGCAGACCAACCACTCGATCAGATTGTAGTTCCATGGAGCGGCCAATAGGAGGCATGAGGAAATCTCACCTTATCCTTACACTTCAGACGTGTCATGTGAGCCACACAGTCACTCTCTCTTCCCAACTCCTCATATATATATAGCGTCAGGAGCAGCAGAGGGGAATTAAATGGCCACCATGATGAACTCAAGTGTGTTGGCATGCAACCACGTCCACTCCGGCGGAGCCTCCGAGCTCCACAAGAAGCTCGCCTCGGTGGCGACGAGCACGACGTCGGTTGCTCGAGCCAAGTTGCCCGTCGTGATCAGGGCTCAACAAGCTCAGGCGGAAGGGAGCACCGAGGGAAGGAGGGCTGCGCTTCTCGGCCTAGCTGGCGTCCTCTTCGCTACGGCAGCCAGCTCCCCGTCGGCCGGTGCCGGCGTCATTGACGAGTATCTTGAGAAGAGCAAAGCAAACAAGGTTTCTATACTTGTGCCGAAATTAATTAGTAGTGTTTCTATATTGGCCGAGTACAACTCAAGGTTCATAGTATCGGTATCGGAATCGGTATCGGACTACTCCTATGAGTATTTGTATCGGCGATATCGGTATTACCGACGGTTTCGGATCGGAGTATCGAATTTTTTGGTATCGAAAAACAAATAATTATTAATAAATTATTTATATTTAAAAATATATATCGTATACATTTAGGCATAATTTTAAGTATTTTCAGTGTTATTTGTTAGTAGTTTTGCAATTAAATAGGCTTAATTGCAACTTGATACCCTCAACTATCACCGTTTTTCAATTTGATACCATAAACTCTTTTTTTTACAATTTGATACCCTGATACTTTTTTTCTCGAAAATACCCCTTCCATCTCTCTCTCTTTTCCCTGCCCCTTCCACCATCGCTGTCCCCTCACCCCTCCTTCGGCCAACACCCTCGGCCACCCCCACCCACGCGACTCCCCCCACCCCCCTCCTCCCGCCGCCCTCCTCGGCCGCCCCCACCCTCCTCTGGTCGTCCCTCTACGGAACATTTATTCATACCCTTTTATTTTATTTTTTCTACAAGAAGAAAATTTGGATAAAACTCGAGTACTAAAATTTTAATTGAAAGGTGAACATTCTCATTACATTTCCTTGCACCAAATTAAATCCAAAGTAGGTCTCTCTCAACTGTTTTCAGCAGTACTCATCCTAGCTTCAGCTTCTCACATTATATCATTCTCTTCTGTTTTGACTTGAAACATGTTCCAAAGGTCGGGTGAGCCTCATGATGGCTAAGACCTTAATTTGGTATTGCTAAGTTCTTAGCCCTTATTTAATCGCCGGAGAGGGAGGGGGGAGGGCATCACCGTAGAGAGAGGAGGGAGGGGGAGAGACAGAGAGAGGGACATGTATATTTTTGGAATTTTTTTATTTTATGGTATGTATTTGAAAAACGGTAATACTTGAGGGTATCAAGTTGTTGGGTAAAAAAGTTTAGGATATTAAGTTGAAAAACAATGATAGTTGAGGGTATCAAGTTACAATTAAGCCAATTAAATAAAATAGTAATCACCTTTACTGATTGGTTTACATACAATACATTGATTTTCTTATTTTACATGCTTTTACAGCCTTATTATGCTTTAAATCCTTGCTGATTTGTCTTTTTCGTTTAATTTTCTTTGTCTAATTGACCGAAAAAGAGACCCCCAATGTCGATCAGTATCGAGTATCGGTCGGTATCGAATCGGAACATACCAAACCGTATCGGTATCGGCCAATACTGTAGTATAACTATTGTTTGTGTTTGCTTCAACAAGATAACAAGCTTAGCTTCCTGTACAAATAACTTGAAAGTAGAAAATTTAGCTGGAACAAGTCACCGGCTGATAGCAAACGCTTCGCGCAGGAACTGAACGACAAGAAGAGGCTGGCGACGAGTGGCGCAAACTTCGCGCGTGCGTACACTGTTCAGTTCGGCTCGTGCACCTTCCCTTACAACTTCACCGGCTGCCAAGATTTGGCTAAACAAAAGGTTTAGCTGCTGTACTACTTGTCAATCTTGATTAGTGTACAACTGTTTATGTTCCGATACCGAAAATTAGTTCCTAGTATCGGCATCCTACAAATGTCGACCTTATATAACCCGTCTCTCTTCTACGAATCGATGCAGAAAGTGCCGTTCATTAGCGACGACTTGGAGATCGAGTGCGAGGGCAAGGAGAAGTACAAGTGCGGATCCAATGTTTTCTGGAAATGGTGAAATGGTGTGAATGTTTAATTTCCTCTGTGTCCATCCACCTCTTTCATGTTTCAGACACTCCTGTAGAAATTTTTTGTTCCGTATCAGCAATTATGATGGAACTATATGCTCATGTGTGTGTAACTCGTGATCCAATTGATGCTTGTTGGCCAAATATTACGTGCTTAATTTAGATGTGTGATCATAAGTGAATGGGCTAGCTGTTGGTGATTTTCACTTGCTTTACGAACTTTTAGTCCCACATTGGAAAACTACCGTGGTGTATATCATAATATAAAGTTATGTTTGTGTTGGAGTATGCACATGGGGTTAGGTGGCCCATGTGGATTGATTTTCCAAGAGGGTCAAGTATAAGTCACAAAGAGTACAATTCATTGTTTTATCACTCTCTATGGGAAACCATAGGAGCTAAGCCCCGCAACTCGGACGAATGGTGCAAAGTGGCGCTTTGATGCCGCATCCGGATTTTCACTTGCTCAGACGAATGTTTGTAACTATGAGCAGTTTACTCTTTTTTGAGTTTTTCAATTGTCCAAGAGTGACAGGAGCGTTCCAGAAGTTCTTTTCTGAACTTGCTTGTTCCTAGGAGCAGATCTTCTATGGGACGAATCTTGCTTTGAGCAACGGTGACCTGTTTACCCCAGCAGGAAAAAGTAAAAGTTTTGTTTTTTTTTCGTTCTATCTCATTGTAGCGTTTCTATCTCATTGTAGCGTCTGTGAACGTAAAGAGAAGAACGCTTTTGTTTATTTTTTCTTCATTCCCTTATGTTGTGAACATTCTATCCCTATTGCAACTCTGTTTGCTAAGAAGAGCGGATTTTAATTCTGTGTGCTTGTGATTTCAAAAAAAAAAAAAAAATCTGTGTGCTTGGAACTTGGATTCGATGGTTTGAAGTTCGGAGTGCAAGTTTTTTGCGAGTAGACCTGGACTTATTCATCAGGACAAAACAGAGGGAAGACTGAAAAGTCTTCCAAGTAGCTCTGTTGTTCCTTGTCCAAGTTCTCATCTTGGCACGCCTCGGGACTAACACTAGCAAAGTTTGAAAATAGTAATATAACCAAAAATGCAGTCAAGAACAGTATATTTCTGCATTTGTGTATTATTCTGCTGTAAGAATGTGGTGTATCACAAGCTTGAATTAATCTTCTCATTTGGGCTGAAAGAATTACATGAACTTCTATAATTTCTCTATACATATATGAAAGAATGTCCCGCGTTCGTTTTGAAATCTGTACATGCCTATTAGAAGAAAGAAAAAGGGTGGTAGAAGACTAATTAACTTAACTAATCTGGAAATTTTTTGATCCATGCTGCTGCTTATGTTGGTGGCATTGCTCCAGCCGAGCAGAGGAGAAGCTCTCAACATCAACATCGCTATCGATGATGTACGCACCGAGAGGATGACCGATTTTCTGCAGCCAACTGCTTGCACGGTGGCGGAAACACGTCGTAGGCTTCGCCCTTAACGAACTCGCATTGCCAGCCCGCACGAGACTTGATCCTGCCCAGGCTGATGTTCCTCAGGCAAACACCTTCAAACACGGCGCCCTCGAGTCCCTCCAGGACCGGCGCCTTCCCCGTGCCGACGCCGACCATGTTGCTTATGTAGACCCCGTCTATCCGGGGAAGGGCCTTCCTGTCCCAGCCCTCGTCGGGGTGGTCGTTGGCTCCCCGGCTGAACCTTATAGGTATCTTGACCCTCTCCATCGTCACGTCGGTCACCGTGACGTTCGTCACGTACCCTCCCCTCCCTCTGTCGGTCTTTACTCGGACCGCGGCAGCCGAGTCCCACACGTGCAGGCCTTCCACCACCACGTTCGATATCCCGCCGGACATCTCGCTGCCGATCCCGACTCCCGAGCAGGTCGGGGTCGTGCCGGAGACCCTCCTGATGACGATGTTGTCGCTGGGACGGGCGGCGGCTATTCCGTACTGGTCCCAGCCGCTCTTTACCGCGACCAGGTCGTCGCCGCTCTCTATGTAGCAGTCCTCGATGCACACGTTCGAGCTCGAGTCTGTCAGAGCTTGAAGTGAGAAATTAAGACGAGAAACGTGAATAACTAGTCTCGTTTGGTACACTGTAATGTAATCGTAATTGCAATGTAATCAAATGAAAAAAAAAAAAAAAAAACATTTGATTACATTGCGATTGCGATTACATTGAACATGTACAATGCTTACTTGCCTGGATCGATGCCATCAGTGTTTGGGGAATGAAGTGGTGCCAGAACAGTAACATATTTTGCTACAACATTGCTGAAAATGTGAAGGAAACGTTCATGACACATTTAGTTTCGGTGAGGCTAACAAGAAGAGGATCGATCGATCGATGGACTCGCCTGCAGTAGACGGGATGGACGTTCCAGAAGGGCGAGTTGAGGAAGGTGACGTTGTAGATGAGGATGTTGCTCGAGTTCACCAATTCCAGAAGGTGACCCCTCGTGTGCTCCAGAGTTCTGTTCCACCACAGCTCCCACCACACCCTTCCCTGGCCATCGATGCTCCCATTGTTTCCTGAAACATCCTACAAGAATTTAGTATGAATTCACTGCGAGTTTGATCAAATATGAAAAATTTTGTGCTTTGATTCTTTCATATAATGAACTAAATAACAAGGTTCTCAGTATCGGTCTTGGAAACGGTATCGGACCCTTCCTATGAGTATCGGGATTAGCTGTTTCGGGAGCTTCGGATCGGCGTATCGGATTGTTATGGTATCGGAAAGCAAATAATTATTGATAAATTATTAAAATTTTAGAAAAAATGTTTTATACATTCAGTCATAATTTTAAGTATTTTTTATGTTGTTTTTAGTAGTTTTGAAACTGAACGAACGGTAGTCATTTTAATCGATTGGTTTACCTGCGACATATAAGTTTTTTTTTCCCCTTTTACAACCATATCATGTACCCTTGTTGATTTATCTTTTTTGTTCGATTTTCTTTACCAAAATCATTGAAAAGAGACTCCCAATGTCCGTATCGATCAAGTATCGATATCAGATAGGAATATGACAAATCGTAACAGCTGTATCGAATCGGTATCGGACGGCCGATACTACAAACTATGCTAAATAGTTTTAAAACAAGGGTTAGGTTTTATCCATCCTAATTTTTTTTTTCAATATCTTCTCAATATCCACTGACAACTTGAATAGGTGGGAACTGATAAAACTATGCCAATTGGCAACAGAAGCAACTATCATCTTCCACAAAATGAAAGTTGACCTACAAAGTTAGATAGAAAGGAATGGTAGGAATATGGCACATTATCATAATAGTGGATATCCCTGTCAAAGCATCAGTACTCGTACCAATAACCTTACTCAAATGGAGGAGGCTTAGCTTAAACAATTTTTATTGTATTTTTAATTTCTCAGAGAAATTGATTGCTAATCATTATCAAAATGTTAAGTAATTGATTAGCAAAGAATAATATACTAAGCAGAGTAATAATTACCTGTAATTACAACGTCGCTGAGGCCATTGCCATGGATAAGGCTAATGTGGCGCGCTCCAGGTCTCTCCCTTCCACGACCATACGATGGCAAAGGTTCTATCAATGGCCACTCCTTTGGATCCTAAACAAATCCACACATCATCAAAAATACCAAGAATTTTATTTTATCATAAGACTCAAAATGAGTAAATAAATAAATAAATGAATACTTTATTCGATAAATTAATATCTCGTTAGCGTTTAGATTCTGAGCTTAGAGTTTAAGCTCGGACATGTCGAAAAGTGTGGACCTTGGATTTTTATTTTTGGCTTTTTTATTATACATTTATTTTCATCATATGTTGGATTGTTGTTCTTGTACTTATGTTCAGGATAGAATGAAAAAATAAACAAAAAAATTTCAGAATCCAAATTTTCAATTGGACATTTCAAGCTAAAGTTGTTTCAATAATGATTACCATTAGCATAGTATTTTATTTGATAATTATTATGCCAACAACTGAGATACTGGTAAGTTAGAAATTAAATAAACTTGTGTCCATATAAACTTGTATGTCTACCATTAATTGTCACAGCTCCCAAGGGGACAAAAACATGGAAACTATTTAACACAATTATAATTGTATATGAATTAAAATAACCTGTGATCCCAAGATGACAGCTCCCTCCTCCAAGTACAAGGTGAAGTTACTCGTAAGGTTGAAGCTCCCCGTCAGCCACCGCCCGGCCGGAACGTTGAGCTGCGCCCCGCCCTCCTCCCCGTACCTCCTCAAGCTCTCCACCGCCCTCCGGAAGGACTCCGTGTTCGAGGTCCTCCCGTCTCCGACCCCGCCGAACTCTTTTATCGAGAATACCACCCTTCTCGGGGGTCCAGGCCGGTAGAAGCCCGAACAGCTCCTGGCATCCGCCGGCAGAGATGTTAATATTCCTGCCGGCGGATGCTCCCCCGCCGGCCTGGAAGGCGGTGGCTCAGCCACCGCTGTCCAGACGGACGGGACGGCCTGGATGAGGGAGAGGCCCACGAGGGCGGTCGTCACGAGAGCGACGACCACCCACGTGGGCCTTGCGATGAGATGCGTCCATGGCTTATTGTCCGGAGGAGGGTCGATAAGCCATGGATGCGTCTCGGAGGGTTGGTTCATGTCAAGTGGGAGTGGGAGAGAGAGAGAGGTTGCGAGGGAGGGAGGGAGGAGGATCTTTGAGTGGGGCAGTAAGGGGGGGACGGGGAACGCGTGATCCGTTAAGTTCGGTGTGACCTTTTTGTGTGTTCGATGTCTGGTCTGGGCATGGAAAATTCCGCCACGCTTCACGGGTCTCCTCTATTCTAAACTTATTGGTGGATGGCCTCTTATTTTGACTTAGGCTACTTCAATGTTTTAAAAATCAGACCGGACCAACAATTCGGTTGAACCGAAGTAATGATATTCGTACCTTCAAATTATTCATTCGTATGTGACAGCTGACATGGAATATTAAATAATATTATGTGTCATATGATATGATAAATTTTAATCCAAAAATTAATTATTCAATTTTTTTCATGTTCATGTTAATATTAATATTAATGTTAATATTATTGTTAATGCTAAGTTAATATAATTTGCAGTGTTAATGTTAACATAAATTTTAATTTTTGTTATGTCAGCTGTCATATCAATATGACACGTTAGTTGTCTCGTAAGGAGGGATGGTTTGGAAGGACAAATAGTATTATTCCGTTAATCGTGAACAAGTAGGTTTTTGGGTTAGTTTAAAATCAATTTACTATTTTTTCAGGAAAAAAAAACGATCAGTTCTGTCGATCCGGCAGATCAGACCACGAAATCGTATAACTCGGTTTGATTTTGAACCCGTTTTGATTTTGAAGATTCTGACTTTTGACTTTTATTTTGGCCTTTACATGCAATCAAAGTTAATATATTTACTCCTTGACTAATTCTACTATGGTTAACATGCGGAGCTTTTAACTAGTATATATGTAGTTGTGCACTATGTAATATATTCAATGTAAGATTGTAAGCCATTATAACTGGTTCAATCCGCCGGTTGTAACTGTTTGACCAACCCAGTGCCCTGGCCGGGTTGATCTCCAGTCCGACTTAAAACTTCGGGATACCTCGTTTGGTTCGCGGAATAGAAGGGAAAGGAAATCAATTCTTTGTCATTTCTTTTCCTTTGGAAAATTTTAATTCCCATTGATTTTCGCTTCCAGATGTTTGAAAATGCCAATGAATTTGTAAAGGAAAGTGAAAACTTCAATGTGGAAAAGTGATTCCTTATTTGAATGGATGAAATCACTTTTTCTCATAACTTTTCTTCCATTAGAAATTTTTTTCCTTTCTTCCTCAATTTTTTTGACACCCAAACATAGAAAAATAATCACTTTTCTTTTCCATTCCAAAGATTCTGCGAAACCAAAGGAGGCCTTAGTTTAGATTACAGTTTTACAGATATTTTTTCAGGATATCAATTTTAAAAAATTAGTTGGAGAAATCCAACTGACTAAGTCTGGTCTTTCCAATAATTTTTAACCATAAAAACTCTATCAGAGAAACATTAGACTATATGGCATTTTTGCCAAAAAAAAATGGTATAAAAAATTGTCCCTGTGACAAATTAAAAGAAACAAAATCACTCAAAAAAATAACATAAACGAAAAAATGAGGGAAAAAAAACCCGAAGTTTTTGTTTCGGTGGGCTCAACACGAAGGTCATCGATTGGCTACTATTAAATGTGTTAAAAATAAAACAAATGGTAGAAGTAGATATAACCATTCATATAGCCTATCACACATGGCAAATAATATGTATAGAGATTATCAAATACATATTAAATATTCTAAAACTTGTAAAGTCCGAAAAGTTAGATTAGCTAAAATTGATGATAGTTATGTTGATGCATATGTTAGCTTTTTTTTAAAAAAACCATTAACAACTAGCTACTTGAAATTGATTTGATCATCACTTTGTGGTCAAAGTATTGATGAATGTTTTTTTAACTCTATTATTTGTAGTAAGAAACAGATAATATTGACAAATGCTGGTGTTTTCACTTACCTTTAGGAGCTTTTAGTCACACATTGGAAAACTACCATGGTGTATATCTCAATATATAGCTATACTTGTATTGGAGTATGCACATGGAATGAGGTGGCCCATGTGGGTTGATTTTTCTAAAATGTTAAGTTTAAATCACAAGGAACAAATCTTTGTTTTGTCACTCACTTTGGGATTCCTTAAGAGCTTAACCCTGTAGGACTTACCGACTCGGACTCGGACACAGACGAATAGTACAAAGTGACGCTTTGATGGCGCACTTCGCACGAACACGTCGAGGCGCATGGCGCTCGTCCGCGAGTTGCATGCACGAGGCGTATGCTCGTATGCCTATACGTCAGCATCAAATTTGAGTTCAAAGTTCTTCCAGGAGTGATTAAGAGCGTTCCAGAAGCTCTTGCTAGAACTTGCTAGTCCTGAGAGCAAATTGCAGATAGTGCGAATCTTACTTTGAGCACCGGTGACCTTGTTCAGTACCCCGGCAAGGAGTTTCTTTTGTATTTTCTTCTTCTCTTTATTCTATTTCATTATAGCGTCTGCGAACGTAAAGAGAATAAAACTTCTATTAATGTTTGTTGTTTTCTTAGTGCTTCGTTTGTGTTGGTTTGAGCGCACACTATGTCTTGCGTTTTCCATCCCTCTCCTGGTGTCGGCTAGAGAGCAGACTTCGAGTATTGCATAGATTTCTACACCTTCCTTGGATTTCTCCACTTTTTAGATCTGTCTTCGAAAACAATAACAAACACGTCAATCACGAACACTCAGAGTTTACATGGTTTACAGTTGAATTGGGTTACGTCCACGGACAACGATAGATCGATCTTTACTAGACGAGTAAACAGAGTTCTACAAGAGGATACGGTTGTTGATTTTCTCTCAACCTAACCCTAGAACATATGGAGTTTATATACATACTCTTTTACAGATAAATTCTCTAAAATACACTTGAAAAAAATATGGGCACGTAAATTGCAGTCACAATACAAGACCTGAAAAGCTGACTAGACCCCGCAAGGGGGGCTGCCCCCTGACCAACCCAAGGATATCGCTCCCAAGTTGCTAGATAATTAGATCACTGACTATAGGGACATGAAAATGAGTTAGGAATATTATTGTTGAAAATATAATATTATCTTTTTATATATATATATATATATAAAGATAAAAATGCAAAAATTCATAAGAAGGAAAAATGGATGGGACAGTAGTAGGCACACATGGGATGAGAGTCCCCCAACTGTGTGTGTGCGCGTGGAATTTCAAAAATAAAAAATAAAATTCGGCTAGATGTCATGACCTAAAAGTCGGTCGGGATAGTGTAGGAATTTGGGCTAAGTCTTAAAGTTCGGATTGGTCGTAACTTCCATTAGAACCACAGGATGAGATTAATGTCTGCCTCGGAAATGTTTTCCTTCTACTTCCACAGAAGCTACGAAGTTTGCACCTTAAAATTGCTGGAGATTGTGAAGATATTCTGTCTCCTGTTTGTCTTTCTCAAGTAGTTTATTGACCAGTATCCAGCTAGATACTAATCTATATATATATATATATATATATATATATATATATATATATATATAGAAGGGATTAAAATAGAAGGGATTAAAATAGAAGTTTTGAAATGAAAAATTAGGCCTATAAAAATTGTCAAACAACAAAAGGTACTTGACAATTGTTGTCATTTCAAATGGAAACGAAAATAGTCTTCCAAAGATAGATCCAAGAATTCATATGGGCAAATTGACGTACATTACTTACATTTTGTGTCGTGTAAGAATATAGGTGAATGTATCTTGAAATTTTTTTTTAGATAAAATGACGGAAATAAATTATGCTTGTGTATGTATGTCTTAATTAAAGATAATTCAAAGAAACAAGTCTCAATTATAATACAAGAACTATATATGAAAGATCAAAACAAAGCATACAAATTCCAATAACTGAAATATAAATAGATAGCTGGAACTACTTGGATTAATGTTGCCTAAGGTTTTGAGTACTCCCATTTGTACACTGGTAGGCATCATAATTGGGAAGAATAATCTTTTTCTTTTTTTTGTGGGATCGATCGAATCCATCCAGGCAGAATGTACTATGTATATCTCTATCTGCGGATCACTAGAACCAGGAGGCTTTGACTAACGGTAGATATGTGATCATAGATGAGGGCGAAGTGAGGTTAGTGTTCATACAAGGGTTTCGCTATCGATAATACAAAATGAATGCAAGATAGTCAGTTAGATCAAGGATGATACGGAAGAAACCTACAGGAAGAAAGGCTACCTCTGCAACTCTAAAGATCAGGGAGGGCTGATTGAGTGGAAGCAACTGATATCAGTCCATCTGACATAGAAAGAGTGTTAAAATCTTTCATGCCCTCGCATGAACACAGCTGTACGTATATCCTGAGAGATTGAAGTAAATAACACTGACAGGAACATATAAGGAAATATTGCTGACAATAACGAAAACCAATAAGAGAGTGCCACAAAGACACAGCCCCTCTGTTAACGTGGGGCCCTCCCACCAGAATAAACCAATAAGAGAGTGCCACGTGGACCGCGGGTCAAAACTGCGGACCAAAATCGTGGTCCACGTAGCATTACTCTGACAAGAAATATGTTCGAAACATGCAGGAGCTTCGATTCATTCTAAAAGGTCTAGTTTCAAAGCATTGCGCTTATTTGTCGACAAAAAATGTATGGATTTTCTGCATTTATGAGTGACAAACTGAACTTTATAGATATATCGAAGAGGGAAGAGAATCCTAAGTAAACCTGACCATATTGTGAGGTGTTTTGTGCATTTTTGTGGGTATAACACACATTCTGGTCCTCATCTCAAGCTCGATAATCAAACTGGTTCATTCTGGAGATCATATGAATGTCATCAGCAACCTTCTCAGCGTCCATAGAAATACCAGCCAGTCCCCTCCTAGCCAACCCCACGCAGTAGAGGCCATTCCTTCCCCTCCAGTGGTTCGGAAACCTTTCCAAGGGAAAACCATCGTCGTTGAGAAGCCATCCGTCCTCCTGCATTATCACGAAATCCGCCATTTAGTTCATCATAACAAGATTAAAAACATGAAAATTACTCATGTGTGTGTGTTAATTTGCACGTATAATAGGTATGATAAGAATAGTATCCAATTACATTCAAATATATCTTCTAACTCACGTGGTTAAGGTAGGAGGTATTCTTCTTGTTTGGTTGACTTCGAGTTCCCATGTTGAATATATATAACAAATTAAAAGTTTTCCAACATTTTTTTACATAAATTTTTTTAAAAAATAAAATGGACTATTATATAATTACGGCTTAGACGGCTCACTTTTGAGCTGTTTTGAAGCCTCGTTATATAGCAGAAGATATATATAAAAAAAATACCCTAAGCCACTTCTTCGCGGTGCTTCTGTATCCAGTCGCAAAAATTATGGCGTCGAAACGCTGCGTCTTGCCATCTTTGAAGGTGACCTGGTTGCCGTCGATGCTCTCTACCTCTTTCACAACCTTTTTCAACAACAACAACAACGTTATCAATATATTTTTGATTTCGTCACGTACATACATATTTCGTTAGGTCATATATATATGTATGTCACCTTGATGTCTCCGCTCCTGATCTTACTTATAGTCCCGACATCGATAACTGCCGACCGACCGGTCGCTGCCTTCATAGCCAGGGGACCCATGTCGGGCCTGACGATTCCATACTTGGACAGGTCGCCATAACGAAGCCGGCTGCACGTTAGGATCAGGAAATCCACCAGTGCGACTGGGAGGAACTTCACTAGGGACATGCCCACGTATATCAGTTCCTTGCGCATTATATGAACCTGCACATGAAAATCACATGAAAGGACGTTCATTAGTACAAACTATTAACTGTAGAATAATGCTATTCGTACCTCTAAATTGTCCTTCCAATACATCCATCTTTATGTGACAGCTGACATGACATATTAAATAATATTATGTGTAATCTGACATGGTCGATGACATGACAAATTTTAACCCAAAAAGTTAATTACCCAACTTTGTCCATGTTAATTTAATGTTATTATTAATTAATGTTAATATTAATATTAATGTTAATTTAATATTAATATTATTATTATTATTATTAATTAATGTTAATATTAATGTTAATGTTGATTTTAATGTTAATATTAATATTATTGTTAATATTAATTTTAATGTTAATCAGGGCCGGTCCTGAGTTAATGGAGGCCCTAGGCAAATTTTTAAAATGGGGCCCATATATAATATAAAAAATTTGAACTAAAAAATGATACAACCAAGGCTAGAACCTAGGACCTCTTGCGTACAAGTATAACAAACTACCACCACACCACAAATATTTTGTGATAAAGGAGGATCATATTATATATTAGTTCTATTTTCAATATAAGATTACTAATATATATATATATATATATATATATATATATATATATATATATATATATATATATATATATATATATATATATATATATATATATATATATATATATATACATTTAAATTAATTTTTTTGGGCCCCCAAATTTTATGGGGCCCTGGGCGGTCGCCCTGGCCGCCCTGGGCCAGGGCCGGCCCTGATGTTAATATTAACATTAATTTTAATGTTAAATTTATGTTAATGTTAATTTTAATTTTAAAATTTATCACGTCAGCTGCCACATCAACATGCCACGTCAGCTGCCACGTAAGGAGGGACGATTTGGAGGTACAATTTGGAGGGACAAATAGTAATTGTATTTCATTCATAACAACTTTGATGAAGGAAGGAATTAAACATAGCATCTACAATAAAAGCAACAACAACATTAGGTCAATATCTAAAAAAAAAAGCCAATATTTTTTTTTCCTATATATATTCAAGTCGAAAATCAGCAAGGTATGATCGATGCATTAATATGTTATTAGTATCTTACATTAATACATGTATTATACCGAAACGATATATAACCTACAAACAATACTATATATTTATGGAACAATATGAGAGGAAAAATAATTTTCTAATACACTGAATTGTTGTGTTGTGAATGATAATACCATAAATGATATATAATGTATTGAATAATGCTATTTGTACTTTCAAATTGTGCCTCCAAACCATCCCTCCTTACGTGACAGCTGACGTGACAAATTTTAAAATTCAAATTAACATTAACATTAACATTAGAATTAATATTATCGTTAACATTAACAATAATATTAATATTAACATTAATATTAATTAATATTAATATTAACATTAATATTAACAATAATTAATATTAACATTAAATTAATATGGACAAAATTGGATAATTAACTTTTTGGGTTAAAATTTATCATGTCATCGGTCATATCAGATGACACATAATATTATTTAACATGTCACGTCAGTTGTCACATAAGGAGGAATATATTGGAGGGACAATTTGGAGGTACGAATACCATTACTCATAATGTATTATCACAAAAATTGTCGGATTAACCTAAATTTAGACCGCTTTTACATTTCAAGTAGTTTAGAAGTGATTCTACCCTAAACCTCAAGCCATACACCGTATAAGCTTTCAAAAATAACAATGACATCATGATGACGTCTTAGAAATGCAATCTAGTCTATTTTGAGACTTCCACAACCTAGATAAGTGATTTGTCCAAAAAATAATTACCTGGAAATTGCTGAGAAATCCAATTTCGGGGTGGACTTTTATGAAATGCCCACCCGCTGCATAAGTTTTATGAAATACCCAGAATTAAGTATTTTCACGTTAAATATTCCAAGATTTCCTTTTAGATGCCACCCGCTGGGAAATGCTATTTTTATAATACCGAAACTACCCCTCCGCGCGAATTGGTCATCTATATGTATTTGAATTCAAAAAACTCAGATCTGGATTGCGATTTTCGTCTTCTTCTTCTTCACGGGAAATCTGAATTCCATTGCTCTCATATTCAGCAGAGATCACAAAAATCGTTCGTAGTTCGGTGTATTTTTCTTCAGTCGAACTCAGATCATCGCTTGTCATCATCATCACCATCATCATCATCTTCATCGTGGAGACATTTGAAGTTTTTCGACGATTAGGTCAATTGTGGAGAGAAGATCTTTCTTCTTCTTTTCCATAAGAATTATCATCGTTTTGAAAGAAGAACGAAACTCTTTATTCATGAAAAAACTAAATTAACGTTTTAACACTGTAAATGACCATTCTCCGTGTAAACTAACACGGAGAATGTCATTCTCCGTTTTATTTAAAACGGAGAATGCCGTTCTCCGTGTTTCTAACACGGAGAATGACCATTCTCCTGCGTTTTAACACTGGAATGACCATTCTCCGTCTTAATTAGGACGGAGAATGACCATTCTCCGTCTTAATTAGGACGGAGAATGCCATTCTCCGTTTTATTTAACACGGAGAATGGCATTCTCCGTGTTTCTAACACGGAGTGGTCATTCTCCTGCGTTTTAACACTGGTATGACCATTCTCCGTGATAAATTACACGGAGAATGTCATTCTCCGTGTAAATTAAGACGGAGAATGGTCATTCTCCGTTTAATTTAGCACGGAGAATGGCCATTCTCCGTCTTAATTAGGACGGAGAATGCCATTCTCCGTTTTATTTAACACGGAGAATGGCATTCTCCGTGTTTCTAACACGGAGAATGGTCATTCTCCTGCGTTTTAACACTGGAATGACCATTCTCCGTGTAAATTAAGACGGAGAATGTCATTCTCCGTGTTACTAACACGGAGAATGGTCATTCTCCGTGTAAATTAAGACGGAGAATGCCATTCTCCGTGTTACTAATACGGAGAATGACCACCCTCATGCGAAAATTAATATTTTTTGTGTTCTAAACGGAGAATGGCCATTCTCCTGCATTTTATGGTTAGCTGAAACTTTGGAGGGCCATAACTTTTGACTGGGAGGTCGAAACGAGGTCCCATTTGTCGCAAAATGAGCGTATCGTCGAGGAGACTGAAAGTAACCGCTTCATGGTTAGACGGCCTTCCGAAATTTTAGAATCGCAAAAAAATGATGTTTGGACCTCCGTTTTAGCACTTTTGCCGTTCGTCCCGGTCTTTCCGAAATTTTTTGACGAGTTTTTAAAGATTTTTGAGGAGAAAACCTAGATTCGAAAGTGAGCAGCGTATGGAAGAAGATGGAGTATTGAAACATTTTTTTTAAGAGCAGTTTTGTGGGTGTTTCCAATAAATTAAAAGGAATGACAAAAGGGTCATTTGGAACCCGCTTTGGATAAGTTTTTCTAATTCTGGGCACGCGATGAAAGTTTTTTTAGCGGTGGGTTTTACATAAAACTTTTTTAGTTTTTGGGCATTTCATAAATCTTTCCAATAATTACTAATAATCCAGTACATGATATTTACTGTACTTCATTTATGGCATGCATATTATATATATATATTGTTATGTTCAGACGGTCAGACCTGCTTTCTTTCTAGGATATTGCTGAACTTTTGTCGTAAGATTATTGAAGATTTATTTTTTCGGATTTCAGGTATTGTTCATCGATGCCTTCTCCATGTTTTTCCGCAGTTATTTAAATATCCCGTATTTTTATAGATAGAATTGTGGATGTTGATGTGGATTGATGGATAGTTGAACTAGAATGCACTTGATGTCTAGCTGGTCATTACCACGTTTTCTAGTTCTATGTATTTTGGAACTGGGACGTGACTCTTAGATGGGGCTCTAAGCAAGCCATCATGCCCACGTGGTCTCATCAGACGTTTCCACCTTCATCGATATACCACCGTAGACCACATCATATCATCATCCTACTATCATGGTCTCCTGCGAAAGGAACAACAAAAACCCTTGACCTTGCCTCAGAGTCCACCTTCACACTTTATGAGATCAAGACTAGTGTCCCGACCAACTCCGTCTACAAACTCACTATGGCACATGTTAATGATAATTAATAAAATAATTTTTTTTAAACTGTCATTTAGATCCAATAAAAAATTAATTATTCAAAATAATATTTTGGAAATTGTTTTATTGGGTCTATATGATACTTTCAAAAGCAAAAAAAAAAAAAAACTACTCTATTAATTGTTTCTTGATGTAGATGTCAATTTTTAAAGCAAAAAATTTATCTATTAATTGTCCATAACATGTGTTTTTAGGACACATGTTAACAAAATCATTCAAAATTAGAGTCGCCCATCCTAAATATAGGCTATAGGAAAAAAAAATTATAACGGCTCGCTGAGGCGTTGTTGAGTTCTGTTCTTAAATAGCAACATCTTAGCGACAAAAATATTCGTCGCGAAGGACTATAATTGTTGGGTGGTCGTCATTCCGTTGCTGTTTAGCGATGGATTTATATCCGTCGCTGATTTCAGCCAATATTTTGGCAAAAAAATTTAGTGTATCCCTCCCTTGTATATAAAGAAAATATCTGCTTTAATAATCTAACAAAATATTTAGCATCATATAATCCAAAATTTTAATACATGCTTAAAATGTAATTTTGTCAAATATAAAGTCAATTCTAGTTTTCTTTACTAGTCACATTCATATGTGTTGCATCGTGTTATTTATGCAAGTAATTTTTGTTAACAATCTTTTGTTTTTAGGCAATATGATTAGTACCAAAAAAAACATTACCCTGATATTATTAAAAAATAGTTTGAAATTAAAATTATATTAAAATAGTTTAAATATGATTTGAATATATCTTAATTAGGATTTGTTATAAATATATTTTAGAACTTTCGATATATATTTTGTTAAATAATATTAAAACAGTTTTAAGTATATTTTAATTAGGATGTGATATTTTTAGGACTTTGGATATATATCTAATTAGATAATAGCATCTAGTTAGATAATACCAGTATTTTAGAATTTCTTACACGTGTTGTTAAGGTCTAGTAATTAATTAGAAATTATTTTATTTGTTTCTTAGTTACTCAATGTTATACATACATACAACTTAGACGACTCATTTTTAGCTGTTTTGTTGCCTCTTTATGATAGTAGAGATGTTTTAAATCCAACTTATTCTAATATATATATATATATATATATATATATATATATATATATATATTCTAAAATTTGTATATATGGAATTTAAAAAATTAAAAATGCTATTTGGCTTCCAAAAAATTTGGGTGATACCATCTCCCTTTATGTGGCAGCTGACATGGCAAAATTTAACATTAATATTAAAATTAATATTAAATTAACTTTAATTTAACATGATAATTAACATTAAGATTAACATTAACATTAAAATTAACCTTAACATTAATATTAACATTAATATTAAAATTAATATTAACATTCAAATTAATATTAATATCAATATTAACATTATTATATTAAAATTAAAATTAAAACAATTGGGTAATTAATTTTTTGAGTTAAAATTTGCTCTGTCAACTGTTATGTCAGCTGCCACGTCAGATATCACATAACGAGAGATGGCATCAGCCAAATATTTTGGGAGCCACATAGCATAATTTGTTAAAAAACTTGGATTGCATGAGACAAAATATTTTAACATTGCGAACACTGAGGAGAGAGAAAAGGTTACAACTAGCTATAGATAACTTACAGGACTTCTTATGACGATAGAAGTGTTTGCCCCATAGTTAGAGAGATCATAGGCAATCTCCATTCCGGAATTCCCACACCCAACCACCAGAACGTCCTTCCCGGAGTAGGCAGCCCCCGACTTGTACTCCGACGAGTGCCTGACGTCCCCGCGGAACCCCTTCAGCCCGGGGACGTCCGGGACGAACCCCTCCGCGTTCTCCCCGGTCGCGACGACCAGGAACCTCGCGCTGTACTCCTCCTCCGCGCCCGTGACCGTGTTCCTGGCCGCGACGGCCCACGTCATGGTCGCCTCGTCGTAGGAGGCCGACTCGACCGCGGTGTTGCACACGGGGGCGAGGCCGAACCTGTCCACGTACTCGTCCAGGTACCGGACGAACCCGTCCTTGGGGATGTACTTGGGGGTCGAGGCGGAGTGCGGCAGCAGGGGCAGGGCGCAGAACTGCTTGGCCAGGTGGAGCTTGAGGCGGTCGTACGCCTTGTGCTTCCACATATGGGCGTAGGTGTCCTCCTTCTCGAGGACGACGTTGGGGATGGAGCGAGCGTTGAGGCACGCGGAGGTGGCGAGGCCGGCTGGGCCGGCGCCGACGATGATCACTTCCTTCATCATTCTTGAAATAGCTAGAGAGTGAGAGTGAGAGTGAGAGCGAGAGAGGAAGACTATGTTGATGTTAATGGAATATATATGCAGGGAGAAGAAGAAGACGTGGGGGTTGCCGATGGGAATTTTGTCACACATATATGTATAGATGGACGAAGGGACGTTGGCAATATTAATTTCCCGCTACGTTTGTGAATCCCAGTTTTATTCACTGCTCAAAGCATGCATGCACCAGAAATATTTTGTTATTTCTTGCCAAAAAAATTGTGTACAAATGACTTACGTTACACTACAAATCTTTAGTTTGAAAACTTATTTCATAACAAATTAACTAGTTGCTTAGTAAAAAGCTAGTCACTAACTATCACACACACACACACACACACACACACACACACACATATATATATATATATAAACCCTACAAACTGTAGCCCTATGTGCATGCATGCATGTCCTTACAACGAAAAAGATTCAGCAAAGGAAATGTTATCATTAAGATGTTGAATGCCAGGCTTCACCGAGGAGAGAGGACCGCTTGAAGCATCGCCAGCATCTAGTTATAATTAATGGGTTTTTTTTTTTTTAACCTTCTTCTTTTGCTAGATATATATATGTTTCTTCATGAAAACCTAGATAAAAGTTAATTGCTTACAAAAAAAAATTCTCATATTTTGGTGATTCGTTATAATTAATGTTTTTTTACCTTCTTCTTCTTTTGATATATATATATATAGAAGCGGATCAAAAGCCCCCCTTAGAAAACCCGCTAAAAACCCTCCTCACTCTAATCCGTAATTTAATGTTAATATTAATGTTAATATTAACATTAAATACTAAAATTAACATTAAATTTAACATTAAAATTAATATTAACATTAACATTAACATTAACATTAATATATAAAAAAAATTAATATTAGTATTAATATTAATCTTAACATTAATATTAACATTAACATTAATTTTAACATTAATATTAACATTAATATTACGAATTAGAGTGAGGGAGGTTTTTAGGGAGTTTTCTAAGGAGGGCTTTTGATCCGCTCCCTATATATATATATATATATCCGCGAGATCTGCCATCCTCGGGATCAACCAGCAGCACCACCCCATAGTTCACTATTGGCAGAGCTGTATCCCCCGGAAATGGTCAATCCTCATGTGGAGAATCATTTACAAGCGACTACCCACCGACGAGATGCTCCAAACTATTGGGTTTAGCCTTGCGTCAGCCTGCAATTGCTGCCCCGACCGTCAGATGGAGTCCATTGACCACATCTTTTGCCGCGGGTCCCTTTCCGGCGATTCTTGGAGATCACTCAACCAGATCTACAATATCAAGCCGGGCGGTGGACGCTTCCACGATCTGGCGGCCGCTTGGGGTTCCGCCTCCCATGGCCACCAGATCGTCGCAGCGGCCGCCACGTGGGTGCTTTGGAAAAATTGCAACAAGGCGAGGTATGAAGGGCACCAATACTCTGCTGACCAGATCACTCGGGAAGTCCTCCGTCAGTGCCGTAAACGGAGCATCCACTGCTCCCACACCCCAAGAAACTTTTGGTCCTACACCCTTCCTTAGCTTTTGCTAGTGGTGTACTTCCCTTCCCTCTTTGTCCGTTTTGGCGGTATACTTGTACAGGCTGTTTGGGTCTTGTATACTTGGACTTTTTGGCTTTTGAGCCTTTTTAATAAAAGGAGAGGGTTTTGGCAAAAAAAAAATAAAATAAAATATATATATATATATATATATATATATATATATATATATATATATATATATGTGTGTGTGTGTGTGTGTGTGTGTGTGTGTGTGTGTTTTTTTTTTTTCCTTCAACGAAAGTTAATTGCTTATAATAATAATAAATTCTAGCTTCATATTTTAGTGATTAGTATTACTAATGGATAACAAATTTCTTTACTAATTAATGTTGGAGATATACTCTTGGAGAAGGTGCTTTTTTTGGATTATTTAGCTTTAGGGTCTTGTATTATAATATTGGAAATTTACATTTAGGTCTTCGTAGTGTCCATAATAAAGTTTGGATCTCATCCTAACCGTTGAATTTGGTTTACCGTCAAAAATGGAATCACAAACTCAAATTTTGAATGTTATACACGAGACCCTAAAACTAAATTAAAATATACTAGGTTTTTTTTACTTGGGTTGTTTAATTTAATTTACATGGTAGGGGTTGTGTGAACTGGATTACTTAGTCTTGTTATGACCAATCGGGAACGATACCTGTGACATTGTTGTTTCCTTTTGTCATTATCTCAGCAGCCCGACAATTTTGATGGACACAACTTCATGGACATCAAAATCCCATTTTGGTCGCATTGTTGAATGCATGCAATGTAATAGGCTTAGAGGATTATGTGGTTGCTGAGATTATAATAGAAGCAAACAATAGTGTCACCAATCTCATTATTGATTGGTCATGAAAAAAAACTAAATAACTCAAGTCACACAATCCTTACATATTTTCGTTTAGCTTTAGGGCCTATTATAATATTCAAAATTTGCATTTAGGTCTCCATTTTGGACGACCAAGCCAAGTGAACCATTAGGACGAGATCTAGGAAATACAGGGCCGGTCCGAGAATTATTGGAGCCTAGGGCAGAGTTTGAAAGTGAGGCCTCTTGAACGGATAAATGAAAAGCATCTAATTTTTCTAAACCAATTTTATGGATTTTTTTCCCTTGGATATCGATTTTATCAATCAATTTAACAAATAAAATCTTCTAGAAAAAAAACAAATAAAAATGATTACTAACATTTTTTCTAACAATCAAACAATGCAAATAAAAACATGATCGTTTGGAGACAAAAGGACAAATTAACTGTTAGAGTAAGAAAAATATTTGAAAAAAAAAATATTTCATGTATACATTTTTTTCTAGTGGTAATGACTCCCTATTTTTTTTGAGGAAAACATAAATTTCATTCAAGAGTTTAAAGGAACACAAGAGGGCATATCACGAAGGATATGATCATAAATACAGAGTGGACTAGTGTCATGAATTGTAAGAGAGTTCATAGAATTGTGTAGATAGAGCATATGTGGCCAGATTATGTGCACAATGATTTGCTTTTCTATAGGTGAAGGAGAATGAGATCTTCATATATATCTGAATTCAAAAACTTCCTCGCATCAGAAATTGTATGCCGAGCAAGCCAAACTGTAGGCTCCAGATGAGAGTTTATAGCATCAATAAGAGCTTTGCAGTCCCCCTCGACTGTGATATGATGTAGCTGCTTCCTCTCTATTAATACAAGAGCTAAGTGTATTCCCAAGGCTTCAGCTTCGACCGGAGAGCCTCCATCTTGATTCTTCGATAGAGCCCCCATGAAGAGACCCTCTCCATTTCTCAGGACAAATGTGTTGGAAGCACGCGGGGAAGAAGAAGAAGTAGAAGGAGGAGGAGGGTATTTTGGTCAAATGCGTTGACCGTCGTTTATAGACGATTTTCGTCAAAAGTGGAGGATACCTTACATTGTGATAATTGGATGGGGCGCACCTTGAATATAGATAAAAAAATTGTGGTGAAACTCAAAATTTTCTCTATATTTTTCTGCATGGAGGCAGGATGAAAAGTGAAACGCTTATCAAAATGCATGAATCGCCCACTTTTGTATATACTTTTTTATATACTAATTAATGTTTTGTTTATATCTTTTATTTACTAATTAATGTTGGAGATATATATGGGAGAAGATGTGATTACACAACACATATTCAAGTCACTGAAACGAATAGAATTAGAGTTCAACGAATCTAATTAAGCCAACCATTCAAATTGTATTGGAAATACAAGTTTATGAATTGAATGTTAACTATCCAACTCTATCAGCAGGTCAGATCCTTTGCAACAATGTTATATCGGAAGTGCTAAGTTGTCCGCGGGCTTGGACTACAGTTCTGACCTGCGGACCACGTGTCGTCTCCTGATTGGCCGGAGGGCTGGTGGGCTCGGAAGTTAGCAGGAGGGAGACTAATCGGGAGGCGACATGTGGCCTGTGGACCAAGACTGCGGTCCAAGCCCGCGGGCAACGTAACATTTTCGATATTATATACAGATTAAATGCTAGAAATGTCTCGTTTGCAAATTGATGCGCGCCAAGTTTTACTAAAGCGCATCTCATTTTTTTTATTTTACTAATGCATAAATATTCCATATTAATAATAAATAAATTAAATCCCACCTAACATGAATATTAATATTTTTTTGGAGTTTTAAATTGAAATAAGTACACTAACCTTGCTACATTTTATGAATGTAATATGGACTACTTCTACTTTGAAACAAATTATAGGGACCGTCACTCTCGTCTTTTTATTAAAACAATTAAATATATGAATGGCTATATAAAATACAAAGTAGTCCGTGTAGTTAGTTTCAAAATATGAATAATTAGTGTAATAGGTATAAAACATAGGAATAGTTCACGTAAAATGTTCTTTTAAATTATCAATATTGAAAATCAATCTAATCCTAACTCGACATAAACCTGACTTTATGCAATCCAAAACTAGTTAAACCCAAAATTTATCGGACTTAATCCGACTCAACTAAACCCAAATTTGACAAAATATTGACTGAATTCAACTAGATCCAAATTCGACTCGATTCTACTTGACACATTGATGATCCCAAAATTTTTGGAGTCAGTAAAAGAAAGTGATCAGACATTCCCTTGCCTTGTCATCCATTTTCTACTTCTTTAATGTTGGTTATGGTAAGTAGGGGTGAGCAAATACAGATCGTTGTCGAAAAACAGACCGAATATCGATTAAAAATATTTAAAAAACTGAACTGAAATTATATACCGATACAGAATTGCCGAACCGACTAAAATATGATATAATGGTAGTGATAACGGTTTGAGTTTAATATCATACCATAAATACCGAAACTGAACCGATGATAATCAAATACGGTCACTAAGTTTAATTCTTAGTATATATATATATATATATATATATATATATATATATATATAGGAAGCGGATCAAAAGCCTCCTTAGAAAATCCCCTAAAAACACCCTCACTCTCAGCCGTCCATTTAATGTTAAATACTAAAATTAACATTAAAGTTAGCATTAAAATTAATATTAACATTAACATTAACATTAATATTAACATTAACATTAACATTAACATTAATATAAAAATAAAAATAAATTTTAGTATTTAACATTAATATTAACATTAACATTAATATTAACATTAATATTAACATTAAATGGACGGCTGAGAGTGAGATTTTTTTTAGGGGGTTTTCTAAGGGAGGCTTTTGATCCGCTCCCATATATATATATATATATATATATATATATATATATATATAACAGCGTACTTAAACTCATGCTAAGATTTAAACTATCGGATTTGATCTTTTAAGCTCGTATTTTAGGTGTTTGCAACTTGTTGTATATTTGTCACGACCCGGGTCCCAAATTGTTGGGTCGAATCGGATCATGTCCAGCCTGCACCGTTGTGAGACGGCGGCAGTAAGCTGTATCCAAATGCAGGTAATCACAACAACACAATATATTTTGTCACTACATCTAAATTTCGAATATTAAAACTTGTCCAACAAAAGGTTCATTTAATACATCAGATAAAATAAAAATTATCTTTTTATTCAAACATCAAAACTAAAAGAAAAATCATCATCTAGGAAGTTGGCTCGTCAGCCACAGAATCGTCGTCCTCCAAATGGGACTCTGGCATAACAGCTGGATAAAGCACCGGATCGTAGTAGCTATTTATCAATAGCTCAGCTTCATCAAAGGAACCTATTGGAGGTGGGAGATCCAGTCAGGAAAGGAGCAAATTACAATTATGAAAATTTAACAATTCAACTAATAATTAAAAATTTGCAATTTAAACAGTTTAAATACTTGAACAATTTTTCCAGCAATTTTTCACAATTAAAAATAATGTGATTTGAGTATGTAATGCTTATGACCGGCTTGGGTTGTACAATAGTATCCTAGTGATACGATACGGCTTATCCCCGTGTGTAAGAGGGGTAAGCTCGCACAATCAATATGCAATATGAGGGGTATTGGTCATAATACACTACACTACTTCCCCAATCCCACAATCAATAACAATCAATACTCTATGAGAGAGTTCCGTGTAGCAATGTGGTTTAATCTTGCAATATTACAATTATTAACTAAATTGAAAAATAAACACAACCGTACTTGCCTTTGTTTATGACTGGGTTTGAAAAGTCGGTCGGTTCCGAGAAAGAAAATCAGACTCGTCCTCGAAATCCTACATTGAGAATCCCGACTTAGCATAAATGAAGAATCCATATCTAGGTGTGCTAGTTACAATCTCTAAAATTTGATCCTAGTCAAATTTTTATGTTGTTATAAACAAAACACGTTTATCGATGCGATTCAAAGTTATTAATTTAAGAGGTAAAAGTCAAGTTAACATTTTTTATTGGAAAACTTCGCATTTTTCATTTATTTGGCAAAACTTTGTATTTTGTAATATATATATATATATATATATATATATATATATATATATATATATATATTATATATATATTAGTTATTTTTCTTTTAATGAGAAAACATGAAATTGTCTAAGTTACAAACTTGAAATCTTATTATTTAATGTGAGAAAACTCTTATTAATTTTCTATAAAAATAAATATTTAGTTTACCATTTACGCGTTACCTACAAATCAACAATCCAGAAAAATAAAAGGAAAAACTACCTACTTATTACAGTTCCACAGAAAATAGAAAAGAAACTTGGACTTATGTCCTTACAATTTTTACATAAATTAATTTAATTTAAAGGTGAGCTCTGAATGCCGCGAACGGTCCAACAGTAGGCCGAAGTCCTGCAGCAAAATACTAACAGCAGTAACCCATTCTAAAAAAAATAATAATAAATTAAAGTTAATTATTAAAATGCGTCTCAGACTTGGTCATTCAAAACTCATGTTTTAACTAATGCCTCAACGTCCGGGTTGGCCGTTTCGTTTGCATTTAGTTAGGGCCCATGGACCAATATGGTCGTCGCCCGAAAAGATACAAAAATCTATTTTAAAACCAACACTCCAAAATGTAGTTTTTTGCAAAGATCGGGATTTGAAAATAGTTTTAAAAATATTTTTCAAAAATTTGGGCAACACTTCCTCTATAATTGGACAACCCAATCCTGGGAAAATGCCAACACCCACAATATTCCAAATCACAAAACATTTCCAACCAGAAATTCCAATTTATCCAACCCAAGATTAGGTTTATATCAAAATCACAGAAAAACTTTCCGAACTATAAAATTCGGAAAACCCGAAATAACTCGAAAAAACGAAAAACCACATAACCTTTCTAAGGAAAATGGTCACAGAGCCATTTCCGAAAAATCCGAACTTCTCTCGGAACTTCCTAGAAACCACAGAACCATCAAACAACAACATCCAAACCACAAAACCATTCCGAAACTAAGTTCGGAGAAACCGAAACCAACATCGTAATTATCGATGTTGAATTCCATGTCGGGGATCGGAGACCGTGTCATCATCGACACTGAGGGAGGGACACAAGATACGAAAATTATACCTCGGGTGCTCGGCTAGAGCTCTCAGATGAAAATAGGAAGAAAACGAAAAACCCGCGAATCTCGGAAATCCAAAACACGCGGAACAGCGGAACGTGCCTCGGAAAACACGGATCTGAACAGAAACCGGCACGGGGAGGCACACACAGGAGGTGCGCACGGCAGCGGCGAGAGGCGCCGGGGGCTGACCTGGGCGGGCGGCGACTGTGCGGCCGTGGGGAAGGCGACGGCCGTCTCGGGAGGCCGTGCGGGTCGTCGGACAGGGAGGCGGCGTCGAGGTCGGCCGAGAGGGCTCGGAATCGACGCTGGAGGTGGCTCGGGGCGCGCGCCGAGGGGAGCTCGGCCGGAATCGGCGTCTAGGATTTAGGTTTTGGGAAATTTGTGGTGAGGGAGAGGTTAGGGATGGTGATGGGAAGAGAAGGAGGATATCTATATATATAGGAGAGATTGGGGTTACGGAAGCCGAGGGGGTCGCCGGCGGTTAGGAAGAGAGAGGTCGGCTCGTTCGGTAAGGAAAAAGGGGTCGACCGCGCGTGTATGCGAGAGAGAGAAAGAGTGAATGAAAAAAAAAAAATGTTCTCTACAGAACATTTAAGTAAGGGTGAATGAAAGAAAATAAATGTACAGAACCTTAAAGAAGGTTAAAAGGAAATAAAAAGGAAATCATAATCTAATATTTATATCAAAATTAAGTCCCGAAAGCCGAGTTCGGCTCGAAAAAAATAGGACAAAATTGAAAATGGATTTCGAAAAGAAATAAAATGGAAATAGGTTCGGGATGGGTCAGGTCCAACATTAAAATCCAGGAATAATATTTCTAAAATATGGTTTTCCTAAAATGATAATAATTAATTTAGCAACAAATTATAAAAATAAAATTTTTTACAGGTTTGACCAACACTAAAATTCCAGAAATAATAATAAAAATAACACTAAATTAATTAAAAATTACGGGTTTCACAATATTGTTCTAATAAATTTGATTAATTGCTTGGCTGGTAGAGGCTTGGGTTTGAAATTTATTGTTTCCCAGAAAAAGTAAAAAATAAATATTTATAGGTTAAGAGGTTCTATAATATTAAGTGTGTTGATTGATCAATTGTTAAATGGTATAAAACCAACACCGAACAAAACCGAACCGATTTAACCAAAACCTAAAAAATCGATTCTAAATGGTACAATATTAGTATTGCTTTATAAATACCAATATAAAAAACTACCGAAAAATTATCCAAATACCGACCAATTATACCGACCCTCACCCCCTAATGGTAAGTTACATGTAAACAACCCTTATTAATTAGTTAATTAATATTTAGGCTTAATTGCAACTTGATACCCTTAACTATTCCGATTTTTCAACTTGGTACCTTAAATTTTTTACTCGACAACTTGATACCCTAAACTTTTTAGTATTTTTAATTTAATACCCAAAATTTCAAAAATGATAAAATTATCCCTCCCCTTCACTTCCCAACCGAACCCAACCCCTCTTCCCCTCCCCATTGCTGGCTCACCACTCCCCGCCCCCCCCCCCCCTATCCTGCCGCCGTCCCCGCTCCCCCCCTCCACCTCGGCTGCACCACCCCCCTCTCTCCGGGTGTGCACGGTAGCTGGAGGGGGGACGGGTGGTTGGGGGTGGACAACGGGGTGGGGTGAGGGTTGGGTGGGAGGGAGGGGTGTAGTTTTAAATTTAGATTAGAGATATTTTGTCCAATTTTTTCAGGGTATCAAGTTGTTACAAAAAAAAATTATGGTATAAAGTTAAAAAATTGGAATCGTTGAGGGTATCAAGTTGCAATTAAGCCTAATAATTAATTATTTATAAAGCGTCCCAATTCTCTCTTTTAATCGTCAAATAAAATAATCACAATAGAATCCTAGATCTGAACCCCTTATTTCCCGCGTCAATTGCCAATTCTCAAAACCAAAACTAGGGTTTCCGAAATTCTCCAGTTCCGTCAAAATTCCCCTCAAATTAGGTTTTCCCCCTTCCGAACCACGTCATTGTCTCCCAATTCCGGCGATCATGTCGTCGTCTGGCCGATCATCGGAATACGACTACTTGTTCAAGCTGCTGCTGATCGGCGACTCCGGAGTGGGGAAGAGCAGCCTTCTCCTCAGCTTCACCTCCGAAGCATTCGAAGACCTTTCGCCAACCATCGGTTCGTCAATTGTCTCTCAAAAAATACAATCTTTTACATATTTCTTAGAAGAAAGGATGTGCCTTTTCCTGCAATTTTTCACCTATTTTTAGTATCCGCAATGAAGTTATGGGTTCAATGTTTACTAATCGCTATGAATAAGCTTTCGACCAACAATCGGTTCGTCGAGTTAGGGCTTTTGAATCCAGAATTATTGTAAATGCTTGAGCTTTATGGTCTGATCAATTCTTGGATTCAGAGGCAAACATTTATTTCTGTTGGTACGAGTGAAGTTCGGGCTATCTATGATTTGGATATGATGATCGATTAAGCCTATGTACAAAATCTAGCCGCAGCCAGGAGATTATTGTTTGACATAGCCGTCCGCTGTCCGATACCAAATTCGTTAGGGAAATCTTGATTTCTGTGATGGTTTTCCGGAAATGGGATGAAATGTATCCAGTGTTACCAGAGTTTAGTCTGTGAAGAAGAGCTAAACAACATATAATGGAGAACATAAATATTCATTGAGAAGGCAATTTGTCACATCAAAAGATAAATTCCTCGTTTCTTCGGCCTCTGAATCGTCTTTATATCAAGGTTTAAAAACCAAAATTTAGTAAGGATATAAATACACAGTGACAACAGGCATACAATGCAAGTGATATAACTTCTTTATTCAGGAGGATGCACTGGCATTTGTTGGGCCCAGTCATTTTATAACAAACTTGGGTGACAACTCATTCTTGGGTGACAACTCATTCTCTTGTGCGTGAGAGAGAGAGAGAGAGAGAGAGAGAGAGAGAGAGAGAGAGAGAGAGTGTTGTACCACTTACAAGTTACAAGAGATTGACAACAGTCAGTTATGCTCGTTTATAGGAGTTCGTTTTATATTTATGGTCAAATTTCAGCCAAAATGAGAAGCCAGTTCTCATTTGGTTCGCCCCAGAAAAGTGTGTAAATTGGTACAACGGTCACAACAGAGGCATCATATGGTACATCAAATACTGAAGAATTAGACATTACTTACAGGCATAGTCTAACCTTTGTCATTTTTAAGGGTTGGATGGATACAAAAAAATATGATATGCTGCAGACTCTAATAATGTTCCTTTGGTAGAAATATGTTGCAAATTTATGTCTGTGAGTCGCTTGCTTTATGTTCCATTGCTTTTATACAGGTGTCGACTTCAAGATTAAGACTGCCACAATAGGAGGGAAAAGGCTGAAGCTTGCAATCTGGGACACAGGTATGTGCCCATGGTGTCAATCCTTGTTTCATTACATTTAATTTAATTTTCAATATTTTTCCTTTGGTTTTAGGTTCGATCTTATCTTTGAACAGCTCCACAATTTAATTATCAGTATAAGATATTTGTAAATATGTACTTAATACATATTTATTTGCCTAAAATCAAACTCAGAGTTATGGGATCACATGCACCGTGTCTAGAAATAATCATCTTCCAAGCCTTCTCTCATCGTAATGGGTCCATTATGGAGTGTAAGAAAGGTTGATTAATGACGTTACAATTTGTATCAGTTGTCGACCTACGGCAACCCGATATGGTGGTGCCAAGTTTCTAACTAAGGTAGCTATGAAGATGAGAGGGTCATGCCATAAAACCTAGGTGGCCAATTGGAATGTAGGTAGTATGCAGTTTGAACTCATGCAGCCAAATAGCACCCTCAAAGTTTTCCTAGACTATAAAGAATCTAATGAAGAGGTAAGATGATACAATTTGCTATTGGAAATTGCATTCATATCTTTGACACATTTAATCAAAGAATGAAAACAAATGACAATGGCAAATGCAATGTGTCTAAAATGTAAAAACACATATCTTGGATTGCATCCCCACCCAGCATGCTCATCTAATTATCAGTCTGACTAACCAACCTTGTGTATGATTTGTACTGGTAAGGAGTTCTGTATACGTACAAGGTTGTTTATAGGCCTGTCCTTAGACCCATGACCTAAACATGTCCTGAATTTTAATTGGAGAAGATTAAGAGCTTACTTTGGTATGTAATTCAGATCTCAATGGCAGAGCTGGGAGTCAAACCATGGCAGGTCCAGGTTCTTTTGAATCTTAGATAAGAATTCAAATGATATAAGGGCTGGCATGTTTATGAGCTAAGGGGATCCACTGAACATGTTAATTGCCTTATCCAGGAGGGAGAATGGTCCTTACAAGGTCGATTGATTGAGGCGGCTGCGACTGATATTCACAGTGCAAATAGATCGGACGGACACGGAGACTACTGGATTTGGGAGGATATGGATAAAGGCACTTTCTGCTTCAAGAAGGCCTTAAACCAAATCAGGAACAGAAATGCGGATGTGGACTGGACAGATCTGGCCTGGACGAAAGGAGGTGCGGTCAAGAATTCCTTATGTCTATATAAGATGATCCGTAATCGCTTGCTCATAGGGACCGTCTTAACATGTTTGGGGGGACTGTCCAGACAAGAAATATTGCTTGTGTTGACACATGGAGGAGTTCGGAGACCATCTTTTCTTCTGTTGTGACTTTGTTTGGGAGATTGGAACCAGCAGCGCAGATGCTTTGGGTTTCGGCTGCTTAATATAGAGCTATTATTTGCTTTGAATGAGGTCAAAGCTCAAAAGGAAAATGACCACGAGAGTACAGACGACTAAAGATGATTTTCGGTGCGGTGGTGTGGCGTGTTTGGAGAGAACGAAACCAACGCATCTTTGAGGGCCTAGCAACCAGCATAATCATTGTACAAAAAAAAAAACACTGATATAGATATCCTAGATCCAAGATGAATCCATTTTGTGTCTTGGTTGGGATAATAGTTCTGTAATGTCAGCTTTTGTTTTCCAAAAATTTACCTTCTTCGAAAAAAAAGATATAAGAAGTTTATAGAGTACGAGTAGAGTAGAGTAGAGAAATATGATTTTTAGTGCTTTTTTAGATTTAAGTGGGATACCAAAACCTACCTAGAGCTGACCGTAACACGACGTATTGTGTATGGGTCTCTCTCTACGTAGGAACTGGAATTTCATGTCAATATTATACTTAAATTCTTTAAGTATCAATCAATCCTTGATTTTTCACTACAATAGCCTTTGCATGTAGTCATGTTATATAGCATGCTTAGACTCTTAGTAGACACCATTTCAACTATTGCCACATTTACATATTTTGTGAGGATGTGCAGAGTTCAGTTATTGAACTCATGTTTGATTGAAAAGTGTATGCTTAACGACTTACTAACACAGAATTATTAAATTTATTATGCTGGGCAGGAAAGATTCAGGACTTTAACAAGCTCATATTATAGGGGCACACGGGATCATAATGGGTATACGACTTGTTATGAACTTTTCTTTTCATGTAGAGGGATAAATGGCATGGCTATTCAGTTGATCCGTATGTAGATTGTTTTGTTTCTTCTAATATTTTTTTTTACAGCA
Organism: Iris pallida; assembly: GCA_029216955.1. Taxonomy (NCBI): domain Eukaryota; kingdom Viridiplantae; phylum Streptophyta; class Magnoliopsida; order Asparagales; family Iridaceae; genus Iris; species Iris pallida. Next base: position 4,957,348 of record JANAVB010027997.1, read on the forward strand.
TTCTATCATTTATACATGAGTTGGGTCAAATTCCATAAACTAAAATTAGCACCATTATATATTAATCCTTTGTTATTTGATGATTTTTTTGAGAGAAAAAAGGCATAAAAATTGGCTTTGGATCATATTAGATAGGCTAACCAAAGGCTAATTACACTTAAATGCTTTCAAATTTTGCATGTTGATACCATAAAATATTTTTTGGCAGATTGATACCTTAAACAATTTTTTTCCCACTTAAATACCATGAACTATCACTTCCTTGCAAAGCCAGGAACACTAAGAGCAAAAGACCAAAATGCTCAATGTAATAATAATCCTAATAATATTGACTATTCATAGCGAAATTTAATTAAAAGAAGTCTAAATTTAATTATCCTATTTCTAACCTTAGCTAAATTTAATTTTTGAAGACTATCCCCTGCTCCCATCCAAACCCTAAAAACATTAATAACCCTAGAAAATCACTTCATAGAAGGAAAAAACAGATAAAAAAGAATAAAATCAAAGAAAAAAAAAAAAAAAATCAAACCCTAACCCTAACATGCAACCATCCCAATCCCCCGTTGCCACCCTCCTTGCCAGTGTTCTAAATGGCGGTTGAGGCGGCCACCTAGCTAGGCGGTAGGTGGTCTCTTCGCACCGCTTTTGTGGTAGACGGTGAAGTAGGCGGCCAACGGAGGTTTGGCAGCATAGGCGGACGCCTAGGAACAATACCTAATAAGATGTTCACTATAAGCCTATGATTCATTTTACAAAACTAAAACTTCATAAATCTTCGTTCTACAACTTAGTTATGCATGTAACACCCTTTAAATAGGCATATTATGCAAAAAATGGTTAAATAGTAAAAAATCCATCAAAAATAACCGCCTAGGCAGTGCCTAGGCGGTAGGGGCGGACTCTCTCCGCCACACGCCTGCCTACCGCCGTTAGAACCTTGCTCCTTGCCCCCTCACCGTCGACGGGGACCCACCGCTAACTGCCGCCGTGGCCTCCCAGCCCGTGACTCGGTGACTGCAATTGCAGTAGCTGCAGCTGCGAGGGACTGCTACTGCAGCCGTCGGAGCCACGGGCGGGAGAGGCAGGGGTGGGGGGGCCGTTGCCGGTGTGAGGAGTGATTGGGGATCATGGGGTGTTTGTTTGTTTGTTTTTTTTTTTTATGTTTTGTTTTTTAATTGGATATTTAGGATTTAGGATTAGAAGTAACTTATTGATTGTTAGGGGCAAGAAAGTCCTAAATCTGTTTAATTTGACTGTATGTTCAGACTTCAGAGTTGGGGTAACTTGCGAGAACATAAAAGTTCATTGTATCAACTCGCTTGAAAAATAAGTTTATGGTATAAGACTATAAGTTGCAAAAACTTGAAAGTTCATGGTATTAAATATGCATCTCAACTTATGTAAATAAATAGTTTTCCTTGATTTTTGCTATCATAATAGCTATTTGATTATCATACATGCGTACGGAGTCCTATATAATCAATATTAACTTGTAATATTTTAGTGTTCTCATAACTTTAGATGTTTGGATGGATGTGGTCAGAATCGTGGATTTGGATCGTGAAGAATTTCCAAGAATCATGGTTTTGGCTCTATGACATTATCTAGCTTTCTTAGAGTGTACAGCCAAAGAGATGACGAGAATCAATCTAATAATATCTTTAAACTTTCCAAGAAAATGTGTTGTGACTTCTAAAATGACACATCCTGAAACAGACTAAGACAAAATCGTTAGTTCTGAAGTTTAATCTGTTGCTATTATTGTCAGAGTGAAGAGTAGGTTATAGTAGTAAGGTAATTGGTGGATGTCTTTACACATGCTGATTAAGCAGTCAGGTTAGCTAAACTTTTAGCTGCATAGCGTCTTTGCTGCTGTTTCTATTGTTTCGGTTTCTCCTTTGTTTTACAAGACTTTGAATAGTACAAGATTTTAAGCCTAACATACTCATTTCTTTCATGTGTTACAGTTTATGATGTAACAAGGAAGGAAACATTTACTAATCTATCTGATGTATGGGCCAAGGAAATCGACCTTTGTTCGACCAATCAAGACTGCATCAAAATGCTTGTTGGAAACAAAGTTGATAAGGTAATTATTAGATTAATAATTTGCCTTATTTTGCCGTTCTGTTGGTCTTTTGACAATTCAAAGTATTTTAATTTGCCTTATTTTGACAGTTTATTAGATTAATAATTTGTCTTATTTCTATTCTTGCTAACCATTTGAAGTAATTTGGGGAGTTTATCAGCACCTACGTGATTGCTTATCAGTAATAATGTCTTTGCATGATTGTATGACTTATGAGTTTATCTCCAAACAAGGGACTTGATTAAAATTGCACATACTATGATCTGCACAGGAAGATGGAAGGGATGTCACAAAGCAAGAGGGCATTGATTTTGCTAGGCAATATGGATGCCTGTTCCTAGAATGTAGTGCAAAGACTCGAACAAACGTAGAGCAATGCTATGAGGAGCTTGTCTTAAAGGTATGAACAATTCAATTGTTCTATTTAGAAGTTCTAGTTAATGTCACAAATGGTTGTTTCATTTCTTTAGTTCATTCATGGTCATGAAAATCACGAGTTGGGACCATAAATATGCTTTTGTAGAGATGACTATAGATAATTTGCACTCTTTTGTTAGTATTCTCATTCTGGCCTTGTTTCTAGCCTGTAGCTATTCTTTGGCCTTTTAAGATGCTCTATTATATTTCTTTCATTTGTTCTATATGTTTTGTTCATATCAAGTGGATGGCTGATTGCAAAAAATCTATGATTGTAATTTATTTAGGACGGTAGGTATTTGAAAGAAAATTTCCCATCTATTAGACATTGCAAATATTTTATCATTCTTATATGTTAACACGTTAAAGAAGGCTTTAGTATACACATAATATTCCCAGCTATTGTTTTTCTCTTGTATGGTAAATCTGTCGATATGATGCAACTTAGAGATTGCGATGTTGATGACCAATATTATCAGTTATGGTGAAGCAGATTCTGGAAACACCGAGCCTCTTGGCCGACAGTTCCAGAGGGGCGAAGAAGAATATTTTAAAGCAGAATCCGCCGCAAGAAGCAGATCCTTCGGTTGGTGGCTGTTGTTGATCGCTGCCAGGATTTACCTTTTGAGTATATAAGTGGGAGCCTCGCGGCACTGTGAGAAATTATTTTTATGTAAGTTCTCCGTGATCATAAAGCGATGATTCGAGATGGTACTGTAAACATTTAATATAAAATCAATGTATTCCTTCATTATTTTCTCTGCCATTGATTTCTTCTCAGTTTAACCAGCTTGTTCATAAATAACTATTGGTGCTTCCTACAATTACATACTTCGATCATAGACCGAACCCTGTTTTTAGCTCTAGTTTGCGTTCACATCCGAGCATGTCACAATTTTTGCAACTTTTGGCACGTGAACCGGAAATTCGCTGATCTCGTCGGTCCAGGGATTACTCTTCTCCTTTGCAGGATCAATCGTCCTCGTCGCTCTCCAAGTCGCACTGTTGCACTTAAACCCCGATCCGAACGCGATCTGCCACGCTCGGTCTCCTCTCTTGATCCTTCCCTTGGCTTCGGTGTAGGCGAGTTCGTACCACAGGGAGCTGCTCGAGGTGTTCCCGAACCGATAGAGGGTCATCCTCGAAGGCTCCATGTGCCAGTCGCCGAGCTCAAGGTTCTTCTCGAGCTCGTCGAGCACGGCCCTGCCGCCGGCGTGGATGCAGAAGTGCTCGAACGCCAGCTTGAAGTCCGGAATGTAAGGCTTGATCTTCGTCTTGGACAGCTTCCGTCTGACCAGCGAGAGTAGGAAGAGGAGTTGCTCGGATACAGGGAGGACGAGCGGCCCGAGGGTCGTGATGTTGGCCTTGAGGGCTTCGCCGGCGATGGCCATGAGGTCCTTAGAGAGCGCGACGCCGACCTTGGCTGCGTCGTCTTCGTGCTGGTACACGCAGCCGTAGGCGCGATCGTCGGCCCCTTTGTGCGTGCGGACGGTGTGGACGAGTTGGTACTTGGAGCGTCGGCGGTCGGAGCGGCGGTTGGTGAGGAGGATGGCGGCGCCGCCCATGCGGAAGAGACAGTTGGAGACGAGCATGGAACGTTGTTTTCCCCAGTACCAGTTGAGGGGATGTTCTCCATGCTCACGACCAAGCGTAAGAGTTTCTGTGGACCTGCATGACAAAAATCAAAGCAGGTTAGGGATGTTGTTTATATATCACACTGAACAATTATGCTATTTGGCTCCCAAAATTTTGGCTGATGCCATCTCTCATTATGTGACATCTGACATGACAGCTGACATAACAGCTGACATGACAAATTTTAAACCAAACATTAATTACCCAATTTTTTTAATGTTAATGTTATAATTTGTTAATGTTAATACTAATGTTAATGTAAGATTAAGATTAAGATTATATTAATGTTAAGGTTATTTAATGTTAAGGTTAATGTTAATTTAATATTAATATCAATTTAATATTAATTTTAATGTTAAATTTTGTTATATCAGCAGCCATGTCAGCAACTATATCATATGCCATTATGGAAGATGGCATCATCCAAATATTTTGGGAGCCAAATAGCATTTTTACACACTGAAACATTCTAAACACGTTGTTGAACCATTTATTATAACGTTTGATCGATGTAATGGTTATTATAAACCATTTATTATTTACTATGCGTGTACTGAACGCTCGCGTTCAATCGTGGAGCCACCCGCTGAACACGTATGTGTGCTAACTCTTGCGCATGCTCTGGACAAAAGCGAAGTGTATTGTCAAAGCGCCTTCCGCTGACGTTCGAGTCCGAGTCCGAGTCGCTAGTCCGCTTTGCACTTAACTCTAAAAGGTCTTCACAAAGAAATGTGACAAGATATAAATGTTTCTTGCGGATTTGAACCTTGCCTTCACACATGTAACGTCGGTGTGCTAACTCATGTGCAAGCTCTGCACAAATGCGGAGTGTGTCATCAAAGCGTCTTTTGCTCAAGCTTGAGTCCCCGTTTTGTGGCTTAGCTCAGAGTCTTCACAAAGAAATATGACAAAAAAATATGGTTTTTGTGGATTAGAACCTTGTCCACTAGAAAAATACTCCCCGAGCTTGCCACTAGAAAAAATAAATATTTCTTGTACTAGAAAATATCCTGCCCCCTCCCTTTGTCAAGTTAATAAATGATTGCACAAATATTGAAATACATTCCGTTAGAATTTGCCACACTGGTGGAAGCAGATCATTGACAGTGATTCACTGTCGACCAATTTTGTATTAACCTAACATCGATCTATGCTACAAATGAATCCGAGTCACTGGTCCTAAGTGAGAATTTAACTTAAGCAATGGCTACGTACTGGCATTGATATAGCTAGGTGAGAATTTAATCCTAGGCAATGACTAAAGTACTGAGCTTGATATAGGTGACACTATTCAAGAGAGTGTCCCTGCCGTGACCATATAGAGAGTCTGAGCCAAATAAACTTCTGCTCTGTAACAATTAACAAATTAAGATGTTGAGCATGAGTTTTGACATGACAAGGAACCCCATCTTCATTTAATCATGCATATAACAGCTCAGTTTCAACGAGACACTAGTGGACCTAAGCTCCCAGCTCCCCTCCCCAACTGTATTTGTTCTACTGTCAGCATTTGTAATAAATCTCGGTCACAAGGAAGCCGTATACACATGGCAGGTCCGGAGGTAAGCCAGACAATACTTCGTGATTCCAATAGAGGGTCGGAATCGCGGATGACCATGCAGGATCAGCCTACAATAAGAATCAAGGACAACCAAAAACTAGCTCCGGATAGGACAATCCAACCCCCACAATCGAGTCACTAATTAAGTTTGAGCCTAGTAACTATTTTCCATTTCTATCGATGCTGCATATAAACAGTAATACTTGCTGGTTGGCATATTTGGAGTACGTAGATTCGGGTTACGGAAACAATGTTTTCTTGTAGTGTGCTCCTTAGTTGCACGAGTTTAAACTGCATGATCAGTTTTAACAGCCGAGCATAAAAAATTGTTAATCTATTATTTTGTTTTAATTACTTAATTGTGTTCTATAGTCGACTCCAATCTAATGCGAGAAGGTTTGGTTGTAAGGAGAGGAGGACGATGATGATGATAATTTGCATAAATTAACTGAGTCCGCACGTGCTGGAAAAGAAGAGATACTAACCTGGAGGAGCTGCTTGGCGAGGTCTATGGAGACGAGTCCAGCACTACAGCCCATACCACCAAGATTGTAGCTTACGACGTTCTCCCTAAGCTTGTAGCGGTTCACAATCATGGCAGAAAGGGACGGCGTCGGATTAAAGAGGCTGCAATTTACGACCACGACCCCTATGTCCTTCGCTTCCACTCTGGTCTTGGCGAGGAGGTCGTCGACCGCTCCGAACATCACCATCTCGGCCTCTCTCCTCGCCTCCGCCATGCACGGGTCCGGCGGCTTCCTCATCACCGCCTCGGGGAAGTAGGTGGACTGGCCCAGCCCCGACCGCTCCAGCAGCTTCCTCTGGAACGCCAGGTTCTCCTCGGTGAAGGTCCCGTACGTGGCGGGTTCTCCATGAAGTACTCCCGGGTGCACTTCCTGGCGTCCTCGGGCTTGTAGCACGAGAAGTCGAGGAGGTGCACCGCCCGGGGGTGCCTCGCGGAGTACGCAGCCGCGAGGAAGACGACGAGAGCGGAACACGCGACGGCGTTGGCGGGGCTGATCAGCCGCAGGCGCTCCCGTAGTATCACGCACAGGTCGTCGACGGAGAGAGTGGACAGGTGTACGGACACGGCGGCGACCAGAGGCAGAGGAGGAGATAAATGGCATGGGATACTAAGTAGTGGTATCCGAGCTTCGCGTATCGCCTTCCCCCCGGCTTTGGTTTCCGGTTGATAAGTTCTTCTGGCATGGCTGCATATGAAGATGGAGATGATGATAATAGCTTGGGCAAGCTTTTAGGGATCGCTATGAGAAGAGAAAAGCTTAGTTGTCCGCAGGCGGGCTGGCCCGCATGGTCGCATCCCATTGGTCCCCTCCTATGTTCCTGGCAATAGAACGACACGTGACGGACGGGCTGGTCTGGGCAACGTAGCAGCTCTCCTATGAGATACTATGCAGCAGATCCAACTAATTCCTTGATTATACAGTTTTACAGGATTTAGCAGGCCATGGCAATTAGTATGGCAACCTACAATGACAAGTAAGTTTGTCCAGAAGGAAAGCGCTCTATGTAGTATGTATGTAATGTTCGATGAAGAAGGAAATTCTGAGGATTTAAATTCTGCCGACTTTATCGGGAGGGTTCCCAATCTATCTGGAGAATATTTTGGAGGGCGAAGAACGTCATCCGTGTGTTGGAGAAGTTCGAAGAACGTGTCGAACTCATATATTGAACCATATATTGTAAACAAATATATATATATTTCCATCTTTGATCGGATCACATATATTATATATGATTGGATCTTTTGTACAGTAGACTTTTTATAATTAGACTTCCATATATGGTAAGCAAATATATGATTGAATTTTCATATATTTGACTTTGACCATATATTATTATGAATATACTGGACTTCCATATATATATATTAGGGTAACCCTAACGGAAATGCTTTCTTTCCGCGGGCTTGGACCGCGGTCCTTGCCCGAGGGCCACGTGGCACGTCACGATTGGCTCCCCCCTGCTAACTTCCGGGCCCATCCGTCCGGGAGCCAATTGGGAGCGACACGTGGCCCGCGGGCCAGGACCGCGGTCCAAGCCCGCGGGCAACGCAGCAGCAGCTTCCTAACCCTAATCCATGCAGCTTTTAAAAGGTGGTTGTTAGTTGATGAATATAATCAATGTTACAACATTTGGAACGAAAAAAAGAGAGATTGACAGCTATTTCGAAGAGGAGATCGTCTTGGATTTTTTTGCTCGTCGTTTTTCGTGAATCTGTAATCAATTTCTATTCCAAGAAAGTTGTGGTATCGTTTGGACAGGCGAGGAGCTGTAAGAAGTCGGTGTATTTTTATTCATGGTGGAGGTTTGTCAGGATTGGACTCTTGATCGTTCCGTAGTTTTTTCTCGCAAGGATTTTCTACGTTAAAATCGCTTGTGTTTGTGTTTGGTTTTGTGATTATTGGCGATTTGAATTTGTGCGCTTTGTTCGGTTCGTCTTGCAGCTTCTTGATTCGGGGGACAGTTTTCGTGTTCGTTTCCAACACTAGTCATAAATGATGATCCCCATCAACTTGGCTTAAGTCTGAGAAAATGAGAAAAGACTAGTAAATAGATTTTGTATCCAGGGAATTTGTAGCTGTTATGGTTTAGGGAGGAAGCTCACGATCGAGTTAGTTTCAAATTAAGGCTATGGAACGGAGAGTGACATACAACTAATTAACCAGCCAAGTTTTATTGGATGTAGTTGGATTTGAAGTTGATAATTAACTTTGAGATCCCTACAGGGAGTTGCCAGGTTTTTTTAATCAGTCATAGTTAGCGAAATCATGATCACAACCCAAGTGCAACTAATGAATGTTATTATGTTGGTAGGGGAGAAGATGCAACCGCTAACCAACCCGACACTAATTGGTACTCACCACATGAGGCTGCGAAGGCAGCAGTCGACAATGACAAGGTAAGAAGAGAAGAGGCCGAGAGACCTCTTCTTTAGGCTTTTAGCACTGCGTTGCATATATATATACACAAGAATGCTATATTACTGATTGGTGTCGGTGTCGTGTCTGATGTGTTCAGTACGTATTAGACACCGACACATTATGATCAACGCCTACTTTGGAGTACAGATTTCTTCCCAATTTTGTGCAATATAGAAGACTGAGAAGAATTCCTGTTACATTAGGCCGAGAAACGTTTACCAGGAGAAGATGAAAAGAAAAGACCAGGGAAAATTGATGCATCTTATTAACAAAGATTAACGAAAGAAGGTCTTGCTTATTAAAATGGTATGCATGAAGCAGTGATTGCTAGCAGTGATTTGTTAGGTTACTTTGTGATGATTAAAGAACAATTGGACTAGTCCCTTTTTTTTTTTTCCCTTTGAGACTGACAGTATGTCATATTTCATCAGGCCTTGATATTGTGGGAGTGAGTGGGACGATCACACGTTCGCACGACATTTCATTATCGTCTTCTCGTCGACACTGACATCCTCTCACCTCTCGAACGACAAGAAAAGTTCACGGCCGATCGCACCCGCTCGATCGCTCCTTTAATCTAAGTCCTCAATCTAAAATATACTACTATGTATAAAGTATCATTTATAAGAGAACAACAGATTGCAAACCTTTTCTTTCTTGCTTATTATAGGGGAAAAAAATGAATGCCTTCAGGAGGTTGTCTTTCTCACTGATCTGGTTGTAAGGAAATGGTTGCCTGTGCATTATTGAATATTGACAATGTTGGTACTTGGTAGAGGCAGAGGTGCTCCGAGAAGTACGTGACTCCACTAGCTATGACCCATCTCTATACTTGGTTTTTTTTTTTTTTCGATATCCGGCGCAACGCTCAGACTTTGTGTACACTGCATTGCATGTTATTTGGGTCCACTGATCACAATTTTCACACACACGTCCGTCTCCTCCGCGGTTCGAACCCGAGACCAAATTGCTCATCTGTGATAATCAATATGAATTAATAAATTCTAAGAGTTTTATTACAACAACAGATAATTTAACATCGTATCAAAACAATTCAAATTTTAGATCCAGATATCGTCATGTCGTTTCTGACACGCATTTTGTAGGCCTGAAGGCAACTTGTAATGTTGTTCAAAGGTGGAATAAGTTTAAGTTAGAGCATCTCCAACCCTATTGTGACTTTGGAAAAAAGTTAATGCCACATAGGAATGACAAAATTTTATTCAAAAGTTTTCTCCAATGCAATTGTCAAGTCAATTGTGAAGCTTATGTGACAAAAATTAAAGAAGACATTGTGAAGTGATTGTCTTGTTCTAGACAATGCACTTGACAATGTCTTCTCTTCCATGTCATCAATTATGAATAAAAATATTAGAAAAAAGAAAGAAGAAGTGAGTAGTTGTCTTAAAAGTTGCCTTGGAAGTTGGAAAAAAATTTTTTATTGTGTCACGCCCCAGTACCGAAATGCGGGGACGGACTAGGCCAGCTACTCCATATGAGGTACGTAACGTCATACGGCGATCGTGGCTGTCGAGAGAACTAGGGGTACATGCTACAATCAAGTCTCCTATGGTCCCACGGAGTTCTATGTCTCAATCAATCATGTCAAATCAGCAATTAAATGAACATTAAAGATAAAGCAGTAAGGCGTCCCTGACGCTTCATCAAAATGATCATGAGAGACTAGCTTTATAACTTAGCTATCTCAGAGAGTCAGGAGTACAAAATTATACACAGCTGCAGTCTGTTTAATTACATTATGTACTGACACAAAATATCAGTAATCCGGCTAACAGGTGCCGGTGGCTAAACGCCGCAAAAGTATAAGCAGGAGTGGTGGAGAAGAAACACACTCGAGTCCCCGAACCGCCATGCTCCTAGTATGCACCATGGATGTCAGGGAGGAAGATCGTGTCCTCTGGCTCTGCTACGAGATCTGGCCAAACAAAACCAGCGGGGTCAGCCCGAATAGCAAGTACCGCCAAAGGGCACAAGAGTTAAGATTAAAAACCCAGCTAATAGAATGACTGATAATAGTAATACTTATGCTACTATTATAGGATAGCGCAACATCCTCGAACCCATATGGCACCCTTACAACCAAACAAGGACAAAAGGGCCGCATGGAGTCGGGACGTGTCGTACTCTATAACTTTCACATAAGTTAAAAAGGTATAAACAATAAAATCTCCTGATCGTGACTTCGGTCGATAGCCTATCGCAGCACAATAACCAACCCAACAATCAAACAAGAACATGGGTTGGATCATATACCATGATAGACCATGTTCCTCTGTCATTCACAGAAGTAGCACTTAACAACCAGAATAAGTCTTCCGTTCATAACTTCGGTCCACAGCCTGTCATAGTACGATAACCAACCCAACAATCAAACAAGAACATGGGTTGGATCACGTACCACAACAGTCCGCTTCCCTCGGTATTCGCGGAAGGTAATAGGATACAAGCAAGTCGTTTTCACGGCCAATCAAGTCTACGAGTTTCTAGTGGGACGAGGTTATCCTCGCGTCATGTTATTAGAAAAATCCTCAGATCGTATCTTCCAGCAAGGCTAGCCAACCCAGGGGTTCGCGTAGACATGTGTTATTGAGCACAGGTCCCTCGTAAGGCCACCTTGCCAAAACATGTAATATATAGCATGAATTAATCGGATACAGTCATCCGCTCGTTGCGGATGACACAGTATCCGTGGAGACCAGCCGGCGCGTCAAGACAATATCAAGGCGGCTGGTGTAACACGATCTCGGGATTCTGCCCTCCCCATGCATCTAGTATATTTAGTTGCCTAGTTTAACCCTAGGTGAAATCTTGGACTCTCATGCTGTGGCCTGCATGATTATCCTCCTAAAGTCATACTTTAGTACGAGTACCCCAAAGAGGATCCATGTCAATCAGTATGTCAACATGTGCTATCTCCTTAGTGTAATGCATCATTGCAAATATGCCACGTGGAGTTACGAGTCATTTGTCGAGCATGAACAAGAACTGGGACATTCAGGTACATGTATCAAGTAGGAACACTTTGTTCTCCGGGGTCACATTAGTGCTTATATCATGCGGGACAAAAGGCGTAAGGATATAAAATGGTCAAATAATATCTAATAAAATATCAAAAGCGTACGCACAACAAGGCAGCGTGTGTGGAAAGTCACGCAGGCTTACACAAGGCAGCGTGCGTGAAAAGTCACGCAGGCTTACACAAGGCAGCGTGCGTGAAAAATCACGCAGGCTCAAGGAGAGAGCTGCATGAAAAGTCACGCAGGCTCAAGGGAAATAGCAGCGTGAAAAGTCACGCAAGCTCAAGGAGAGAGCAGCGTGAAAAGTCACGCAGGCTCAAGGGAAATAGCAGCGTGAAAAGTCACGCAAGCTCAAGGAGGGAGCAGCGTGAAAAGTCACGCAAGCTCAAGGAAGAGGGCTGCGTGAAAAGTCACGCAGGCTCAAGGGAAAGAGCAGCGTGAAAAGTTACGCAAGCTCAAGGAAGAGGGCTGCGTGAAAAGTCACGCAGGCTCAAGGGAAAGAGCAGCATGAAAAGTCACGCAAGCTCAAGGAGAGAGCAGCGTGAAAAGTCACGCATGCTACGGGAGACACGCTTCCAACAGGAAGCGTACCTAAGTCTGCGTACGCAGCGCTAAAGAGCGCGCGTAGCTCAGTGTGCGTGAGCTAAGAAGCTCTGCACACTGCTCACTGTCTTCTCCAAACAGCAAGAACACCATGGCAGAACCCAAAACTTCAAAACATCACAACTTGGCCACCCGAACTCCAAATCCGGATTTCCAAGGTTCCATCTTGGGTGAAATGGAATTCTCTTCCACATGGAAGCATCAAAACCCACAAAACTTCAACGAAAATAGATCAAGACTAAGGAAATCCGAAAATAATTAAAACTTAGATCTACAAAAATCAAAGCTTCAAAATGGAAAATTTAAGTTCTAAACTAGTATAGATTGAGGAGAAGAACATGTTTTGGCAAATAGTTTTGTAAGAAATCATTAACAAAATTATGATCCTCTCTTGAGCAAGTTGGTACTTGCCTTGGTTGGTGGAGGAAGTAAATGAGAGAAGTAAATGAGAGGAGAGAGAAGGAGATGAGTTATTATATAGATCGGACCCATGGGTTCATGATGAACCAAAGGGTTCATGATGAACCATGGTGAACCAAGAATAGGTTACCCAAATGAGCCAAAACTGTAGGCCCAAATGCAGAAAATAAATTAGGAAATAATATTTTGTCGAATATTTTTGGGAAATGCATGAAGAAATACTGCATAATAAATATCGTATAAACAAGGTAAATACAATTTATCGGTTTACGTATTAAAATACGTATTCCAGGATTGGGGAGTGACATCTCTACCCTTCTTAGAAAAATTCCGTCCTCGAATTCCAGCCAAGACAGGATAGTGAAATCAGGGCAAGCAAGGCACAATCATATAAGTTAACTATCATAGCAGTTATTATCACATCAAAAGTGCAAAATAAGCAGGTGCAGAAAGCATGGAATCGTGTCAATAAGGTGCAAATATACCTTATTAGTCAAACAAATGCGGATACCGAGATCTGATCTCGTCCTCGCGCTCCAGGTTGACTCTCCCGAAGAGTGATGGTTCCAAGAAACACGGACAAGGCTTATCGTCCGATTCTTGAGTACCTTCTCTCGCCGGTCCAAAATAGATACGGGTTGTTCCTCGTAAGTTAGGTCGGTACCAACGACTAACTCAGAATGATCGAGGACATGACTCGGATCCGGGACATACCCACGTAATTGGGACACATGAAACACATCATGTATGCCAGTTAACGAAGGCGGAAGGGCAAGTCGATAAGCCACATCGCCTACCCGAGCGAGAATCTTAAAAGGACCAACGTATCTTGGACTAAGCTTTCCTCGGGTTCCAAATCTGATGATACCCCGAGTAGGCGAAATCGCAGAAAACTTGGTCGCCAACTCTGAACTCTAGAGGCCTACGATGCTGATCTGCCCAATGACGATGTCGGTCCTGTGCAACTCGAAGGCGCTCTCTGACCAACTTAACTATCTCCACAGTCTGCGTGATCATCTCTGGCCCAACAACTTCCGTTCTCCGACGTCGTCCCATGCCAAAGGGGACCTGCACTTCCTTCCGTACAATGCTTCGAACGGGGCCATCTGAATGCTAGCCTGATAGCTGTTGTTATAGGAGAACTCCACTAGATGAAGGTGATCCTCCCAAGATCCGCCAAAATCCAAGGTACACGCCCGTAGCATATCTTCTAACGTCTGAATGGTTCTTTCTGATTGCCCGTCAGTTTGTGGATGATAAGCAGTACTGAATCTTAACTTGGTTCCCAAACTTTGGTGTAAGCTCCGCCAAAAATGGGAAGTAAACCGCGTATCCCGATCTGATACTATACTAACTGGAACACCGTGCTGCCTTACTATCTGCTTCATGTACATTTCTGCTAACTGCTCAGTAGTCTGTCCAACTCGGAAGGGAAGGAAATGAGCGACCTTCGTGAGTCGATCTACTATTACCCAGACTGCATTCTTGCCAGGGGATCTAGGTAAACCGGTCACAAAATCATCGTGATGTGCTCCCATTTCCATTCTGGGATAGGAAGCGGCTGTAGCAATCCTGCTGGTCTCTGCTGCTCGGCTTTCACCTGCTGACATACCAGACACTTGGATACAAATCTCGCTATCTCTCTTTTCATGCCATTCCACCAAAAGAACTGCCTGATATCTCGATACATCTTCGTTCCTCCTGGATGAATGGAGTAAATAGAACTATGAGCTTCGGACATAACTTCTTGCCGAAGGTCTCCACTCGGTACACAGAGTCTGTTTCCAAACCTGAGCGTACCATCTTCATGAATCACTAACTCCTTCCTACGGCCTGATTCACACTCCGACCGCAACTTCTGAATCTGTGGATCTCCTGCTTGTGCTGCCCTTATCCTCTCTACTAAGGTTGACTGAATCTGCATACTGGTCATTCTTCCTATATCCCTTGGCAAAACTACTTCGATTCCCATACTCTGAAGGTCTTCTAAAATATGCTTCTGCGAGGTCAAGATAAAGGCACTGTCTCTCCTACTCAGTGCATCTGCAACTATATTCGCCTTGTCCTGGATGATACTGAAGATCTAAATCAAAATCCTTCAGCAGTTCTAACCATCTTCTTTGTCTCATGTTCAAATCTCGCTGCGTGAAAATGTATTTCAAACTCTTATGATCAGTATAGATCTCTACCCGATCCCCGTATAAATAATGCCTCCACAACTTGAGTGAAAAACACCACAGCTGCTAACTCCAAATCGTGAGTCGAGTAATTCTTCTCATGGTCTCGAAGCTGCCGAGACGCATATGCTATCACTTTTCCATGCTGCATCAATACACATCCAAGACCCTTCCCAGATGCGTCACAATATACTGTAAAGCCTCCAGCTCCTACTGGAAGCGTCAAGATCGGGGCTGAGATCAATCTCTTCTTCAATTCTTCAAATGATGCCTGACAGCTAGCTGATCAAACAAACTCTACGTCCTTGTGCGTCAAACGCGTTAAGGGTGCAGAGATCTTGGCAAAGTCCGCCACGAACCTTCTGTAGTAACCAGCTAATCCTAAGAAACTTCGCACTTCTGCAACCGTTCTTGGGACTGGCCAATGCTCTACGGCCTCAATCTTCTTCGGATCCACTGACACTCCTGCCCCAGAAATTACATGCCCCAGGAACGAAATGTGATCTAACCAGAATTCACACTTGTCGAGCTTCGCATAAAGTTGATGCTCCCTCAATGTCTGTAAGACAGTCCTAAGATGTTTCTCATGCTCCTCTTCACTGCTGGAATAGACAAGAATGTCATCTATGAACACCACCACAAATTTATCCAAGTACGGCAGAAAGATGCGGTTCATTAAATCCATGAATACTGCGGGGGCGTTGGTTAATCCAAAGGGCATTACTAAAAACTCATAATGCCCATATCTAGATCTGAATGCTGTCTTCGGTATGTCTTGCTCCCGGACTCTTACTTGATAGTATCTTGACCTAAGATCGATCTTGGAAAAGATGCTGGCCTTGCTCAACTGGTCAAACAGGTCATCAATCCTTGGTAGTGGGTACTTATTCTTCACTGTTACTGCATTCAGCTTACGGTAGTCGATGCACATCCTCGTCGACCCATCCTTCTTGGAAACTAGAATCACTGGCGTGGCCCAGGACAATTTACTGTCTCGGATGAATTCCTTCGACTTTAACTCTTCTTCATGTTGATACAACTTATCCTGTTCTGACGGTGACATTCTGTAAACTCTGTCTGCAATAGGCCTCGTTCCAGGGTTCAACTCAATGCTAAATTCTACCTCTCTGACTGGAGGTATCCCTGGGAGCTCATCAGGGAAGACGTCGAGAAAATCTTCGACCACTCTCGGAATCTGTCCTGGCTCTGACACTGCTGCTGAGATGACGCCTCCGGCCTGATTCTTCAAGGTTCGAGTAAAGATGAACTGCTCCATCCCAGGAACGCTGAATATGACCCTACCTCCTCTACAATCGATTGTCGCATGACTGTCTCTCAACCAAGTCCATGCCAAGAACGACATCAAAATTCCCATAGGGAATTCAATCAATGATGCGGGCAATAAATGCCCACACACCTCCACCGGACATGAAAAGCGCACTCTGCTAACTTCTACGAGCCCATTGCCGGTGAGTATATCCATCCTCTCCGACAATGCCTCAAACTCTAATCCAATCCGTGTAGCATATTGTACAGAGATGAATGAATGAGTAGCGCCTGAATCAAATAATGCTACAGCGGGAAATGAGGTGACGAGAATTTTACCTGCCACCACGTCACTAGACGCTAGAGCCTCTCCCAAGGTCAATATGGGAGCCTGGCCCCGCGGAGCCCCTTGTTACGGCCTTTCTCGACCATGCTGTTACTGCCTCTGAGGGCCTTCGGCTTCCTGTGCCTGGCGGAACATCTGAGCCTGCGTTGGTAAATGCTGGGCTAGGGGCCTTACTGCTAATACTGGCCCTCCACTCGGGGTTGCCACTGGAGCTGGCAATGTTGGAAACTGCTGAGCTGGCCCTCCTGGCCTCTGCATCATAGGAAAAGTGGAAATATGGTGGTCTGCACGACCACACCTCAAACATAAGCCATTCGCTGACCGACACACCTCCCTCGTGTGCCCTGCCTTCCCACAGAAGGTACAGCCCTGGGGTGCTCCCTGACGCTGCTGCTGGTTTCTCGGCTGCTGATGCCGAACTGGCGCTGTATTAGTTGACACGGCCGTCCTCCGCGGCGCTCCTGCATCATGAATACGTACACCGGGTGCTGGTGCCGACGTTCGCTGCACTGCTCCTCCTCCAACCTGGGAATGAGATCTCTTCTGACCTCCTGTCCTCGATGCCAACCTCTGCTGGGTAAGCTCGTGCCTCCGAGCGGCCGTCAAAACAGCGTCAAACGTCTGGTAGTCGTGTCCTTCCACAAGTTGCAATAGTTCCAAATGAAGTCCCTGCTGGAACCTCATAGCTTTCTCTGGCTTCCGTTGCCACCATTGCTGGTATAAAACGGCACAATCTGCAGAACTCTGCGGCATACCCATCTACGGTCTTGCCTGCTTGCTTGAGACTGATAAACTTCTGCTGGAGCTCATATCGAGCTACTACGCCAAAATACTTGGCTTTGAATCTGTCACTGAAGGTGGTCCAACGAACAGGGCGTCTCGCACCAACTTCTTCTGATGTCCACCAGTCGCGGGCAAGATCCTGAAGTACCAGTTTGACCTGATCAACCTTCTCATCATCCGGAACCTTGGCTGCCACAAGAATGGCTTCAATGTCTTGAATCCATGCATCCGCAGTGATGGCATCCTCCGTGCCATCAAAATACCTCGGGTTCAAACGACGGAACCTTCATGATGCTCCCGAGTCAACCCCGGCACTCCTCTCAAGAGCTAACTGAATCCCCCGGTTCAGCAACACGTTCTGCTCCTGCTGCCGAGTCTGTTGCTGTTGGTTAGTGACAAGAAACCCTCGGATGATCTCCAGGATGCTACGGCGTCTGGTACTGCCGTCGCTGCTGGAGCTGCAGGAGTTTCAACAACCTGCGGCTGCACTGCCTCTGGTTCCATTTCTGCTCGTGCTTGCACTGGAGAAGGTTCTCTCCCCTGTTGCTGCCCAGTCGAGCCATGCTCTTGCTGCTCTTCCTCATGGGCCTCACCCGCTACTGAGAATGAAGCACCCCTATAGAGAAGAATATAAGATTATCAAGTCCGGACGAGAAAGATTTCGAGGATGCAAGTCAGGTTAGAGATCAAGGCAAGGACAGAGAATTCAAAACAGAATTTCAAGGGGAACAAGTTTTGATTGAGACCCCTAATAATTCGCAATACCCCACAAGTCTGAAAAACAGACCTGCATGGGCCACCACTAAAACCTTGTCACGCCCCAGTACCGAAATACGGGGACGGACTAGGCCAGCTACTCCATATGAGGTACGTAACGTCATACGGCGATCATGGCTGTCGAGAGACTAGGGGGTACATGCTACAATCAAGTCTCCTATGGTCCCACGGAGTTCTATGTCTCAATCAATCATGTCAAATCAGCAATTAAATGAACATTAAAGATAAAGCAGTAAGGCGTCCCTGACGCTTCATCAAAATGATCATGAGTGACTAGCTTTATAACTTAGCTATCTCAGAGAGTCAGGAGTACAAAATTATACACAGCTGCAGTCTGTTTAATTACAATTATGTACTGACACAAAATATCAAGTAATCCGGCTAACAGGTGCCGGTGGCTAAATGCCGCAAAAGTATAAGCAGGAGTGGTGGAGAAGAAACCCACTCGAGTCCCCGAACCGCCATGCTCCTAGTATGCACCATGGATGTCAGGGAGGAAGATCGTATCCTCTGGCTCTGCTACGAGATCTGGCCAAACAAAACCAGCGGGGTCAGCCCCGAATAGCAAGTACCGCCAAAGGGGCACAAGAGTTAAGATTAAAAACCCAGCTAATAGAATGACTGATAATAGTAATACTTATGCTACTATTATAGGGTAGCGCAACATCCTCGAACCCATATGGCACCCTTACAACCAAACAAGGACAAAAGGTGCCGCATGGAGTCGGGACGTGTCGTACTCTATAACTTTCACATAAGTTAAAAAGGTATAAACAATAAAATCTCCTGATCGTGACTTCGGTCGATAGCCTATCGCAGCACAATAACCAACCCAACAATCAAACAAGAACATGGGTTGGATCATGTACCATGATAGACCATGTTCCTCTGTCATTCACAGAAGTAGCACTTAACAACCAGAATAAGTCTTCCGTTCATAACTTCGGTCCACAGCCTGTCATAGTACGATAACCAACCCAACAATCAAACAAGAACATGGGTTGGATCACGTACCACAACAGTCCGCTTCCCTCGGTTATTTGCGGAAGGTAATAGGATACAAGCAAGTCGTTTTCACGGCCAATCAAGTCTACGAGTTTCTAGTGGGACGAGGTTATCCTCGCGTCATGTTATTAGAAAAATCCTCAGATCGTATCTTTCCAGCAAGGCTAGCCAACCCAGGGGTTCGCGTAGACAGGTGTTATTGAGCACAGGTCCCTCGTAAGGCCACCTTGCCAAAACATGTAATATATAGCATGAATTAATCGGATACAGTCATCCGCTCGTTGCGGATGACACAGTATCCGTGGAGACCAGCCGGCGCGTCAAGACAATATCTCAAGGCGGCTGGTGTAACACGATCTCGGGATTCTGCCCTCCCCATGCATCTAGTATATTTAGTTGCCTAGTTTAACCCTAGGTAAAATCTTGGACTCTCATGCTGTGGCCTGCATGATTATCCTCCTAAAGTCGTACTTTAGTACGAGTACCCCAAAGAGGATCCATGTCAATCAGTATGTCAACATGTGCTACCCTTCTTAGTGTAATGCATCATTGCAAATACGCCACGTGGAGTTACGAGTCATTTGTCGAGCATGAACAAGAACTGGGACATTCAGGTACATGTATCAAGTAGGAACACTTTGTTCTCCGGGGTCACATTAGTGCTTATATCATGCTCGGGACAAAAGGCGTAAGGATATAAAATGGTCAAATAATATCTAATAAAATATCAAAAGCGTACGCACAATAAGGCAGCGTGCGTGGAAAGTCACGCAGGCTTACACAAGGCAGCGTGCGTGAAAAGTCACGCAGGCTTACACAAGGCAGCGTGTGTGAAAAATCACGCAGGCTCAAGGAGAGAGCTGCGTGAAAAGTCACACAGGCTCAAGGGAAATAGCAGCGTGAAAAGTCACGCAAGCTCAAGGAGAGAGCAGCGTGAAAAGTCACGCAGGCTCAAGGGAAATAGCAGCGTGAAAAGTCACGCAAGCTCAAGGAGAGAGCAGCGTGAAAAGTCACGCAAGCTCAAGGAAGAGGGCTGCGTGAAAAGTCACGCAGGCTCAAGGGAAAGAGCAGCGTGAAAAGTTACGCAAGCTCAAGGAAGAGGGCTGTGTGAAAAGTCACGCAGGCTCAAGGGAAAGAGCAGCGTGAAAAGTCACGCAAGCTCAAGGAGAGAGCAGCGTGAAAAGTCACGCACGCTACGGGAGACACGCTTCCAACAGGAAGCGTACCTAAGTCTACGTATGCAGTGCTAAAGAGCGCACGTAGCTCAGTGTGCGTGAGCTAAGAAGCTCTGCACACTGCTCACTGTCTTCTCCAAACAGCAAGAACACCATGGCAGAACCCAAAACTTCAAAACATCACAACTTGGCCACCCGAACTCCAAATCCGGATTTCCAAGGTTCCATCTTGGGTGAAATGGAATTCTCTTCCACATGGAAGCATCAAAACCCACAAAACTTCAACGAAAATAGATCAAGACTAAGGAAATTCGAAAATAATTAAAACTTAGATCTACAAAAATCAAAGCTTCAAAATGGAAATTTTCAAGTTCTAAACTAGTATAGATTGAGGAGAAGAACATGTTTTGGCAAATAGTTTTGTAAGAAATCATTAACAAAATTATTGATCCCTCTCTTGAGCAAGTTGGTACTTGCCTTGGTTGGTGGAGGAAGTAAATGAGAAGAAGTAAATGAGAGGAGAGAGAAGGAGAGGAGTTATTATATAGAATCTTGAACCCATGGGTTCATGATGAACCAAAGGGTTCATGATGAACCATGGGTGAACCAAGAATAGGTTATCCAAATGAGCCAAAACTGTAGGCCCAAATGCAGAAAATAAATTAGGAAATAATATTTTGTCGAATATTTTTGGGAAATGCATGAAGAAATACTGCAGAATAAATATCGTATAAATACAAGGTAAATACAATTTATCGGTTTACGTATTAAAATATGTATTCCAGGATTGGGGAGTGACATATTGTCTTCTCAATACTTTTGCCTTGGAGAGAGTTTTTCTATCTCATTGTCTTTTGAGATATAATTTTGCCACATAAACAAGACATTGTCTTGTGGCTCATGCCACATAGGAGCCACCTTATAAGACTCACAACACTTAACAAGACAATAGGGTTGGAGATGCTCTTAGTGGCTACTGAGTAGATGCGAACAGTAACTTTTGACATGCATGAAGGTACAATCTCATAGGTTGGGACTAAACTTTAAACTATATGATGTGTATATATTAATTTGTTTAGTAAGTTGTCATTTAACCCATTTATGTAATGTTTCGCTCCTGGCGATGGAATTATGTTGGCTTGTGACTAGTATAACTTAATCGGAATAGTTTAGTTAGAAGAATATTTAGGTATCTAATCAAACAGGACAAAGGCAATGTATCATATCTCATTCATGAATTGATTTATGTTGGAATAAGTCCAAATATTGTAAATCGTGTCGTGAAAAATGAACTCTATATATTTCCATACCATGTTGTTTTCGTTGTTGTTTTCGATGAATGATTTCATTATTCTCTTTCACTGATTTCTACATGCATTCATCTAAACGATTATCTAATAAGTGGATGGTCTTTTTCTTTTTCCTTAACATCTTAATAAAAAAATATTTGTTTCTTTAAAACGTCCTTTGTCGATGATTTCTTAGTAAAAGATAAATATAAGAGAAGCCACTTGTGTAAGATTGTTGTTATATATTGATTGAATTACTATTTTCGTAAATTGTTAGTGCATTTATGCATGATAATGAATATATTACACTCTTAAATGTGCAACTTAGGGATAGTGTATTTTGAGCTTTCATACGGAAAGTATTATGAAATGGTTTGGTACCGTGGAATAATATCGGAAATAGTTTGGGACCAATAGATCGTCAATCGTCATCCCTGAAATGGGAAAATGTAATTCAAGCAGTGGCTCGAGAAGCGTGAAAGTATGAACAAAATTTGTGTAATTTTTATTCCGATTCTATAACCATGCAGAATATGTTTTACAACTAAATTGTATACGCATTTGCATGGTTATGGACAACTTATGTACAAGGTTTAATATTTTTGTTCGGACGGTATCTAGTGCACCGAGACCGTATCGACCTAAGAAAAAATTATTCGAACGTGTTAATAGGTGCGAGCTATTGCAGGACCTTCATTAAGACTAGCTCCATGTTCTAAAAGGATGCGTCATAAATCATAATACCTTGTAAAAATCCTTTGTGGGGTTAAAATCACCAATGATTGTCATGTAGGATACTGCATTGCTAATAATTATTTTTGTAGGACGGTAAGTGATAATTCTTGTTTTCCTGGGATGGATGATCGACATTGGGTAAGATATCAATTATATGGTTCATGCATATATTTTATATTCTTGATTTTGAATTGGTAACATACTGTAGCTCAATTAGAAAGATCACCTTAAAATTTTGTATGCTACACATATATATTGTGTTGATTCGGGTGAGTCGGATTGATATTGCTTACCAGTGCATTTCCAATATATATTTGACCTCCCTCATCCACAGGTGCTGGGAACAACACGGATGTTCAGAGGTGTTAAGAGTTCCTGAAGCATTTGAAGCTCTTTCTTTTCGAAGCATTTAAAGTTTTCCTTTCAAGTTTCAACGTATTTATTTTTTTTACAATGTAATGAAAGGACATGTACGAAACGAGATATTATTTTAAAATTATAAGTCGATTCGACATTTTCAGTTATTGTATGAAAAATTGTATTTCACTACAAATGAATGAATAAAAGAGTTTTTTTTATATAATTAATGCGTCTTCAATTTTCAGCTTAAAATATTGTTTCAAGCTAACATTTCTATATGATTTATCACATTCATGTCTTTTATATGTACAATTTGGACTTGTACGACATCACGTTCAGTAATGATTTATCGAATCGGTATAATCGGGACACGACAATCATTGCAGCCACCAGAGTACCAGTAGTTTTAGTTTGTAGATCTGTACTTGATTATGTTTGGACGAAACGTATTTGTAATTATACTGGATATTATATGAGAATTCTACCCAACGAACGACGCCATACGGACGACGTCTACTTCCATCGCTGACTAAGTATTAGAAATGAAATCCATGTATCAGAAAACCACCACACTCGTTGCCAGTCACTCGTCAGTCCGCCGTCATTTAGTTGCCAAAAGTCGTTGCTCCAGGCCCCGAAAGTTCGTCGTTAGTACGTCGATGACCGTTATTAAACCGATGTTAAATTGTTGGTCGCCAATACGTCCAAGTGTACTTAGCATCATCACCCAAGATCTTCCTATGTTCACATGCCGAGACGAAGACTTGATCGACAGTCGAAATCGAGATCGGTGTGGATCGACTGCTGAAGTATATATCAGTGCGGGTCCAACCGGTGGTCCTGCCAGTCGGACAACAACGAGAAGATTCGACCGGAAGTGGCCACCACCATCCAACCAACCCGACCGGTCAGGCTCCACCCCAATTTAAACCCCCGGGGGGCTTACTCTCTCCTTGCACACCCATGTTATAATTAACATCTTGTCTCGTCTTCTATGCTAGAAATGAATCACTGGCCCTAAGTTTGATAGGTGAGAGTTTAATTCTAAGCAAGGACTACGTATTGAGTTTGATATATAGAAGACACTATATTTATGTAGAAGATGAAGAGTTTATAATATTTACATAGAGAATGATAGGACATCATCTTAGATGGCACACAACACTAATAACATAGGGTTTGGCGTCATCTTATAGATGGTGCCTAACATCATTCTAGGGTCTGGTGCCATCTTAAATGGCGTCCAACGTAATTCTAGGAGTCTGGTGCCATCATACATGGCCCAATAGGGTATGGATTTCATTTTTTGGGAAATGTAACCGTTGTAAACAATCAACGGTGAAAAATATGACCGTTTTAAAAAAAATTAAGTCAAAATAATTCTAGGCGCCATCAAGATGACACCAAACCGCTAGATTGCTGTTGGGCGCCATCTAAGATGGCGCCAGATCTAATAATCCACTTGGACGCCATCTAAGATGGCATCAGATGTAATAATCCTCTTGGGCACCATCTAGGATGGCGTCCTATCCCTTTGTATGTGAATATTGCAAACTCCTCCTGTTTTGCATAAATACATCTAATTTCATCCATCTGTATGAAATTTTCTGTTGTAATAAATCTCGGTCACAAAGGGAACAGTATAGACATGGCAGGTCCAGGGGTAAGCCAAACAATACCTCCGACTTGGGCAACCCACCTCTGCCTACGCTCAGCGTGATTCCAATAGAAGTCGGGGTCACAGATGATCTTGCAGGAAGAGTGTGATGCCCTTGGATATACATAAAAAGTTGGCAGAAATGATAAACATATTTATACCGGTACTGCTACACCAAGAAAGCATGCAAAGGTTCTCTGCTAAAAATCTTACCTTTTTTTTTTTTTACTGTACCTGAGAGTTTGCTCGACCATCACAACACTCTTTTAGTGGGAGGGATTGATAATTTTGACAAAGTTATGCTATTGCGAAAGATGAGAAATGTTTTTTTCTTTTTTAAATTTGGTATTTGCTTGTTGGAGGATAATATGTTGGTGCTTTCTTTACATGGAGAGAGCTTGCTCTCAACATGTCTTGTAAAAGTTTAGTCCCACATCGAAAATACACCATGAGTTATCTCAACATATATATACTTGGTTGTGTTGTTGAGAGATACACATGGGGTGGTGACCCTAAGGAGGGAACCATGTGGGTGATTTTACTAGGAGGTAAGAATAAGGCTCCAAGGATTAAGCATTAATGCTTTTGTCATTCTCTTGGATTAATTCCATTTGGAGCTAAGCCCCAAAGCGACCCGGACTCGGACTCGGGTGCGACCCGGACTCGGACTCGGGCTCAAACTCGGACTCGGGCTCATGGACTCGCACCGGGCTGACTGTGCAGACTACAAGTCAGTTATGGAAAGACTGATTCAATGCGATTAATTCAGATCCACTTTTTGTGGGATTTAATTCAATCTTTCCATAAGATTTGAATTAATTTCGTTGCCATCTTTGTGGGATTTAATTCAATCTTTCCATAAGATTTGAATTAATTTCATTGCTATATTTGCGGGATTTGAATTAATTTCATTGCCATCTTTGTAGGATTTGATTCAATCTTTCCATAAGATTTGAATTAATTTCGTTGCCATCTTTGTGTGACTTAATTCAATCTTTCCATAAGATTTGAATTAATTTCATTGCTAGCTTTGTAGGATTTAATTCAATCTTTCCATAACTGAAAAGGCGGTTAGGGTTTCCACCCTCTCTATATATACTCTCTTCTGGCCTCCTTTGTGGGGACTACGAGGGAGTTGCTGCCGCCATTGCAAGTCCATCCGAGGAGTCAGAACAGTGACTTCGAGCGTTCTACAAATTCTTCAACTTGCTGGTTCCTGGAAGCAATTCGTGTGGGGCAAATTTTGCTTTGAGCAACGGTGTTTTGACACCCCAGCAACTTTTCTTCATCTCATCTTTTTCTACATTATTGTAACTCGTTCTGTCCCAATTGCAACACGTTTGCAAGGAAGAACGAGAGATCTTCTCTTCTCTATTTCCCTCCTTCATATTGTAATCTGGCTATTTGATTTTTTGCATCATCGTAGATCTTGAGTTTGATCACTGTAAAGTTTTTTGTGTGACATCTCAGATCTCGATTGCATCAGTTTTCCATCTTTGGTCAAGCCCCGGGACTAACATAATATACATAATAATCGCCGCCCTTTATCAATATAAATAACAAAAGGCGAGTCTGCATCGATCAAGGGCGGAACCAGATGAGGTGGGCAGGAGTGGGTTCGGATGGGCTAGGTATAGTCTGACTCACAAAAAATTACAAACAAACAAAAAATTATATGAAAAAACAATCAATTTTTTTTCGGGGTGCCCCAGCCCTTCACTTGGGCCCGCCCTTGGCATGGATAGTCGTGTTTTATCTTAAATGTGAATTAGCATCCTTGTCTCGTTATTGACATCGATTTACTTCTAGAAAATGATAACATTTCTTCTTCTTCTTCTTCTTCTTCTTGCATGTAGAGCGCTCATTGGTTGCAAGAGTTTAAATTACTATCTAGCTAGAGCGCTTATAGCTAGCTATCTTGGCATCCATAGCCGAATTCATTCATGAAAAGATTTGGATCTTAATGATGGTGGTCTTGTACGCAATTAGAATCTAATTAATTTAAGAGTTTTAGTTTTGTTGTTGAGAAAACACACGGGTTCTTTTCGAGGTCTTTAATATAGGTTCTTCAAAAAAAAAAAAAGTAGACATGGAGCTAAGGTGTATTTCCAAATAATTCTCAGTCTGTGAAAATGTCTAATTATGGTTAAGTCTCAACCCCATATATTCCTTACTGTTTTATATATAACCACATTACTATACCATGAATGAATTTCTAAGTCATTGTACTTAACAATCCTCTGTTAGCTAGCCTTCTCTCATACTTGACAAAGCACTTAACTAAATTTGGACAAGTTTTGTCCCTAGCACAGGTAGAAGAGGGTTGTACATGCATGTTTGTGTATTTGTGTGCGCTACAACCCTCCTCCACCAGCCCATCTCCACACTCCTCCGTCGCGGCCCTTAGTACCTCTCAAACTTAAATTAGGGTTAGGGTTGACAAGTTGGGTTATCGAGATGAACAAAAAAGGACTTCTATACATGGTTGAGATCACATTTCTTATTCTCAATTCACAACAGTTTTTTTTTTATATATTT
The DNA here is from genome assembly GCA_029216955.1 of Iris pallida. Taxonomy (NCBI): domain Eukaryota; kingdom Viridiplantae; phylum Streptophyta; class Magnoliopsida; order Asparagales; family Iridaceae; genus Iris; species Iris pallida. The sequence goes on from JANAVB010027997.1 coordinate 4,984,167, forward strand.
TTATTTTCACTTTTTTGGGGTGTCATGGACTCAAATGTAAGATCTTCCCAATAATGGAAAATAATATAGGTAAAACTAAGAGAGATGGAGATAAATGATTGCGTGTCGATTTAATTAGCCCTGACACGGTTTCACGACACTTAATTAAACACAGCCTACAGGTAAACATGTACTATTCTCAAGTGCATTGTTCTTGACAGAACGGTTAGAAATTTAATCTTACCTCATTAAAGAGTAAATTTGCGAAACACATAAGTTCTCGGTGTTGATAGCACATATTTTAGAAACTTGAAAAGAGAGATTAGAAATAATATACTGTTAGCTACTTAATTAGCTGTATACAAATAGTATACTGGAAAGAAAGATAACAATTTTATTGTTTTAATTGCACCATGGCGTTGCTTTTTGTTGGGTTTGGAATTATGAGATGGAAAAGGCTATTTTGTCCGTCCATGGGGCTGGCCTACGCCCACGTGACGGACAACCATTGCCCCCCCCCCCCCCCCCCCCCCCCCCCCCCCCCCCTCCCCCCCTCGTCCCTTAACTTGGGCCCACCAAGACGGGGGGGCCAATAGACTCCTGCCACGTGGGGGCGGGCCAGCCGTCCGGACGGTCAAAATAGCAGCTCTCAAAATAGACAGTTGAGATTGGTTCAGATATTACATAGAAATTTTCTTTTAAGACATATGAACCTAGTCCAATATCACATCTTCGGGTTCACAAAACATTTTCAACAAGTGCTATAAGAGCCCAATGTTACTAATCAGATTATACGAGCTCTTTTCTCAATATGGAGTTAGGAGCATCCCCTATAAAAGATCTGCAGGAAAGCGGATTTGGATCGAGATGATAATATATTGTATCTCTTGGGTGCGTGGCTAGCGGAAACGAGCTAATTAGGTGAAAATCGATGAATTGTATCTCATTTTCGGTTGAACGCTCAAAGGTGATGATAATGGAGTTGATAATTTAGTCCTACATTAAATAGGACATGGGATCTAAAAGATAGATAATTGAAATTGATTTAGAAACATAGTGAATTTTCGTTCTTCTGCGTGTTTTTTCAACCTGTCTGTATCCGTATCTTGGATGAATATCCTTCCAGTTGGTACATTCAGAAGGGGGGGTGTCAAATTAACTTTCTTTGTCTTTTCTTATTTGGAGTAAGGAAAGCTCGGATTACTTGAGACATCTTTCCTATCAAATGATGGTCCATTGGAAAGCCTGCAAATAGCTGATCTCCCATTTTCGGAGCTTATTTACAAATATTTGCAAATTTTGATCCCGAGGAGAACATACTAATTAATGGTACTATTTTACCAGTCTTTGGCATGCAATATATCTCTGACTACTATCTTGTTTCAATAGCCAGTTTGATCGGAGCTTGGATTGAATTTGTATATATATGCAGCTTCCCATACGTACACTAGTTTTTTAATGTTGTTATATTGCAGACTTAGTAAAGTTTGAAGTTATTTGTATTTACCCCCCCCCCCCCCCAATTGCTAATCCTATTTCTACTTCTCCCCCAATTTTATTTTAATTAGTGTTACCCTTCCAATCTTTGAATAAAGTGCAAATAAACCCTCATTAGATTTGCGTTTTTTGCATTTGAAGACCCCTTGATTAAAAAAAAAATTCCACATTTTAATTTTTGTTTAGTTTGCACTCATGTCATTAACAGGCGTTAAAATACGTCTAAAAATACGATTTTATCCCTCCCCCTACTCTCTCCTCCCTCTCTCTCCGGTGGTGGGGACTTGCCAAGCGGAGCCGACTAGAGGAGAGGGGAGGGTGGCCGGCCAGCGGAGGGGGGAGGGGACATGTCGAGCTAGGGTTGAGCATTCGGTTAATTCGGTTCAAAACGAACCGAAAATCGAATAAACAAAATCAAAACCGAACCGAATTTGCCCATAACCGAATCAAACCGAACCAAATTAAATTGGTTCAATTTTTGTTTATTCGGTTTATTTGCACTTTTTTGTTAATATATATAGTACTTATATATATATATATATATATATATATATATATATATATATATATATATATATTATTTTTTTTTTTTTTTATATATATATATATATATATATATATATATATATATATATATATATATAAACTAATTTTTTTTATTCGGTTTTTGGTTTTGGACCGAAACCGAAACCAAAAATCGAAACTGAAACCGAATAAAAAAATTTAGTATTTTCAAAACCGAAGTCGAATCGAATCTTTTTTTAACCGAACCGAATATCTTATTCGGTTCTGTTCGATATTTTCTTATTCGGCCCCCGTCGACCGCCCCTCCCTCTGCTAGCCGGCACCCTCGACCCGTCCCCCACCTCCCTCCGCTAGCCAGCCCTTCCAATCCCCTCCTCCCTCCGCTGGCCGACCCCCCTCCGGTGGTCGGCCATGCTCGACCTAAGGGTGAGCATTATTCAGTTTGGACCGAAAATCGAACCGAACTGAATAAGAAATTCGGTTCGGTTTAAAAAAGTTCTTATTCTGTTTCGATTTTGAAAATACTAAATTTTTTTATTCTGTTTCGGTCTTAGGTTTCTGTTTCGGTCCAAATCAAAAACAGAATAAAAATTTTTAGTTTATATATATATATATATATATATATATATATATATATATATATATATATATATATATATATATATAAGATAAATTTATGTATATTTAAGTACTATATATATTAACAAAAAAGTGCAAATAAACCGTAAATCGAACCGATTTAATTCGGTTCTGTTTGATTCGATTATGGGTCAATTCGGTTCGGTTTCGGTTTTTCTTATTCGATTTTCGGTTCAATTCGGTTTTCCGGTTCGGTTTGAACCGAATTAACCGAATGCTCACCCCTAGCTCGACCCGTTCCCTCCTACCTCCGCTGGCCGGCCACCCTCTCCTCTCCTCGGTCGGCCCCGCTTGACAAACTCCCACCACCAGAGAGAGGGGGGGGGGGGGGGGGGGGGGGGGGGAGAGTGGGAGGAGGAATAAAATCGTATTGTTAGACGTATTTTAACGTCTGTTAATGGCATGGGTGCAAACTGAGCAAAAATTAAAATGTGGGATCTTTTTTTCTAAACAAGGGGTCTTCAAATGCAAAAACGCAAATCTAAGGAGGGTTTATTTGCACTTTATCCAAAGATTGAGGGGGTAACACTAATTAAAATAAAATTGAGAAAGAAGTAGAAATATGATTAGCAATTGTTATATTGTCATCGTCTAAGTCGTTTTTCTAGTTATAATGACTATTTTTTGTTGTGTTTGTGGTGAAAAAAATTCTACAAAATGGTTCTATTATAAAGTTTTTTTTAAAGAAAAAGTCTTCCATGAAAGCATTTATTTTAACTATGAGTGCTATTTGTCTTTATATTTGGTTTTTTACCGAAAACATTTTTTTTATATAGATTATTCATAATTGTTATTTTGTATTAATAAATTTACTAATTTATTATGATTGCGTCCATTACTTTTCGTATAATCAAAGCTTATTATATTTGTTTTAGGCTTAATTTTGACTTGATATTCTCAACTATTTTAGTTTTTCAACTTGGTATCTTAAACTTTTTTTGTACAACTCGATACTATCAATTATTGAATTATTTTTAACTTAATACCCAAAATAAAAATTAAAAAAAAAATAAAACTATCCTTTCCCTAGCCAACACCCCCTCCCCCTCCCCCTCCCCCTCCACCCCTGCCCCGGCTACCACCCCCTCCCCCTGGCTGTTCAAGTATACCATTTAATATAAATAAGGCATGTAGAAAATAATAAACATGTTCATTGTTATTGTTTTTTTAATTGATATTGAATTTATTTTTATTGATTTTTGTTCTTGAGAATTGTGGTTTTAGTCATGTTATCTTGAAGTGTCGAGAGGTACGATGGAAACCAACGATCGAATTGTGGTTTTAGCCCTGTTATCTTGAATTGTTAGTTTTCAACGATCGAAGTTTATGTACCATATCATGTGGTATTATAGTCTCGAAGTGTTGAGAGGTACGGTGGAGATCAACGATATCGATGGCAACTAGTAACTTCTTGCTGAAGGGCAAGGGTTGAAGGCCTTTTTGTGGTGGTCGACCATTGAATGAAAGTTTCTTTGCAAGATCTTTTTCTATGCATCCTAGCAAGTCGAGCAGGTGATAGCCAATCAAGAACCGTTGAGGACGATCAATGAAAGAGCAATGGTTGTTTATTTAACCATAACTAATATAACATAATTGTAGAAATAACAAACATCAAAACTAGTAACGATCAATGAACTAATAAAATAAAAATGATGATGTTTATAAAGAAGAAAAAAAACCTAATAATAAAGAACAGGATAATGATGTCCCGTGCTTGTAGTTCATGTGAAAAGTATCGCAGACTCCAGGTAGGACCGACAAGATTCGAGTATTCCAGATCTTAAAGATGTGTAAGTGTGTATAGATTGTAATAACAAAAAAAAAAAGAACGGATAATGGCAGTTGCACAAACAACTTTAGAGGAATAAGAATTGGGGATAGATATAATGAGATTTTAATTATGGTTCAGTTTTGTTGCAACTCTAATTTCATAAACCACAACTTAATTTTTAATCTTTTCGCCGTCTATAATAAAAGTTACATCTTTTATTATTCAGTTCTATCTTGAACTTAATTCAAACAAACTAAAAAATTAAGTAAATTAAATCTTTGGACTCAATCGAGCCCTCATTGCCATGACTTTCATGATGAAAATACAAAAAATATATAACGTATTCTTGGTGTCCATGGTAGTGTCAACTGTATTCTTGGTGGTTAAATTACTCTTCACACAGATAACGTATGCATATGAAAATACAAAATACTTTAAAATTGTATATTTTTATTTTTATTTTTATTTTTGATATTTGAACTTGAGGAACAACTTCCTTCTTTTTTGCTTAACAATTTGTATCTATTTTATGAACTTGAATTGAGCCAAATTGTGAATATTATACCGTTGAATAACACAAAATGAGGCTAAATTTTTTATTTAAGAGTGACTTTGAATTGCAGTTACCTTTCATTAATATTTACTAGTAAATGCACGTACTTTGTACGTATAATAATGTATAAGAAGAATATTATCCAATTATAGTTAATGTTGGAGTGGGTGGGGTTTCCACCTATGTGGAGAATACCCCGGAGAGCGACGAGCGCCATCCGTGTGTCGGAGAAGCTTGGGGAGTGCATGGATTTTATTTTGGTACATATATGGTAAGGAAATATATGATTGGATTTTCATATTTACTTTGATTATATATTTATGATTGGACCCTTCATATAGTAGCTTTCCATATTATTGGGTTTCCAATTATGGTAAGCCTAATTATGATTGGATTTCCATTAAATATATGATTGATTTATATTGGAAGTTTACATATATATTGGCTTTCCATGTATGGGTTACCAAGGGCTTATAAAAGGGTGATGCATGCTAGTTGTAAAATCATCTCAAAACAAAGAGTGCTTTACAATCTTTGAAAGAGAGAGAGGATTAAGGACTATTGTCAAGGAGAGATTGCTTTGAATAATTTTTCGGCATCTCTTGTTCTTCGGAGTCCGCAATCAAAAAATTTCTTCTTTCAAGTGAGTTGTGGTGATCCGTGTTGGATCGGGAGGAGCTTGTAGAGGGTGTATTCTCTTTATTCCATTATTGGAGGTTCTTCAGGGTTGGACTCCGATCGTCCCGTAGTTTTTTTCGCAAGGGTTTTCCACGTCAAAAATCTTTGTGTCTGCGATTGTGTTTGGCGTTTTTGGTTTGTGTGCTTTTGCTCGGTTCTCTCGCAGGACTTTCTGGTTTTGGGGAACGGTTTCCGCGCTTCGTTCCCAACTGTCACCCCTGTTTTCCGTATTTCGTATCAATACTCGTAATTAGATTTTGGCATGCATTTTATTTTTCTCGACTTGTGGAATTTTGGGTTTGTCTCGTATTTTTGGGTTTCGGCTCGGCTCGGTTTTAGTTGGCTTGGTTTTATTTCGTGGAGAAGGATTGGTTTGGTTTGGTTCAACATGCATTTGGAACACCTTAGCTAACCTCCACCCTCAACACAACATATCCTCCACCATTAAATCCCACCTAACTTTTCTTTCTCCTCTTTATTTTCATTAATTTCTCCATTTTCTTCTTCCTCCTTCCTCCACCAACACCATAGGCAAGTGCACCTTACCAACAAATAAGCACCATATTTTATTTGTCCATTAGCTAGATTAGGATATGGAGATCAACATTAGAACTTGACATTTTTGGATTTGGAGCTTCCATTTTCCTAGATCTAAGTTTTAACTATTTTCGGATTTACATGGTTTTGATCTATTTAAGTTGGATTTTTGTGGGTTTTGATGTTCCTATGTTGGAGAGAATCAAATTTCACCCAAGATAGAACTTTGAAATTCTAGATTTGGTTGTGATTTGGCCAAGTTGTGGTGATTTAAAGATTTGTAGCCATGGGTGTTCTTCCTCTCAAGCTTGAGGAAGAAGAAGACCCCTCCCCAGCGTGCGCTCTTTAGCGTGCTGCTGACCAGCGCGCTTCGCTGCCTTGCGCCCCGTGTGCTTGGCTGCTTTGCGCTGCCCTTCCCCCGCGTCGCGCTCTTTAGCGCTGGTCGCTGACCGTGCAGCCCTGGCCGTTGCCCGATTGCGCGCGCGCCCTGCGCGTCTGGCCGCGGCACTGTCGGCGCATGCGCTCTTTAGCGTGCTGCTGCCCCGGTCCCCTGCGCCGTTCGCCCCTGCGCACTTGGACCCCCGGTCCCCTGCGCCGTTCGCCCCTGCGCACTTGGACCCCCGGTCCCCTGCGCCATTTGCCCTGTGCACTTGGCCGTGCCCCGTGCGCCCTTGCGCACTTGTCCCCCGTGCGCCCTTCCGTACTTGGCTCCCCATGTCTCTTGGCACCGCTTGCCCGAGTTCCTTGCCTGGCACACCCTGTGCCATGGCTTCCCCTCCTGACCCTTGGTGTTTCTCCTGGTTTCTTGGTTTTCTCTTAATGATTTCGTTTTCTGGGAGCTTAATGCCACAGCACGACTTGACTTGACCCGACACGCCTTGACACGATTTTCTGTATTTAATTTATGGCTAGCATTCTCTAATTTTGGCAGTAACTTGTTGGGTGCTTGTAACGTATGGCTTTAACTTGTAACCTGCAACCTGTAATTAATCTCCTGTAACTTGATATCTTGATAGTGGCCCGCCGTGGCGCACTCCTGACTTGACTTAACTTGACTTGCCCTGACACCGTGGGTGTTCCTGCTTGCTTGCTTGTGCAATCCACTTGTCTTGTCTTGCATCATGTCTAGGACGTGACTCCCTGGTTCCCACGGTCAGGGATTCATACTGAATATGGATTAGGATAATGACTAGATCAAACTATAGTTCATGAAGAATTTCCAGTCACAGGCAATCTCGTTATCTGGGCGCCTTAATTGGACTTGTAGCTTGCCGACGAGTAGAGCACATTTCCAGCACACTGTCATGTGTTGCACCCTCTAAGTCACCTAAGGGTATATCGTCTCCTAGGCGATGTACCCAACCATACTCTCAACCCGCGGAAGGATAACTGGATAGTCTGCAGGGCTTGGGACTGGGAAATTCTCATTTCATCTTGTTAGTAATTAGGCTTGTGATAACCCTAGTTAGTTAAAGTAGTAAGCCGTAGTAATTGCTTGGCCGCTTGTGAATGGATGGTGTCCAGCCTGGTCTAAGTCTCGTCTAAGTCCCTATACCTGGTACTCCTGTACATGATTGTTTTATTTATCTTAAACAATAAATGGATAGGGACAAGTGCTATTCAGGCGAAGGGTTACAACCCCGGTCCTTGTTTGGTTTATGGGTTGTAATCTGGCTCCCGGAATGGTTTTATGTCCCTAGTCGCTTATTGTCCTGCTGTACTTTTATTACTTGTACTTTCTTTTATTTTCTTATGTTCTGATATGCTGGTTTTGTTCTTATTTCGTGGCCTCCTTGTGGCACTTGCTCTTTCTGGGGTTTGACCCAGCTGGTTTTGTGTGGCCAGATTTCGGAGCAGCACCCGAGGATCTACCGAACCTCCAGACCGATGGTGGCGATTAGAAGGAATCCGGGCTACGAGTGGGTTTCCTATTTTGTTTCACTCACTCTATCGTAAAATTATTCTTTTGAGGCGTTTAGCCGACGAGCACCTGTTAGCTCGATGCACATTTACTTACTGTCTGCCTACGGGCTGTAAACATGATTAACAAATCCTAGGGTTGATCATGTATGACTTAACTCTTGCTAGTCCTCGCATTTTGTACGACTAGCTTCATGATCAACTGAATATGTAATATTTGGGACGCCTTTTATTGTATATTTGGTGGTCTAACATCTTGTAATTATATTACTTGCTTGAGATTGAGACAATAGGTTTGACCTTAAGAGACCGTTGGCTTGTAGTAAACCCTCATATCTAGACAGCCGTGACCGTATAGCGAGGTGACTTCCATTTCAATATACGTAGCTGGCTATGTTCGCCCCTGCTCTCCAGTATTCTGGTTCTGGGGCGTGACACCAACAGAGTGGTATCAGAGCTTTGGGTTCAAAGAAGTGTCAGGAGTTGACAGTCAAACCAGGAAGCAGAGATGGACGCGAAGCTGGTGCGCATGGTGAACCTGAACGGTACCAACTACCATTATTGGCGGAGCAAGATGAAGGATTTGCTGTTCGTCAAGAAGCTGCATCTTCCAGTATTTGCATCCGAGAAGCCCAGTGACAAATCCGATGAGGACTGGAACTTCGAGCATATACAGGTGTGTGGGTACATGCGGCAGTTCGTTGACGAGAACGTGTACAACCACGTTGCCAATATTAAGCATGCGAATACGTTGTGGAAGAAGCTGGAATCTTTGTACGCGAAAAAGACCAGGGTAAACAAATTGTTCCTGATCCGGACGATGATGGGTCTGCGGTACAAAGATGGTGCATCCATTACGGATCACTTGAGTGTGTTCCAGGGCATGGTGGACCAGCTATCCTCGATGGGAGTCAAGTTCGACGACGAGGTTCAAGGACTTTGGTTGCTATGTACATTGCCAGACTCGTGGGAGACCGTACTAGTATCTATGATCGCTTTTGCTCCGGAAGGCGTGGTCAGTCTGGAGTTTGCCAAGAGCGGGGTACTGAATGAAGAGATGCGGAGACGTTCTCAGGGCACTTCATCTACATCCCATCACTCAGAGGCACTAGTTTCGGAGAGCCGCGGAAGGGGCAAAAGCAGGGGTCCAGGTGGTGGCAGAGACAAGAGCAGGAGGAAGTCCAAGGGTGTCGGTACGAGGACTCGGAGTGTTACCATTGTGGTAAGAAGGGCCACATCAAGCGGAACTGTTTCGCTTGGAAGAGAGAGAAGAAAGACGACAAGGGGAAGCAAGATGAGAACACTACAGCGGCGGCTTCGATACATGGAGGCGATATGATCGTCGTAGGTGATGAGGTTATCACAAATCTCGCCTGCGATGACAATTCTTGGCTGGTAGACTCAGGGGCTTCAGCGCATGTATCTCACAACAGGGCACTATTTGCCACTTACACGACAGGCGACTGTGGAGTGTTGAAGATGTGCAATGGAGATGTGTCAAAGGCGGTTGCCGTTGGAGATGTGCATTTGTGGACGAAGACGGGTGCAGTTCTTGTTCTCAAAGATGTTCGTCATGTTCCTGATATCCATTTCAACCTGGTGTCGGTTGGAAGGTTGGATGATGAGGGATTCTTCAGTCTCTTCGGAAATAGTCAGTGGAAGCTTTCCAGAGGTTCGATGGTGATTGCCAGAGGAAGCAAGAAGTCCGGTCTCTACTATATGGAGGGGAGCGCACAGGGGGCACAGGAGGTGAACGCAGTCAGTGATGCGTCTACCGAATTGTGGCACAGGCGGCTCGGCCATATCAGCGAGAAGGGGATGAGCTACTTGGTGAACAGGAAGGTGATTCCAGGGCTCAAGTCTACAAAGTTGGAGAAGTGCACGCACTGCTTAGCTGGAAAGCAAAATAGGGTGTCTTTCCAAAGTCACCCAAGTTCAAGGAAGCCGGCGTTGCTCGAGTTGATTCACTCGGATGTCTGCGATCCTATGAAGGTAAAATCTATTGGTGGTGCTTCTTACTTTGTAACTTTTATTGATGACTGTTCCAGGAAGGTTTATAAAATATTATTTACAGCACGCTACATATGTCATAAATGGTAAATATCAAAAATATCTTTTACGACATCAAAATGTATGCTATATTTGATCATGTGCGAATAACTATTACGGTGTGCATCTATATGCCGTATTTGACCCAGCGCGAATATCTATTACGACGCACATATGTATGTCGTGAAAGAGCAATTACGGCACACGAAATAGGCCGTAAATGGTTGTTGAAATTCAGTGAAAAATATCTATTACGGCGCGCACATGTATGCCATGAAAGAGCAATTACGGCACACAAAATATGCCGTAAATGGTCGTCGAGATTATGTAAAAAAGATATTTACGGCGTTAATATGTTTACATTTACGGCATTCAGAATGCGCCGTAAATAATAGGCTCATTTACGGCATGAGCTTTTACGGCACCAAAATGTATGCCGTAAAAGCTCATTTACGGCACGTTTCGCGTACCGTAAATGATCGGTATTCTTGTAGTGCGCCAAAGACACCTCAGCTCAATGGTGTAGCGGAGTGCATGAACAGGACACTGATGGAGAGGGTGCGGTGTTTGCTGTCAGAAGCAAACTTGCCGGGCAGTTATTGGGGTGAGGCTCTTCTCACAACCGCTTATGTTATTAATTTGTCTCCTAGTGCTCCTTTACAGGGTGATGTGCCTAACAAAGTATGGTACGGTAAAGAGTCGTCATACAATCACCTGCGAGTGTTTGGCTATAAGGCTTTCGTACATGTACCGAAGGATGAGAGGACCAAACTTGAGCCGAAGACGAGGCGATGCGTCTTTGTCGGCTACGGTCGAGATGAGTTTGGCTATAGACTCTACGACCCGGTGGGAAGAAAGCTCTACAGAAGCAGGGACGTGGTGTTCGTCGAGGATCAGACCATGACCAACACTCAGGATTCCGAGACGCCTTCTGAGGCTGAGGAATTGCCTGAGTTAGAGTCATTTCGCTTCGAGCAGTTTTCAGAGGACATCGCAGAGGATCCCATTATGGGGGAGCCAGTACATGGAGTTGCTCCCAACCTTGATCATCAGCCTGCTGATGGTGGTTAGGGTGTCCCTCAGGAGGATGAGCATGCCGGAGAGGCAGTTCCTGAAGGGGAGGAGGCTGTTGGTATACAGCCAACACCAGTAGCTCCACTGAGAAGGAGCGACAGAGATCGTCGACCATCTACGAGATACTCACCGGATGAGTATGTGCTATTGACTGACGGAGGAGAGCCCGAAAGCTTTGCAGAGGCTATGGAAGACGAACACAGGCAGGAGTGGATGGAGGCCATGCAGGAGGAGATGAGTTCCTTGCACACTAATTCCACTTATGAGCTGGTGCGGTTGCCAAAGGGCAAGAAGGCTTTGAAGAATCGATGGGTGTTTAGAGTGAAGCAGACGGATGATGCTACTCGCCCTCGATACAAAGCGAGGCTGGTAGTCAAAGGCTACGGTCAGCGGAAAGGCGTGGATTATGATGAGATTTTTTTGCCTGTCGTCAAGCATTCGTCTATTCGGGTGGTGCTAGCATTAGCAGCCAGTCTTGACTTGGAGGTCGAGCAGATGGACGTGAAGACGGCATTCCTCCACGGTGATCTTGAGGAGGAGTTGTACATGGAGCAGCCAGAGGGATTCTGTGAGAAGGGCAAGTCACATTTGGTCTGCCGGTTGAGAAAGAGCTTGTATGGTCTGAAGCAGGCTCCGAGGCAGTGGTACAGGAAGTTCGAGTCGTTTATGGGGGAGCATGGTTATGCACGGACGACGTCGGACCATTGTACATTTGTGAGATATTTTGCCGAGGATGATTTTATTATTTTATTGCTCTATGTAGATGATATGCTATTAGTGGGTCGGAATGCCACTTTGATAGCGGAGTTGAAGCGCCAACTGGGCGCGGTCTTCTCTATGAAGGATTTGGGCGCAGCGAAGACTATTCTTGGGATGGAGATCAACCGAGAGAGAGAGAGTCCAAGCTGCTACATTTGTCCCAAAAGAAGTATATTCACCGAGTACTTCAGCGTTTCGGTATGGACGGGTCGAAGAAAGTGAGTTGCCCCCTTGCGGCTGTAACACCCAGTTTTCCAAATGAGGGTATTTTGGTCATTTTCAAAATTTTAGAATTTAATTTGATTTATTAATATTATTTATAATTATTGTGATTTTGAGTGATTTTTAGAATAATTGTTTTTGGTGTTTAGAGACTTTGACTTAAGTTGACCTTGTAGACTAACCTAGTGGCTAACCTAGGTCTTGACTAAGAGATTAGGATTTGAGGACCTAGGTTGACTTAAGTTCATGAGGATGAATTCATTGGGATTAATTTGGTGAAATTAGGAATTTGTTTAGTCTAAGAATGGCTTGTGAAGTCACAAGTCAAATCATGACTTAAACTAATTAGGACTCAACCAACTAGCCAAAACCCTAGATCTAAACCCTATGGCCAGCCACATGACAGCCCCCCCCCCCCTCTATAAATACTCTCCTAGGGATTAGGGCTAGCCTCTCTCTCTTAGGGTTCATCAAGTTTTAGAAAGAGGTAATGTTCCATCTTCATAAATTCATAGAAAATCCAAATTAGGTCCTTTTTCCTTCAAACAAATTCCTATAGGCTCTAAATATTGTTCTCTTGCTGTTGGGATTGAGTTTTGACAGGGAGCAAACAATTTGGGGAGTTTTTGGTGTTTTGAAGGATCCTCTTCTTTGGAGCTTTTTGGAGCTTTGGACAACTATAGGTATAATCTCTATTAATGCTCCTAAAATCCTGTAAAAATCATTTTTAGGGTCCCCTAGCCCTCACCCAACTGTAGGGAAGACTAACCCTAAGTTTTGGTCTCGTTTCGTGTCCGTATTGGACACGTATCTGAGCTGTGTATTAGGTGCTCGACGAAATGTCCCAAAGGACTGTTCGATCGAGTTTTCCTATTCTATTTGAATGGAAAGTTAGATCTAAGTGTCGTCTAGGGTTTCCCAGTGTCCTGTGTTGATTAGTGAGTCGTGTCGTGTCGTGGGGAACACGGGACACGCGTGTGCGGGCGTGCGCGCACGGCACTGTAGCTCCCCTGCTACTCGGGGGCTACTGCGCGCTGGACACGCGACGCCGACACGAGAAACTTGGCCTGTGGTAAGGGGCAATGGCTGACACGAGGCTCGTCAAGTTTCACGAGTCCTCGTGTCGTGTCGGACACGTTTTTGGCTGTGCACGGGAAAAAGGCTGTTGTGCGAGTGTGCAGTGTGTGTTTTTGGGTGTTAAATCATTTTTAAATGATTATAAATATTGTTTAAATGCTCATTTAGATCCTAATGATCATGTTTAACCTCTGTGCACTGTGCTAATTAAATTGCTAAGGATTGAGTGATGTTTGGTTCGATTTATTGTGAGAACAGTGTGTGTTCTCTGATACATTAGGATACTGTTTGTTCCAGTTTTGTTTGGTCAATTAGAAACCCCTTCTCTGTTATGATTTATCAAATGTATGGAACCTACATGTCATAATATAGGTTAGCTTGACTTTGGCATTCGAAAATGGGCTTGGGTTTGTGTATAAAGGAATTTGATAGTTGGGTTGATTCTCAATGTGTTAACTGTCATCCTTTCAAGCTGATTTTTCCTGTTTAATTTGAATTGATTTTCTCCATTTAAACCTGTGATTTAATGTTCTTCATTTAACTATATGCATTTCCTGAGAATTACATCCAATGTTAGCTAGGCTTTCACATTCGATTTTGAGTTTTGGTGTGCTATGAGATTAGTTCTCAGTCTTCAAAAACTGGGATTTTCCCTGTGGACTGTTGTGTTGGTTACTGTCATTCACAAACCTGAAAATTTGTCCTCAGTTTTCACAAACCTGAGAATGGTTTGATTTTGTAAAACCTGGGAATGGTTGTTGATTCCCTTCACTGTTTTAAGCAAAACCTGAGATGTTCTTTGAACTAGTTCATTTATTCCTTTTCTTTACTGTTAATGTTTAAAAATCTGAGTTTTAGTTCAATCAAACCTGAGATGAGTTTGTTAACTGTTATGGAGAGTGGGTGTGTTCAGGAATTCTGATGTTAATTCAAATCTAGTTTCCTTGTTTGATACCTGGGAATTTGTCCCTGTTTTCTTCCATTTGCTGAACAGTACACACATGTTTCATTTCTGTCATTGTTCTCTTAGTACACACACCCCTCACACCACTGCCATGATTCTCTTGACACACACACACTCTTACTCTATCACTCTCTCTCTCACTCATTGTTCTCACTGTTTTGCCACACATACCTTGTTAACTGTTATTTAGTAAACCTGAGATTGTTAAATGTTTTGTTAAACCTGAGATGGTTTCACCATGCTATTAGAGTGTTCCCTGTTCTTTCCTGGACTGCAATGTGTGTTCCAAAAACCTGGAAATGAAGTTATTTGGACTGTGAAAGTTCATTGTAGTGTAACCTGAGTTTGTTTAACTAATTGTCATTCCTTCCTAAACTGTAAATCTGAATGTTAATGTGAAATCTGAGAATGGAGGGAGGAAAGGTTAAATACTGTAATGTGTTAACTGTTATAACTGAGACTTGATTTTATGTTCACTGGTTGCCTTGTCTCACTCTGTTTTGATGCACCACACCCCCTTCACTGTTGTTCCTCTAGCCATTCACACTCATACCTGTCATCCTCACACCCTCATATCTGTCACACACACCCACACATACCCTTGGACACATGTACTTGTGTCCCCTCTTAATACACATGTATGTATGTGTAATTATCTTTTGGTATTGTATGTACTCATGTATTAACCTATAGTGTGGTTGGGTATACATTAGCCTATAGGGTGTTTTCTAGTTATATTATTAATGGGTCTATTTGTGTACTAGATGATATATATATATATATATATATATATATATATATATATATATATATATATATATATATATATATATATATATATATATATATGTATTCTCTATTAGATGTGTGATAATGTATATACATGATACTTTGTGTTTTGATTGTATATATAATATGGGTAAGAGGGTATAGAGGCTATGGGTATACTCTAATTAGAGTACCTATATACCAAGGTATGTATAGGCATGGCCTGACAAGGTATTGCCTAGATTAGCCTAGTTTAACCTAGAATAGACTTGTTAGACTAGTATAGACTTGTTTGACTTAGGGTTGACCAGAGTTGACCAAGAGTTGACTTTGGTTTAGATTGACCTAGATTCATGTAGAATGCATTGGTTTGCATCTTATCATCATTGTAGACTCATAGTGACTTGTGCTGTTCTAATAGGAGCCAGACACCACTCCTCGGACAGTATTTTCATCTCGGACTTTCAGTTAGCAGGCGAGTACATTCTCTGATCTTTTCATACTTACCTGGATTATATTCTTGCTCTAGATTACTCTACATGATGCTGACACGTATCTTCACGGATTAGTACTATATGGATCCTTTCCTGAGATGTTATCCCTTTACGGGTGCATCGGATATTTCATGTTCATGTACTTTATCATGTGCATCAGGTACTCCTTGTACTCGTACTAGTTCATGTTTTTACATGTTCTCATGTGCTTTCATGTGCCTCATGTACTACTCATTACATGAGTTCACGTATCTTAGTTGTATTCATGTGCTTATAACGTAACTTGAATGGATCCTTGTGTACTGGTTGGGGCGGGGTGAGTAGAATTGGTTATGTGAACACTATCCCCAGTAGCTGTATAAATGTGCCTCTTTATTTGTATTCATGTGCCCCCAAGCCGTTTACATAACCATTATGCTCTAAATCACGTAGCCACTTACAGTCTCTACTATCATGTATTTACTTTCAGTTACAAAATATATCCTGTTTACTCGTACTTCCTTTTCAGCACTTCCTGTATTTTACTCTATTGCATGATTTATACTCCTAACCTGCTATGAACTGTTTTGAGAGATATGTGCTCGTTCCCGTCCTGACTGGACCTGTTGAAAATTTTACAGTGAATGAGGAGGCTCTGGTGTCTATCCCTCTTGGTGCAGCATTAGACATCACTAGTGACTTGGACCTGCTAGCAGTGGATGATACTTCTCTAGATTAGGGTTGTCTTTACTTCTGGATCACTGTATTAGACTTGAGATATTCTGAGATGTATTATTTTAGTCACTTAGATTCTGGATTTGTATCTCTGTGATGTTACATTCCTGGTTGTTTTTATCTTTATCTTTCTATCTCATTCCTGTTTTATCCTAGATGTGGTTGAGTTATATTGTGTTATGTCACCCCCATTCGGGGAGTATAACTGTATATTACCCTTATCTGTTAGATGTTATGACTTAGGACAGCGTTCTACCGCCGACACTGCGGCGTAGGCTGGACGTACCCACGTCACGTGCCCTTATTCTAGGGTGCGGGTCGTGACAGCGGCTCACTTTAAGCTCACTGAGGAGCAGTGTCCATCTATCGAGGACGAAAAAGAAGATATGGAGCGGGTTCCATATGCCTCAGCTGTGGGAAGTCTTATATATGCTATGGTGTGTACGAGACCAGACATCGCTCATGCAGTTGGCACAGTTAGCAGGTACCTTTCAAATCCTGGAAGGGTACATTGGAGTGCGGTCAAGTGGATTCTACGATTCCTTCAGAGCACTGTCGATTGGAGACTTTCTTTTGGTGGTGACGAGCCGAAGCTGGTTGGGTATACTGATGCTGATATGGCTGGAGATGTAGACACGAGGCGATCGACTTCGGACTATGTGATGATGTTTGCTGGAGGAGCGGTATCGTGGCAGTCGCGGTTGCAGAAGTGTGTTGCCTTGTCGACGACAGAAGCAGAGTACATTGCGGCGACGGAGGCTTGCAAGGAGTTGCTGTGGATGAAGAAGCTGCTGCAGGAAATAAGACTGAAGCAAGAGCAGTATACTTTGCTTTGCGACAGTCAAAGTGCTATTCACCTTGTGAAGAACCAGATATTTCAAGCACATCGAGACTCGGTATCATTGGATACGGGATGTGGTTGAGAAGAAGGATGCGGCGCTTGAGAAGGTTCATACTGATGACAATGGAGCGGACATGCTTACGAAGGTTCTTCCGAGGGAAAAGTTTGAGTACTGCAGGCAGATCGTCGGGATGACGACCTCCTCCACATAGTTGTGAAGGGGAAGATTTGTTGGAGTGGGTGGGGTTCCCACCTATGTGGAGAATACCCCGGAGAGCGACGAGCGCCATCCGTGTGTCGGAGAAGCTTGGGGAGTGCATGGATTTTATTTTGGTACATATATGGTAAGAAAATATATGATTGGATTTCCATATTTACTTTGATTATATATTTATGATTGGACCCTTTATATAGTAGCTTTCCATATTATTGGGTTTCCAATTATGGTAAGCTAATTATGATTGGATTTTCATTAAATATATGATTGATTTATATTGGAAGTTTCCATATATATTGGCCTTCCATGTATGGGTTACCAAGGGCTTATAAAAGGGTGATGCATGCTAGTTGTAAAATCATCTCAAAACAAAGAGTGCTTTATAATCTTTGAGAGAGAGAGAGGATTAAGGACTATTGTGAAGGAGAGATTGCTTCGAATAATTTTTCGGCATCTCTTGTTCTTCGGAGTCCGCAATCAAAAATTTTCTTCTTTCAAGTGAGTTGTGGTGATCCGTGTTGGATCGGGAGGAGCTTGTAGAGGGTGTATTCTCTTTATTCCATTAGTGGAGGTTCTTCAGGGTTGGACTCCGATTGTCCCGTAGTTTTTCCCGCAAGAATTTTTCACGTCAAAAATCTTTGTGTCTGCGATTGTGTTTGGCGTTTTTGGTTTGTGTGCTTTTGCTCGGTTCTCTCGCAGGACTTTCTGGTTTGGGGGAACGGTTTCCGCGCTTCGTTCCCAACAGTTAAGGTGCAAGATATTTTTCTTGTTTGGTTGAGTTCGATTCTGTTGACAAATTTAACTTTTTTCAACCATTTTTTACATAATTTATTTTTTTAAAAATAAAATGGACCGTGATATAATAACGACTTAGACGGCTCACTTTTGAGCCGTTTTAAAGTCTGATTATACAGTGGAAGATTTGATATCAAACACAAATGCGAGTCAAACCTATTTTGTTTTGGATAGATGTTTTTTAAAACTTATCATTCATTTCGGAAGTTGAATAGTATCAAAAATAGATGCTTGGACGTACGTGACTTATTAGTCTTGCCAAACAGAATCCCAAGTAATGTTTTTAAAATCGGACCGGAGATCCATTCCGTCGTGACACTGAGTTGGGTTAAATCGATCTAATCGGTGATTAATTCAGATTGAATCAATTGTATAGGTTTACAATCTTCATTATATAGTACACAACTACTGTTTGAAGGGAGACGAGATATCGTAGAATAGTATTTTTATTCCTCTAATTTCATCATATGGCAAGGGCCATATATATAGGTATAAGGGGCAACCCAAGGGTCATGAGTTACATAACCCAAGGGTCATGAGTTACATGATCCCAAGAGTCATGTGTAACTCATGACATAATGGTGAATAGATAAGGGTTTCATAACACTCCCCCTTATTCATCCATTTCCTTGGATCCACTTATGAAATACTTCAGGATTCAATAAGCTAATAGGGTGGATACTGCTGGATCCAGAGTAAACTTGGTTTGCCTCGTTAAAACCTTGGCTGTGGAAAACCCAGTGGGAAAAACCATCAGTCCTAAGGAAAAAGAGTACAATCCTATAGTTTTACTCCCCCTGATCTATACAAGCTTCAGGCTTGCAGGTCTTTTAGTTGCCTCATCCCTATTCCTCTTACAAGCTTTACAAAAGTACATCGTGGCAGTGTTTTGGTAAACAAATCTGCTAAGTTATTACAAGATTGAATTTGTTGTATTTTGACTTGTTTCTTCTCTTGAAGATCGTGCATCCAGAAGAATTTAGGGGATATGTGCTTCGTCTTGTCATTCTTTATGTATCCTTTCTGAAGTTGAGCTACGCATGCTGCATTATCTTCAAAAAGAGTAGTGGGCTCAAGTTCACCAGTCTTCAGGCCAGTAGATGCCAAAATATGCTGAATGACAGAGCAAAGCCAAACACACTCCTTGCTTGTTTCATGGATTGCCAGGAGTTCAGAATGGTTGGATGAGATAGCCACACTGGTCTGTTTGACGGACCTCCAAGAGATAGCCGTACCACCGAAAGTAAACACAAATCCAGTTTGTGATTTCTCTGTGTGGGGATCTGATCTATAACTTGCATCTGAATAACCAAGTAAAGTGGAAGACCCACTATTCGGGTAATATAGTCCTAGGTCTATAGACCCTTGGAGGTAGCACAGAAGATGCTTCACTCCATTCCAGTGGCGCTTTGTGGGCGCTGCACTGTATCTGGCTAATAAGTTAACTGAAAACGCTATATCAGGACGCGTACAGTTAGCCAGATAGAGTAGTGCCCCAATGACACTTAGGTAAGGTACTTCAGGACCTAATGATTCCTCCCCCTCTTCCAGTGGACGGAAAGGGTCCTTCTTTACGTCCAATGATCGAACGACCATTGGTGTACTAAGGGGATGGCATTTATCCATGTGGAATTGTTTAAGTAATCTTCGTGTATATGTAGATTGGTGTAACAGGATACCACCCTTTAGGTGTTCGATCTGTAAGCCAAGACAATACTTTGTTTTGCCTAGGCCTTTCATTTCAAAAGTTGTCTTAAGGCTTTCAGATATCTCAGTGATCTCTGCAGGAGATCCAATAAGATTTAAGTCGTCGACATAAACGGCGACTATAACAAATCATGTTTCCGATCTTTTTATAAAGATACACGGGCAGACTTTATCATTAGTAAATCCTTGCGTAGCAAGAAACTCACTTAGTCTGTTATACCATATTTTTCCTGATTGTTTAAGACCGTACAATGATCTTTGTAACCTTACAGAATAGGTGTCCCGAGGTCTATCTGTTTTCTCTGGTGAAATTTTATATCCTTCAGGGAGTTTCATATAGATATCTTTATCTATATTGCCATAAAGATATGCAGTCACAACGTCCATGAGCTGCATTTCAAGGCTTTTCAGAGAAGAGAGGCTGATCAGGAATCTGAAGGTATTCCCATCCATGACCGGAGAATATGTTTCTTCATAATCTATTCCCGGTTTCTGGGAGAAACCTTGTGCTACAAGGCGTGCTTTGTAGCGCACAACTATGTTGTGTTCATTTCTTTTTCTTGTGAAGATCCATTTATATCCCACAGGTTTTACACCTTCAGGTGTTTGGACTACTGGTCCAAAGACTTCGTGTTTCAAGAGTGAGTCCAGCTCTACTCCTATTGCCTCGTTCCACTTTGGCCAATCGCCTCTGCGTTTATATTCCGCTAGAGACCGTGGATCGATGTCATCGTCATTTTCAGTGACGTGAACGGCAATATTGAACGTAAAATCGTCGTCGACGACTGTGCTTTTTCTGTTCAGTACCTCTCCAGTACGTACATAATTTAATGATATTTCTTCTGTTTGTTCCTCTTCAGGGGAAACTAGGAGGGGAGAGGTAGCTGATCTGAGCTCAGCATCCTGTGTTGGGATCTTCTTCATTTCTCCAGAATTTTTTCTTTTACGAGGGACTTTGTCTCTCGAACCTGGTGGGTGTCCTCTTTTTAATTGAGGTATTGCCATTTCTGCTGCCGGCGGATTGCATCCATCTTTGGGAATGTCAATCCTAGCTGGCGTGTTGGCAGCAGGGACGTGTGATCTGATAATCTTTTGGTTGTCAGTAAATGTATCCGGAAGTAGATGTACAGTGTTCTGAAGATGTAATATCTTCAGGATCTCATCTTCACATTGACTTGTACGCGGATCAAAATGAGACAAAGTTTTTGTGTCCCAAGAAATTGTCTTAGAAGCTTCTGGCTTCTTAGACTGTGTGCCCAGTTTAGGAAATAATCCTTCATCAAACTCACAGTCATCAAGACGTGTCTTAAATACGTCACCTGTCAGGGGTTCTAGGTATCTAATTATAGAGGGTGAGTCAAACCCAACATAGATACCTAATCGACGTTGTGGACCCATTTTGGTCCTCTGTGGGGGAGCAATGGGGACGTAAACAGCACAACCAAAAACTCTCAAATGAGAGATATTTGGAGGTGAACCATAAGCGAGCTGCATCGGAGATAGAATATGACCTCCAGAAGGCCGTATTCTAATAAGTGATGCGGCATGCAATATAGCATGACCCCAAGCTTCCACAGTCAACTGTGACTGCATCAACAATGGACGAGCAATCCATTGTAATCTCTTAATAAGAGATTCTGCTAACCCGTTCTGGGTGTGAACATGAGCTACAGGATGTTCAACTTCGATGCTAGTTGCTTGACAATAGTCTTGAAAAACCTGTGAAGTAAATTCACCCGCATTATCAAGTCTTAATTTTTTGATATGGTTATCGGGAAAATGAGCCCGCAACTTAATTATTTGTGCCAATAGCTTAGAAAAAGCTAAGTTGCGGGTGGACAAAAGGCACACATAAGGCCATTTAGTAGATGCATCGATAAGTACCATAAAGTACCTAAATGGACCACTTGCGGGGTGAATAGGTCCGCAAATGTCTCCATGAATTCTCTCTAAGAAGCTAGGAGACTCTAGTCCCACTTTCAAAAGGGATGGTCTCGTTATAATTTTGCCTTGAAAACAAGGTAGACACGAGTAATCATACTTCTGAAGAATCTTCAGATTCTGCAGGTTGTGTCCACTGGATTGGCTTATGATTCGTTTCATCATAGCTGATCCTGGGTGACCCAGTCTATTATGCCAAAGTTTAAATTTTGGCGATGAATGACATTTCTGGTGCACAATCATGTTAGCTTCTGTTGATTGAATATGAGTATGATAGAGACCCGACGGGAGTCCCTTGAATCGTTCTAAGATAGTTTTTGAACCATCTTTTAGACGAGTAACATACAGATATTCTGCCTCATTTATTTCATTTGTTTCTAAGTGATATCCGTTTAAACGAATGTCCTTGAAACTTATGAGGTTCCTATTTGATTTAGGAGAGAATAGTGCATCTTTTATTATTAGTCTTATTTTATTTGGGAGCAATATAATTGCTTCACCAGATCCTTATATTATGTTTGATAGTCCTGATATCGTAATAACAGGACCGTCATAATCATTTAAGCTATAAAAATAGCTTTTTTCTCGAAGGATTGTGTGCGTCGAGGCGCTGTCCACAAGGCATTCACACTTCATCTATAGATCTATGAAAAAACAACAACAAACAATCGTAATTAAAACAACGATTTTGAAATACAATTTTTGTTTAAATTTTTTTTTCTCTTATATCGATAGACGGGCCGATATAGAGAGGTCAATAATTTGCTTACAAAAATGCATAATTATAAATACAATTTGAGCAAAAAAAAAATATTCGGTCAACCCCTTTCAGTAGCTCTACGTGAATATGACCAGGCGGGAAAATGAGGGAGGAGGGTCACCGGGGACCTCTTAAGAACCAAGCCCCAAGTTCTTTCTGACATCATACCCAAATAGGTGAGCCTATTCGGAGAGACTTCGTAAAATTTTCTTTGTCAAATGTAAGAATAAATATCATTTTTCAAGAAATTCACATTTATCAAGAAATTGACACTACCAGTGGCCGGAGCCGATGGGAGAGGAGTTGAAATGGTGGCTAATAAGTCCTGGGCACGTAAATGGAACTTCAGGTCCACGTGCCAGCTCAAATAATTTTTTTTTTTTCGTTTTATCTTTAGATCAATCATGCCCAAAAAAAAATATTGAGTTAATTTCCTTAAACTTTTCCTTTCCATTAATCAATGGAACTTTAAAGTTTAAAACAAGATATACTTGTAGCAAGAGATTTAAAGTTTAGTCTCATTTATGCAATTATGTCCTTATCCATTCCAGGAGATAGCCGACCCTGCTGGACTCAAAATGCTACTGTAATGAACACTATGAAAGTTGGAAAGAAGAAGAAGCTAAGAGCATTACTATTTAGTATCCTTGACAGATATCTACTATTTAGTACCAACATGCATATATGCATGCTTGAAAGTCTCAGAATTAGATTGTAAGTTGGAAATAACATCCAATCTTTCCCATGAATTGATCCATCTTTCTTTGGTGTAAAAAAAAATGCCTACCCAACATAAAGCACTACTGTTGCAAGTTGTGTGGTCCACCCTCCATTAATGGTGGACGGCTTCAAAAGAATTTGTTGGTCCTTTGTCTATTATATATGTTACACAAAACCACATAAACTGAAATACAATATTTCAAAATGATTACTGTAACATATTGCAATATTTCAAAATGCAGTCAAGTGGAGTCCTTCTGAATTGGACAGTCATTCGACTAATGGATTAAACCACTTGATCAGAATTAAGTGATTTGACGGTTCTCAAGAGATAACACGATTTGTTGAAAATATAAGATCCCAACTACGAATATAAAGCTATAAACTGCAAACCATTTGTTGAAAATCTAAACATGTCCAGACACACCACATGAATATGCCGATTTAGGAGCTCTATTAATTATAGCATATGGAAATGGGTTTTATCATTTCTCTAGAGTATCGTACTCTCGAATGAAATTTTAGATATCATCTAGAAAACTATCCAATTGAATATTGTATCATGAGCAAGTACTTACATGATTCAGAAAGTAGTACATCTCATGAATAAGATGGATTTTTCAAAAATAAATTTACCGTTCTTACCGTACGGTGGAAGAAGGTAAAAAAAAAAATTAACGGTACGTCGGATCGGCTAGGGAAGGAGGAAGGATGACGTCGATATCTGGACGTCGATTCTCCTTGCTTCAGCAATCGTGTTTATAACGTGTTTGAAGGGAGACGAGATATCGTAGAATAGTATTTTTATTCATCTAATTTCATCATATGGCAAGGGCCATATATAGGTATAAGGGGCAACCCAAGGGTCATGAGTTACATAACCCAAGGGTCATGAGTTACATGATCCCAAGGGTCATGTGTAACTCATGACATAATGGTGAATAAATAAGGGTTTCATAACAACTACATATATATTACTTTGAAGTTCTGCATTTTTACCGTATGAAAATGAGTCAATAAGCAAATACATTACCTTTAAATGCATGTAACAAAAATAAAAAATCATGATCAAAACGGTACAAAATTCAACTGAATCGGACGGTTTGGTGGTCTGACCGGCCGAATCGACCGAGATGACCGGATTTTTAGAAAGAAAAAACAGTTGGTCGATAATAAGCCAGATTAGTAAAACTGTTGGTTCACAGGTTGACCGGTTCAACATGCCGGTTTGATTCTGTTTTTTAAACATTGATCCAAGTATTATAATAGTAAATGGTAAAACAATATAATGGTTTATTAGGGTATGTTTGGTACTTATTGGGTAGCGGTTCTGAATATAATAATTAACAAACTGTTCTGAAAGTTTTTACAACAATAAAATTATTTATATGTCCATATATAAATAAGAGAGGGATCAGGATCCCTGCACTTAAGCATCCCGGATGTTCCTCGAAATAACAAAAGTTGAATTTTTGTTTTTTTTACCGTTTAGATTAGATCAAAATATGGTGAGAAAGTATGTAATTTAATGATCTAATATTAACGGTCAAAAAATAATCCAACGGTTACTATTTTGAGGAACATGTGGGATACATAAATACGGGAATCCCGATCCCTCCTCTATAAACAAAGTCCTTCCAAATAAAGATCATATTATTGTCTTCCAAAGAAAGATTTTATCATTGTTCTTCCAAACAATATCTTATACACCCATATAACTTATAAACATAAAATTGTTTGACAAGTAGTAACTCGTAAATATTGAGAGAGAAATATTCATTACCACATCAAACATACGACAAAATTTTATGGCAATCATTCACTACAATACCAAATGGACCGCAAAATTTAAAAAACTCACATTAGAAAGTAGTTGTACGAGACTTCAAGATAAATAAAGATGAGAAAGAAAAAATATGGTAAGATACTCATAGTTAGAAGGAAAAAATAGAAATCTTCAAATACTAGATTTAGAATGTTTATAAATACGTGCAAATTACATTGTACTGATTTTAGAAGGTTTTTGAGATGACCAATATTAGTGACTAAGAAAAAAATCAATAAAATTTTGGCTAAATTGTAACTTGATACACTCAACTATTCTAGTTTTTCAACTTGATACCCTTAACTTTGATATGTATTAACTTAATACTATCTCTCAACTAATATTTTTCAACTAGGTACTTTCCATCACTTTATTGTTAAATTTTCTGTTAACAAAAATATATATAAAAATAAAATTACTAAACTACCATCTATTTCCCTCTCCATTCCAAAACACCTTCCCCCTCCGATAGCCGTATCCACTTCCCCCTCGCTGCGTCGCCTGCGACACCCCCCTTGCCATTGCGCTGCGACCGTGCCCACAACAACCCTCCTCGCCCCCTCCTCTTCGTGCCGTCCGTTGTTTTTGCTGCGCCGTCGCATACTGGAGAATGATGGGGGTTGTCGGAGAGAGAAAAGGGGAGGGGGGCAGGGAGAAAGAGGGTATTTCAGCCATTTATTATTTTCGGTTAGTAGGAGGAGAATATTAAGTTGATACCTATAAATGTTTAGGATATCAAATTGAATAATATAAATAGTTGAATATATTAAGTTATAATTTAGCCTAATTTTTTTTAAAAGCAATTTATAAACGACGGGCTTAAAAATCTTCCAAAATTGATAAAAATATGATTGCTAAGCTTAAAGAAAGAAAGAGAGTAGTAGTACAATATGTATGCAAGAGATCTTGAGTGAGGGGCGTTACGGTCACCGCGTCTGGTTGTGTTACGGTCACCTCCTCCGGCGAATGACGATAGGTCTCCGATGGCAAAGTCGTCGGATCCCGGTTCCATCTTCAGCGGCGGCGGAATTAGGTATCTTCCTTTCTTTCTCTCTCTACAAATTTGTTACTGATTGGTTCCAGTATGTTGTTGCAACTAGCAAAAGATTTTTTTTTTTTTTAGGGTTTTTGATGCCATAGGATGAAATTTTGCATTTTTGTGGATTATAGGATCGAGTTTTGCATAAAGATTTAAGCTTTCTTTCGACATACGCAAAATAAAATCAAAATTAAGACCTTTATATGCCGTAAGATGAAATATTGTGATTTTTGTGGATTCTAGGATCGAGTTTTGCATAAAGACTTAAGCTTTCTTTCGACATGCGAAAGAAAATCAAAATTTAAGACCTTTATATGCCGTAAGATGAAATATTGTTTTTTTTTAAGGATTCTAGGATGAGTTTTGCTTACAGATTTAAGCTTTCTTTCAACATATGCAAAATAAAATAAAAAATTTAAGACCTTTATATGCCGTTAGATGAAATATAGTGACTTTTGTGGATTATAGGATTAAGTTTTCATAAAGATTTAGGGTGTGTTTGGTAGGAGGGAAAAGTGGGATGGGAGGAAGGAAAATGGAAGAGGGAAAAGTGGGAGGAAGAAAATATTTTCTCTTGTTTGGTATTAAAAGAAAAGTGGATGGAAGGAAAAGTGGAGGGATTAGTTTTCTCTCATAACCTAAGAAAACCAATCAACCCAAAAGTGGGAGGAAAAGTGGGAGGAAAAGTGCATACTCATCTTAATTTACAATTATACCATATAAGAATTATATTATTTTAAAATAGTTCAATGAAGTCAAATGGTAATAAATATTGTTAGTTGAGGATATAATTGGTAAAGTCTATACTTTTATTTTCTTTCCTTCCAATTTTCTTTTCATACCATACAAAGGAAAGTGTATCACTTTCATTTTCCTTCCATCCTACCAAACACAAAGGAAGGAAATAGTTTTTCCATTCCATATGGATGAAAATTGTATCTCTTTGGTTTTTCCTTCCTTCCACTTTTTTCATTTTTATTTTTTTGGACGTGTGTTGTGTTGTACTGACAAGAGCATGACACGACACGGTAGGGACACGGGAGACGACACCGGCTTCGGAGTGTTCTATTGTATTTTTGGAGCGTTCGGGAACGATCCCAGAAGACCCCTCCGGATAACATTTTTTACCGAAACCGACCACACGATGTAAATAACTGACGTCGGCCGTTGGCACAGCTCTTATTTTTGGAGTGTCCGTAGCGGGTGAGAGCTTGTTGCCTAGAACCTAACGAATCTGCGAAGTGGTGCTAGAAGAAAACAAGTGACTTTTTGTACTAAAACTGTTTAATTTTCAGTTTTTTAAGCGCGAATGATGTGGACTCATTATAAGGGCTTATTAGTTAGTGACATATAACTTAACCCCTAAAACATCATGGTGCGGGGTGTTTACACACTACGACTATGAGGAAAGTTTGTTCACGGACTTCCTTGTGATTCTTTTGGGAATCTTGATGAATATGATATTTAGAGAGGGAGTATTACACCGGAGATAATAGGAAGCTCAAGATTTATCGCAAACTCGTATCAACTGAAGCGCGGGATTCTAGCTGCAACATGCTTAGGCTAGCCGTAAGTTTGTTCCCCTTTTTTTTATAGTTTTATAATGTGTTTTTCTCTTTTGCTTTTCCAGAGTTATCCCCTTGTTCTTGGCCTTGGGTCTTTGTTTGTAAAGAGCAACAGATGACATTTGTACGACCCTAACTCAAGTTCTGATTCTCCAAATACTTTTAGAAAATTAAGTTGTCAACAGAAACTTTGTGGTAACTATCAAGTCTTTAAATAACACTGATATGACAAGAAAAATTGACAGTCTGTAAAGACTCTAACTCTACTTTTGATGAACATAAGGGGCTTGAGCCCCCACCGAAATTTTAAGAACAAGAATATTTAGTATAGGCCTCTCAAGAAAAAGATGTTTCCAATAATGATTCAACAAACTAATGAAGCCTTGTTCCCCCTTTGAACTTTTCAATCATTCTCTACTTTAATATCCTTATCTAATCTCTCGTCTCCCCTCCGTCCATTGCCACCTAGCACACAGCAACGCCCCATTACAGTGTTGTCGCGATTGCACCATAGTGCTTTTGTGAGGGTACCTCAGTTGCTTCCGCAACTCACTACAGTGCTCTAGCGACACATCGCATTGTTGTCGCAACGCACAACAGGTACAATCGCACCACATTTGTTTCAAATCTGACCAGAACATGTTTTCCCTTGGCAACGCCTCCACAATTGTACCTTATCTTTTGCCTATTGAAAATTTGTATTGTTGCTCAAGGATAACACACTGTATTAAATTATTGGACCCTCTAGATTATACGATCGATGGTGATGTAGTATAGGTTTTCTAGACTATATTACCGAAGGTGGGGTTCTTTTAGGGAAATTGGAGCAAATATAATTTTCCGTCTACTTCAGATTAGGATATTGGGGTTTGATCCGGGTTACATATACATGATATGTTTTGCTATATTGCGTGTTGTATACATTAGTTTAAGAGGTACGCGGTACGTTAGGATACATTTAGTAGGTGATGAGATATGAATGTGTTCCATTAATCAGAGTTAATAGAAAGGATTACTAACAATTGTCACTCTTTAACAACTTTTAATAATGGGACTGTATATATGACTAAAGTAATGCACCTAAAGAAGGTGATGAAAATACAAAGAACATACAACAAAAGACCTACAAACTACTACTTAATGATCAATTTGTTTTTAATATGGATTGCAATGTAACAATCCTCGAACTCTATTATTTCAATACATTTGCCAGAATACCTCAGTTCATACAGAAAACTGAAGCTCGCTCGAAGCCCAATTAAGTTGCATTCTCTTGGATTTTCTTTTTCTTTTTCATATTCCTCTCAATAGCTTCTGCTATGTGGATGCCACCTTCATACTTAAATTTCATTCATTGTTAGAAATTTTGATATGCACATCTTCAACCAGATGGAACTTTTGCTCCACGATCTGCATACCGATGTTGTAATTGCAATGCATGTATACAACTTATCAATGGGGAAGAAGGTTGTATCCCTAATTCCAAGCAGAATGATTTACTTGGCCAGCCAGGAACAAGAAAGGAATTTCTTGATGTCTTTTAAATTATCTCTCTGATATTAACATGAGTTAAAGAAACCACTTTGGTCGAATCATGTCTGAATGAAGATTCCATGATATTTGGAACTTTAGATTCTGATACTCTAATCTCCAATTATTCCAAACTTCATATGTAAATCTACAATACATGGAAACTGCATATTATAACTTACATGAGATTTATCTCATTAAAAGTTTTCTTGCTTCATGCAAATGCATGGTGCTCACACTTTGATACCAGAGTTAAATTTTCAGGGAACTGTATCAGTTTACTGCTTTGAGGGTTTTGATATTACTGGTAACTAAGACTACAACAGCTTTACCTTTTTCATTTACAGAACCTTGCATCGTAAACCCTGAATATGTTGAGTACTTTCTTAGTTTCCTGCAAATGAGTTGTCGAGGGCTCTTTCTGGGCCTTCAGAACACCTATCTAGACATGAAGAGATCCCTCACCCATTGATCAATTGTCCAGGATAATGTCTCTTCACTGCATCCCTGTTGAGGGTGATGTGATCGAACTCAGGCTCCTACTCAGTCAAGTAATGACTTGATGTCCTACCCATCCCCTTTGTGTAATATGTGTAGTTTGAATGTATTGTTTCTTCAACAGAAACTGCACAACCAGAAGTAAAATAAATTTGATATGTTCATTTGCTAGGTTTTCAATTAATATGCATATTTGAGACAACATATTTGCTCCCTGTTAATCTTTTTGTTTATTTCTCCTTTGCTGATCTGCAAACTCATGTATTTCAATTATGCTCTAGCAACCATGAGTTACTTGGACAATGCATTCTCTAACATATTTGTATTGCTTCCTAGCTTTATCACTGGCAACAAAAATGGAAGGTTTAGCTATGGATATTCCACTTTTAAGGGTAAAAGAGCTTCCATGGAAGATTTCTTAGAGACAAGAATATCAGAAGTTAATGGTCAGATGGTTGCATTTTTTGGTGTATTTGACGGTACGTTTCACTTTTAATTGTGTCAACTTTTCCGATAACGTGTAAAATTAAGTACATGTTGTAAATTGCATATTGCTGACATTTCACTTTTTATGGTATGTTTCCATTTTTGCTGAATTTTCTTTTCGAATATTGTCTTAAGTTGATGTAGAGATTATATATTACATATTGACAAGTATGAAGTATTTGCATATTGATGACATTTCACTTTTTATGGTATGTTTCCATTTTTGCTGAATTTTCTTCTCGAATATTGTCTTAAGTTGATGTAGAGATCATATTGACAAGTATGAAGTATTGGTAATATACTAATATGTTATGAAAGTGCTTATATTGGGAGCATTCACAATGCATCTTCAGTAGATACTTGCTTTGGAAATTCTTGTGCACATTTCAATTTTTATTTTCCTGCTTTTTATTCTCAATATGTGCAGGTCATGGAGGTTCCCGAACCGCCGAGTATCTAAAAAGCCACCTATTTAACAACTTGAGCAGTCATCCTGATTTCATAAATGATACAAAGGCAGCTATTGGTCTGTGGTTGGACTATTTCTTTGCAAATACTTCCTAACTTTTTGTTCTTCCATTTAATTTGACTGTTTATCTGATACCTTACACTGTTGGTTACAGTTGAAGCCTTCAGACAAACAGATAGCAATTATCTTAATGAAGAGAGAGGTCAGCAAAAAGATTCTGGTTCAACAGCGGCAACAGCTGTTTTAATAGGTGACCGGCTTCTTGTTGCAAATGTTGGGGATTCTAGAGTCGTAGCTTGTAGATCTGGTTCAGGTATGTTTTCTTTATACTTGATAAGTGGAAACTAAGCTTGGGAAATTCCAGGACAGCAGTACATCTTGTGATGGACATGATATAATTTCTAACTTTCTAGCTTCATTTAAAGGAATTTATGTAAATTATCAAAGTAAAAGTATAAAATAAACGAGTCCTTTGAATTTTGGAAGCATATTATACTATGCTTATATGGCTTGAGAATCCATATATAGGTTTAGTTATATGGTGGTTAATATTATACTGTTTAAACTTGTCAACTGCTATCATGCAACTTGTATTCTACTTTGGTTAATTTCTCAACTTTTCTTATAATTATAATATTCTAAATTAAATAAATTAAAAGACTTTAAGTCTAGGCCTTGTGCCTTGAGGCTTACACCTTGTCCACCAAGGGCTAACACTCCACCTCTGCCTTTTATAACACAGCTGAAATATCTTTTTAGGTAACCACATATGGGGATAAATTATTTATTTCATTGCAGTGTAGTTGGGATTATTGCTACACTTTTATGAATTTCACGTCTTTCGAACTCAAAACTGTCTTTGATTTGTTTTGTTTTTATCATTATGTTCCTGCAGCAATCCCTTTGTCTATTGATCACAAGCCAGATAGACGTGATGAGCGTGAAAGAATTGAAAATGCCGGTGGATTCATCATTTGGGCAGGTATGTTGTATTATATGGTTTTGTTGATTCTTGAAGATTTTCATACTCTACTTTGGAGATGAATTACGTGTCTGAATGTGCATGGTTTCTTGATTAATGATGTATTTTTTTCTAGGTACTTGGCGAGTGGGTGGCGTGCTTGCTGTTTCTCGTGCATTTGGTGATAAATGCCTTAAGCGATATGTTTCTGCTGAACCAGAAATTCAGGTAATAAATAATAAAGTTAGAAAATTCCCATGTTTTAAACTGTCAAGGAGTATAAAAAGTATCATTTATAAAAGAAATTATATTTTTAAATGGGTGCTGGTTTTGGTTGATGTTTTCTGCTCAATCTGGCGATGCACTACACTGCTGGAATATGAGGAACATGAATTCAAATGCACTGTATGGAGGATGTGTGATAAACAGAGAACTCCAACATCTTGCTCTACTGAAACCTTTTTAACCTCTATACTGTTATTTAGTTGATTCCTAAAGAGAACCTTCCTATTTTCTTGATAAGTATTAGGGACTACTACATGAAAAGCTTAAATTTATACATTATTGGAATTGCGTCTTGGAATTCTTAGCATAAATAGTAGAAAGATTGGAACTCTCAAATGGATGGGCCTTCAAGGTGTCACAGAAATCTGTTAACAGTGGCTGCTTTTATCAAATCCTAGCACTCTAGCTTTGAACTATGAAATGAAACATTATCTTAAGTTTAATACAGTTGTATGGATCAATGTTACCAGGATCGTGGGTCGCTTTGGTACGTGGTACGGGTACGCGGTACGGTACCTCAGCCGGTACGCGGTGCGGTGGGGGTAGGCTTATTCGGTAGTTTTTATCTAGGTCGTCTTTTGTACCATATACAATTATATAGAAGTATACACAATATAAATAAAAATAAAAATGATTAATTAACCAACAAATATTGAAAATATATGGCAACAAATATAATATAATCAAATATATTATATATTAATTTTGTTTATATAATTTAATTTTTGTTTATATTAATTTGGCGACCTAGGTCGCGATCGCACCCTGTTCGGGGTCGTACGTCCCATCCCAATTCATGGGACGTAGGAGGGGTTGGCGAATTAGGCAACACTGGTATGGATACTTCATTGGAGGTGTGTATCCGTACCCATGTCCAATCCGAATACTTCAAGGTTACACATCGGATGCATTTCATATATACAACGAAAATAAAACACAATAATGCTAGTGAGAAGATGAAATAATTCTTGGAACATGTGAAGTACATTTTTATCATATTTTTCTTCCTTCTTAATTTAAAAATTCCTTTCGCTCTGTTGTGGTTAATCAACATCTAGCATCCTCTATTGTCATTTAATAATACTATTAATTTGGTTTTTTTAAAACATCATTTATTGGCTTTTCTTTCTATTTTGGACAAAAACATTAAGGTTATTATATTCTATCATTCCTGTTATACATTCTAGTTTTTCCATTTTACGGTGTCGACGTATCCGTATCATGTTGTATCATGTTGTTCTGTGCATATCAATGCAACATAGGAGTCTTATGTAGTTATGTGTTAGCATAGTGTAAATAACTAAGTATATGACCCTCCTTGTTGAAGCTGCAACTCTAGAGTTTTTGTGCAGTATCCAGGACTTAGCATGGTATCAAAGCAACCTATGTTTGAATCTCCTCTCGCGCGGGCTCTGTTCAAAATGGACCTTCGACCTGCTGGGACATGTTACAATAAAATAAATAATAACCCTTAACCCTCGCTATGAGTCAATATTTTTTATGCAAAGATAGGGACTCAACAGTATGAATCAGTTTCACACTTCTCAAGGGAATTTAATACTGTATATCTCTTATGAAGACTGTGTAATGTATGCAGACTGTTTTCTGTTTTATATACACATTAAAAGATACAA
The DNA here is from genome assembly GCA_029216955.1 of Iris pallida. NCBI lineage: Eukaryota > Viridiplantae > Streptophyta > Magnoliopsida > Asparagales > Iridaceae > Iris > Iris pallida. Next base: position 5,017,660 of record JANAVB010027997.1, read on the forward strand.
ATTTTATGGAAATTTACTTACTTTTTCCTCGATTCTTCCTCTTTATTTTTCTCAGTTCCTTTATTGAAGTCTTAGGCATGTTTGCTGATTGAGGTGTTTATATTCTTAATATTAGTGATGGAGCTGAAAATAGAGGTTATTGGTGGAGCTGTGGCTTAAAATAAATCTATTCGAAGATAATTACTGACAAAATATAATAAAAAGAAAAGATTCACATATTGTTATGGGCCATAGACTTGAGAATTGCTATAAGAACTGATTAAGCTCATGTCCAAGGAATGAAGCTCGCTCTTTGAATAATTTTGTGAAGTGTCCTTTTTTAAGCTGCTATGTGAATGTGATATACTACTCTTTGGTTTATTCTACTACTAGTATATATGCACGTGCGTTGTACGTATTTTAACCGTCTTTTAAATATATATTTTTTAATTGGGAAGAGCAAAAAGCCCCAAGAACAAACTACATTTCCTTCCTTACGTAATTACCTACCTACCCTCATTAAATTTAATAAACAATTTTAATTAATAAAGTTAGATAAGGGCATATTTGGAAGAAGAAAAATTCACGGAGAAATCAACTTTTCTTATTATATAGAACTAGTATATATGCACGTGCCTTGCACGCATTTTATAATACTTGGAAAAAGCAAACCACCTCCTTAATTTTTCTTTTTCTGTACATAATAACTATCCATATTAAATGTAATGAACAATTTGAATTAGTAAATATAGATGAGGATATTTTTGGAATAAAAACTTTCACGGTGAAGCCTACTTTTCTCATTATATAGTAAGATAGACTAGTATATATGCACGTGCCTTGCACGCATTTTATAATACTTGGAAAAAGCAAACAACCTCCTTAATTTTTCTTTTTCTATACATAATAACTATCCATATTAAATGTAATGAACAATTTGAATTAGTAAATATAAATGAGAATATTTTTGGAATAAAAACTTTTACGGTGAAGCGTACTTTTCTCATTATATAGTAAGATAGATTATGAGTATTACCGTATTGGTTAGTAGATTTTCTCTCTGTCCTTGAGATTTCTTTTGTTTACTGTCAGTGGATAATGCATCTTTGCTTTTTGCTCAGGAAGAGGTTATCGAAGGCGTCGACTTTCTGATTATTGCTAGTGACGGACTTTGGAATGTCGTATCTAATATGGTATTCGACTGTTGTAGCAGTTTCTTTTCCCTGAAAATATAACTTCAGCCAATAACTATAGTAGCATAACGTATTTTAATCTCGGAGTTCTAGGCATTTTGTTGGTTTATAACTTTACCGAATTAAGATAATTTTACATATTATATGTTGCTATTGGTATTCTAACAAATCTTTATCCTTTCGTACTCAGGATGCTGTTGGCATAGTGAGTGGCATATCTGATGCTGAAGCCTCTGCAAGAAAACTCACTGAAGAGGCCTATGCCCGAGGAAGTAGTGATAATATAACTTGTGTTGTTGTCAGATTCGACGATATGTGAGCATCCGAAAGTATCGATCTCTGCGACGCCCAGGGAGACATGTAAACAAATCTTGAAGAGATGCAACAAGAAGATTGGCCAACATTTCTTAGTTGATCCAATTGATTTATGGTGGCATCCTTACACAACCAGTTCATTTCATTTCCCTAACTAGATTTTGGCTGCAGTGTGCCCTTCTGTACAACTTACATTCTAGCTCAGTGCCTTTCTAAGTCTTTTATTTCAAAGTTACAATTCTGGACGCTTTTTTTTTTTTTCCTGTATTGAATAGATTAGAACCAAATTAGTGATTTGGTGGCTGATAATGTCTGTTTTATTGTATGTTTCCTATTTTGACAGTTATTAGTTTTTCTCGTGCTGCACGTCGGCGGCTGCGAATATACCTGATTGTGCTAAGGAGGAGAAGGGAGAGAGTCCATTTTTGTTCACCCACCAAAACTATGGTGTTTGTTCATCCTCCAATAAAGGATTGACAAGTGTCGAATCCTTTAGTCAAAACTACTTTGAATGTCTACAAAATTTCTTCCAAAGTGGTTTATGTTGAATGGATTTGACACGAGTCATTTTCTGTTGGAGGGTGAACATCAGAACAAACACCCTAGTTTTAGTGGGTGAAAAAAAATGGACTTGAAGGGAGAAAATATTGTTTGACTAAATATCTTATGGTAATACCAAATCTGTGCCATAATTTCATCCAAGTTACTTTCAGCCATCGATGGCTGATACTTTATATTCATATTCAAGACAATATTGCTGGTGTTCAAAGTGGATCACCGACCACTACAGTGTCCATTTATTTTCTTTTGAATTATTAGGCTGAGAACAGGGAAGGAATTCAAAGTAAACGCAAATGTAACGTTCAGACTCGGGATGTTCTCATTGGTAGTGGACAAAACACTTGGAAGACGTCAAAATCAGCCCACCAATGCACCAATAATAAACTTAGCTTCATCATTCAGGTTGGTCAAATGTACCATTCCAAAATGCACATAGTGGTATCTAGGGTAAAGTGCATTTAAACCCTCTTTAGAGTTGTCTCGTTCGCAAAATAAGACATTTTAGAAAACTTAACCAGTTTGCACGTCCCGTAAAATCGTTTTTGCTCAGAATGCCTCTTTCCGTCAAAATAACGTTAGAACAGCCGTTAGAGTCCATATTTTGGATTAAAAAAAAGTACACTTCCCAAAATACCCCTAATGCTAATGGTTACATTGTGGCTGCTGCTCTCTTTCATTCTCTCTATAAGAATGTTTGTTTGAAACATAAAACCTAAGCTTTATATTTTCTATTTTTTGACCGGTTGGTTGGAAGAAAAAATAATATTTAATTTTTTTTTTATATTCCTTTTTTTTTTACTTATTTGCTCTTATTTAATGTATTGAAGCTTTTTCTTACCTACAGATCTCAAATCCAACTGCAAATTTTTTTTATATTCCTTTTTTTTTACTTATTTGCTCTCATTTAATGTTTGAAGCTTTTTTTACTTATTTCTTTTTTTTCTCAAGACGTCCAAATAGAAATTATGTAAGAACAATTTATTGCTATTGTGGATTAATTAGTCCATTGAAAACTTTATTGACACCAACAAATTCTGGAACATGATTTTACGGGAGTGCAAATTTTCTAACAAATTCTTGTGATTTTCTACTATGGGAGGATGAGAAACTTTCAGAACACTATCAAATTCTAATGTGAAATTTAATGAAAGAATTAAAGGAGCACCGAGGCCAAGGTTTACAGCCTATTCCTAGAGAATCGACAAAGGCGGTGGCAGCCACTGAATCCGGACCATGCTTCGACATACATGTTTTGCAATTTATTTTTGGATTTTTGACACGTTTAGTAATATTTAAGTTATTTGTTTAAGTAATACATGTGATGAAAATAAATTTGTACCAAGATTTGCAATTTCAGTTAGAATTAACAAATAAATAATTACGATAATAGTCATGACTAATAAATTATTAAGTAAGACTATAATGATGATTACTAAATTATTAATTAAAATTATTATAATATATAAATTATTAACTATAATTATAATTATGATTAAATTATTATTAATTAATATTATAATAAAATTATAATTAATAAATTATTAACTACGATTATAATTATTAATTAAGATTATAATTATTATAAAATATTAATTAATATAATATTAGTTACAGTTATCTAGCTCCAAATACGGTTTACAAAACATGCCCTAAGTTAAATGGCTGGATAGTTCAGGACTAACCGGACATTTGTTAAAAGATTTTTTTTTTCCAGAAAAAATTTAAGATGAAAACCTACTATTTAGATTATAAACATTTATTTTCGAAAATGACGTCAAGCATGAGAATTCTATCTTTTTAAGAACGGGAGGTTATTTTAATAATCTTTTTAATATTTTGTTTTTTGTTTCCATTTTTTTAGTTCTTATTTCATTTTTTTTTTCATCTTTTTAATAATCTTTTCTAGTTTTTTAAGAGTGATTTTTATTTTCAAATTTATATAGTTTTTGTTTTTATCTTTTTTCATTGTTTAAGATTTATCCTCATATTTTGGTTTTTTGGAATATTTTGTCTATTTTTTTTCATATTTTAATAGTATTTTTTTGTTTTTTATTTGGTATTTTTTCCCAATTTTTCATCATTTCTGTTTTTTAAGAATTAATTTTTTTGTATTTATCAGTTTTGTTTTTCCCAAAAATATTTATATATTTGTTAAATAAAAAATAATTTATGACAAAATAATTTAAATAATATTTATCCACTTTTTTGACGGAACTAACCGTTTTTAACAAGTTAATATTAATTAAAATAATTTTAATAAATAATTTTACTAGCAAAGACCATTTTTTCTTTGTTAATATTTATCCACTTTTTAACAAGTATTTTTGCTTAACCGTTTTTAACAAAATAATTTTAGAACTAACCGTTTTTAACAACCCGTTAATATTAGATAGTTCAGGGGTAAAATGGTCAAAACAACCCCATTTTAACTCCCGTTAACAGAAAGTTTAGCTTAGGGGGTGATTTGAGCATTTTCGTAACCTTTTGGGTTTTTCAAATCAGGGAGTCTTTAATTACGTTTTCGTCACATCTAAGGAGGGTTTAAATGCAGTTTACCCTGGTATCTATCCAGAAAACCTGATCCTCTCTTTCGGTTTTTTGTTTTCCTTGCTCGTAACTATCTTCGCTACGAATTTGACATAAATAGAGAAGAATGGTGCGGGTTGTTACGTCAGGTTAACAACCGGCAGGGACGGATCCAGAAACTATAGCTAGGATGGGCTACCAAAATTTGGGATAGACTGAAAGTAGGTAAATCCATATAAAAAAAATTATATAGAAAAAAAATGTAAAAAAAAATTTTGGGGGTAAAAAGTGGGCATTTGGTCTAGTGGTATGATTCTCGCTTAGGGTGCGAGAGGTCCCGAGTTCAATTCTCGGAATGCCCCTATTATAATTTACTATTTTTTTCCATAGCGTGCTTCCAGCTTTATTTTCTCATCACTTCATTACATTGAGCTTCTAATATTTTATCAAAAGGTTTCGTGGTGTAGTTGGTTATCACGTCAGTCTAACACACTGAAGGTCTCCGGTTCGAACCCGGGCGAAGCCATTTTTTTAATTTTTCATTACATTTTTGCATAGAGCACCTTGCAGTTTTTATTTTTATATACAGGTGATTTTTTTTAGCTATTTGGTATTTTCATCTAATATCTTACAAGTTTTATTTCACTATACATATACATATGACAAGTTTTTGCATACTGTATCCACCCAGCCATATCAGTTTCTAAATTCTAATTGTGAGCAAAATTGTCACCCCTACTAATTATGCTGTCAATAACTAGAGAAACGAGCCACGATCCTCCATCTAAGAATGTGTATGCAAATGATACTCAGCTTGTGTAGAATAATCACCCCTACTAATCAGGTGCGGATTCAGAAGCTATAACTAGAATGGACCATCATATATTTGGATGGACTAGAAGTAGACTAACCCATATAAAAAAATTAAAAAAAAAAATATGAAAAAAAACATGTAAAATAATTTTTTTGGGGAGGGCCCAAGCCCACCCCATCTCATACTTGCATCCGCCCCTGACAACCGGTCTTATTAACTTTGCATATGATGATGATAAGGATATCTACTAAATTCGGATTGAAAATCACAGATTTTCTTTTACAATTTTGAAAATATAAAAATGCACAATAAGAAAAGTTGTATTGATAAAGCATGCAAGAAGATATCATCCTCCCAAGGATTTATTTATTTTTGGTCATCAAAAGACATGTCTTTCTCACACCTATTACATGTCTGCATACTGCATTTGTTGGGTCTCACATTCCAGAATTTTAAGGTTACCTAGTAACATGGTCTCACATAATATTAATATTAGAATTTGGTTCTCCAAAATATCCGACGTTGAATTCACTGTTCACGTAGGCAAGTGAACAGTAAATTTAAGATCCAAATGCTAATGTCGGACATTATGGAGACCTAAACTATAATTTCAACTATTATATGAGACGCTATTACTGAATATTCCTTTTTTTCTTTTTTTTAACAGGTGAGGAATTGATAGGACAAATTAAGAAGTAGAGACCTAACACTAAAAATGGAGCAACAAGAAGGTATCCGGCCAAGAAAAGTTATGTTGACCATCTTGTTAATTAGCATAGCTGGCTACGGATGATGAGTCTTGTGCATATATGTTATACTCCGATATAGTATAGTTTGGAGGATCGGCCGATACCGTTTCGATACAGCCGATACCAATATGGTTTGACATGTTTCGATCCGATACCGAAATATACTGATACTTGACCACTTGACCGATACCGACATTTGGAATATCTTTTTCTATCAATTCCGCAAAAAGACGGATTAGCAATGGTGTAAAATCATAATAACGGTGTAAAAGAATAAAAGTTGCTTTCCGATACGAAAAAATCAGACACTCTAATCCGAACAACATGACACAGTTAACAACATTTTTGCAGCCATTTTTAATCAAATTTGATAAGAGGTGACAAAGATTTGATCTCTGAAAACGTATAGCCATGCACATTTAACTCTCGAGAGTTCAAGCTGGTAGCATCAACTACTTGAAATAGTAAAGATTAGCAGCAGCAGCAGCAGCCATCCCTGGGTCGGTAGCCCACATGGACCTCAGCAGCTTGAGCAGCGCCCTCGCCTTGGCCTTCCCCTTGGCCCCGCACTGGCTCTGCAGCAGCAGCAGCAGCTGCGTGAGCACCCCGGCGCCCACCGCCTCCGCCCTCGCCTTCCCCGACTCGCAGCACGCGGCCAGCAGCACCCCCACCGCGCTCTCCCCCGCCGCCTCGCTGCAGCCATCCTTGTTCGACGACGACACCCCGAACACGCACCTCACCAGCACCCCGACCGCGTTCGGGTTCCCGACAAGCGCCCTCCTGCCGGCCTCCAGCCCCGCGAGGGCCTCCAATGCGGCCAGCGCCCGCGGGTCGCCCCCTCGCGGCGCGGGGCCTCCGCCCGCGAGGTAGGCGATCAGCCCGTCCACGGCGCCTTCCTCGACTGCGCTCCCGCGGTTGGCCTCCACCGAGCAGATGCCGGACAGCGCTCCGGCCGCGGCCTGCGCCGGCGCCGGGGCGTCGGCCCGGGCGTGCAGGAGGAGGGAGACCAGCGCCCGTAGGACCCGTCGGGTCCGTCCGAGGACCAGGCAGAGCTCCCGCGTCGCCGCGGACGTCGCGGCGGTCTCCAGCAGGCGGCACAGGCCGGTCTTGATCCTCGGATTGCCGCGGTCGAGCAGGAGCAGGAGCGACGCAAGCGCGGACTCGCTCTTGAGGACGCTGCTGAGGGGCTCCAAGCTAGCAGAAGCCGACAGGCTCAGAACGCAGTCGAGTGCTGCTTGGGCGAGCTCCTCTTCGTCGTCGTCCGCCGCCGCAGCGGCGCCTGTGCGGAACAGCATCTGCAGCAGGTGCTGGAGGAAGCCCAGCTGGACCAGACAGGCCTGGCCGGTGTCGGACTCGGTCGAGAGGATCCTGACCCTGTTGAGCATCTCGACCTTCGCGGCAATGCTGGTGTCGGCCGACTGGAGGCCCCGCTTGAGGCTGGCCAACGAGAGGGCGGCGGCGCCGGCGCCGGAGTCGGCTCGAGCGGAGAGGAGGAGCCAGTGGTCGATGAGGTGCCGCAGGGTGCGGTTGGGGACTAGCGTCGCGTCGTCGAGCCGCTGCATTGTGACCGGGCACGTGGCGTTGCCGCCAGCGAGCCACCTCTCGATGCTCGGCCGGTCGTAGGTCTGGCCCGTGCTGAGCGTGACCGGGTCGGTGAACAGGTCCAGGCTGATCGGACACCTGAACAAGTGAGGGATGCTCATCGATCTCTAGCTCTCTACGCAACCAAATTAACAAAGTTTGTAGCTCTAAAACAAAAAACGCAAGCACTCTTATCTATCTATGCAGGAAGAAAAAGATACTATGAGACTTCAAATCAACAGGAGAGCTGGGCTATGTACTGAGCACAGGAGGACTATAACGGCACAGTGGGAGCATATCTGCACGGACTTTTTTTTTTTCTGCGCAGTCGATGGTGGCATTGCAAGCGCCGAGCTCACATGGAGGGAGGAGAGCTAGTGGTGGTATCTTAGTGAGATGGAATCATAAGAGAACAACATATGTGACAAAGGGAAGGTGTCCTCCTTATGTTGGTAACAATCAATTGAAGATGCAATTTTGGCAGTAAATGTTTCCAAATCTACCAATATTGGTCAGTCACTCAAAAGCAATGTTTTAAAAACCGGACCGGACCGGCCGGTTGAACCGGTTCAACCGTGAACCGGTAATTTTTTTGGTCCGGTTCAGCATTGACCCAGTGTTTGGTGAAAAACTGATATTTTTATAAAAAATAGTGTTCATAAAAGATTAAACTTGGGCCATTTAGATTAACCCACTGGTTGAACCAACTGGCTGAACCCGTTTGACCCGAAGCAGTGTCTTGTCCGGGTCAAACTCCGGTCCGGTTTTTAAACATTGGTCAAAAGTTCAACTTGGCAGAGGTATCACAAGACTACATAAGAGCATCTCCAACCCTATTGTCTTGTTAAGTGTTGTGAATCTTAGGTGGCTCCTATATGGCATGAGCCACAAGACAATGTCTTATTTATATGGCAAAACTATATATATCTCAAAATACAATGAGATAGAAAAACTCTCTCCAATGTAAAAGTATTGAAGAGACAATAAAAAATATTTTTTCCAACTTCCAAGGCAACTTCTCCACTTCTTCAAATTTTTTATAAATATTTTTATTCATAATTGATGATGTGGAGACAAAGTCATTGTGAAGTGCATTGTCTAGATATAGACAACCAACTTCACATTTTCCTTGTCATGTCATTGCCATGTCAACTTCATGTTTTATTCTATATTTGCATTGGAGAAGAATTTTTGGAATGAAAGTTTATCATTCCTATGTGGCGACCATTTTTTTTAAACTCACAATAGGGTTGGAGATGCTCTAATACTTGGCAGAGGAATAAAGTTGGGATGTCTATGCATTTTACTTAGGAAGCCTACAATAAAAGCCTACCATGGAGAAAGGAGAAGAAAAAGATGGTAAAATGCGGAATAGATTAATGGTGTTGGGGATTGCCAACCTCGAGCCATCAACCTGATTTAATTGCTGCTACTGTATGGTCATGAGCTATAATACTTAGTTTACATAATTTAGGTTCAACTTCAGCCTGTAGAGTGCTGTGTGTTGGAGCAATCCTCACCTTGAATTCTCTTGTGTGTGGTCATTAATTTAATTCTGTGCATTGCATCTGTAGCAGCTGTAAACAACAGAAGAAGATTTAGGTTTTGATATTTAGGACAGAGTCACAGAGTACAGACAAATGTAGAGATTTTTATGACCATTTATTATCTTCTCAATTTGAACAAACGAAGTGCACACTGTTGCTAGCTGCCAGTATATGAACAGAAACATCAACAAATGGAGCAGCAACAGCAGTGGAAAAAAAGAAGGACATTCCAGACATAAATATAGTCATGTTAAATTGTATCGTCCAACCATTAGTGGATGAATCCGATGGTATTCTGGTCAGTATTTTTTCAGTCGTCAGCATACGTGTTCTTTAGCTTGACTTTGTTGCCCTCCAGCGTATCATACAACTATACGAGAGAGCAAATCCTCCATCATATTCCAAATGATCCGGTTCTCCCCAATGTGAGGATAATCATGTACGAGTTGATCTTCTCCGTAGCCATGGTCGTATATTCGTTCTCTTTCTCCGAGAACACTAATTATACCATTTTATTGGAATTCAGAGATGCACACATCAAATGTCAATGAATATCGACCACCGAACCCACAAAGAAAACACGAATCATATCCTCTACACGAGACCAAAGAAAGATCAAACACATGATACGTGGTGGATATAGCCACATGGACAAGTCCTAACCTTTATTTATCTAAAGATTGCAAGTACAATATAATTGGATTCCCTTGCTCCAATAGTACTCAATCCTCTAACAACTCTTCAAGAAGAAGATTAAAAAAAAAGTACAAAAGAGATTACAAATAGAAGATATATCCAATCCCTTACAAGTTCTCATCTATCAACAATTGTACGCCATTACGGTGACGATCTCGACCAGACGGAGTGGATGACTGTATGATTGAAACCCTTCTTCTCTCTTGAAATGCAAAACCTACGGGAACATGGATCTTTCGTAGAAGTGGTAGATTCTTCCTTTAATTACGAAAACCAACTTGTCTTGAATTCCAAATTAGTCCTAAAAATATCCTCTGAAACTGAATTCCAATCTCACAAAACCAGAATTGCTGTTCGGATTGTGAACAGATAAAATTTGGACAATGTTAATGAACTATCATTGAGGAGGTATGTTGGTCTTACCTAATAATTTCTCCACATGCCATGACTAAAACCTTACAAATAAACAACAATGCGAGTATGAAAATCGCAGTTGATGTCTGTAAGAATCTGGCCAAGTTCACGTGTCCAATGAACTTAGTCTGTAAATGAAATATATTAACAAATAATTTAACTAAACACCACATGCTTAGATAGCAATTCAAATTCTTTGGGGGGGCAAACGAGTGCAAGCAATAGTATCAGATGCTTGCACAATCCATTTGCTTGTCAGTACTGAGTAAGGAATAAAAGAATCAGCAGTACTTGTTAGATACATAGGGCTATAGTTCAAAACTTCAAATACAAAACCATAGTTCATTACCATCCCATGGTGATACATCAGAATGCTCTTTGAACAATGTAAATCTTGTACTTGCATTTTGATTTTGTTTTATTCTCGTTACTGATCTTGTCTTCGAAAATACTTAATTACCTATTCTTCAATAATCATTAAATTCGACAACTCCAAGAGACTGCTGACTAACTTTCAACTCATCTTTTGATGAAATCAGCTAATATGATGTCCGAAGTTACACTATTTCAAATGCATATATCACATTAAATATTTAACTAAACTTGATCATTTCATATATATTGAATATTATTGCAGGAAAACACAGGGACTAGATTCTGGTCGGGCAAAAATTCAAAAATCCGGTTAGACTATGCTTATATAGTTGGTGATCGGTTTTGTATAGACAAGTAAAACTTCCAAAAGGATGGTGATGAAAGAAAGGCAAGTCTAACTAACATTTGAAGATTTTTTTTTTTTTTTTTTTGAAATTCCACGCGCGCACACACACAATTGGGAGACTCGAACCTTGCCGGTCCCTCCGGATGTCCGCTCTAATACCACTAGGCTAGGCTAGAGAACTCGGACACGAACATTTGAAGAATTGATTAATTACATCTAATCAAGATAGTATAATACCCAAGTAACACATTTTCCATGACATGTACATTTTTAATATTCCAACCTTTCCCGGCAGTTATAGACTAATGAAGAAATTATTTTCATGAGATATAATGTGAATTAATGGATATTCTTGGTTCAATAAAGTTAAAATATAAAGGGACAACTTGGAAAGTGAAGTAACTTAATAATAGTAATAATAATAATAATAATCTTCCTTGTGTGTGTGATGGGTGTACACTTTCATAGAATAAACAGTGGCGTGGTTCGGATGGCCCATCAAGTAATTGTAAACCCCAAACTTCCCTAAGATAAACAACTTTGTTCTTTCTCATCCTACAATCTATAAATTTCATTCCATATAAAAAATTCTCAAATGGTTTCAGAATTTCATTTTGAAATTTTCGAAAAAAAAATATGTTTTGTCAAAAATTTCTAAAATGGTTAGTATATTGGCTTTCCATAACTTTTGCCAAAAAAAATGTTTGATTTTGTGGCGCTCCTTATAATTGGATCCTGGTTTCTTTCTCGGACAATTGATTTGGAAAAGTTCATCATATATCTTCTAGATTTGGGGAAAGTTGATGTGGCAGACAATGCAGTGTTCAGAGAGGGGGTTCTGTGATCACACTAGTAGTGCCATTATAATCGCACAATATCCCTACTTTCATGTGCAGTCCACATCCCTCCCTTTGACTGCATGCATGCCTGAACAACTTGTGTGTGGATCTATCTGTGCATGGGAGATGTGAAGCTTGTGGAGGAGAAAATCAGTTGGCTATTCCTTCCTTTTATCAATTTCCTCGGTTCGAGTCACGCCGCGTTTCCAACACAATTCTCGTCACAACTCCAGAGTTTTGGATGCAGCGACAAATACTTGGACAAGAACACATTGGTAAATTAGATGAGCTGGTCAAGCAAAGGGGGAGAGTGTGAGTTATGGAAGATAACCATTACTAAATTAATGCCCACCTCTCTTGTCCCATTCTCAATTGGATTAATGGTAGATGAACACAATAGCTTTTAGCAGTTGTGTGATTAATGAGGGAATGAACTCACCAAATTCCCACCATTTGTTGTTGGATGGTGGTTAGTGTTGTGTCGTCATGCGTATGAGTGGGTCAATGGTAGTATGATAGATTGTTAAGGAAGTGGGTTGGTTTGGTTGTCATCTTGAGTCCAAGTCTGGAACAGAAGGGGTGTTACTTTGTTGTCTAGCAATCAATTCTTTTGGAATGGAACTCTTAAAAAAGAAAAATGTTACTTTCTTGTCTGGCGATGCAAATATTAAATAACTCATACTTCATATTTCCTTATCCTCTTACCTTGCTTTTTCATGTGGAAATAATAAAAAATACACAGGAACTAGCATGGAGAAAAAGTTTTTCTGCAGTTTTTTTTTTTTTTTTTTTTTTGCCCATGGCAGAAATGAGTGAAAATTGTAGGTTAGATACAATTCAGTACTTCTAACCAGTTTTCTTGTATATTTGAATGTTTTTTTCTTCTGCATATCTACATAAAACTAAGCTGAATTAAGACCAGGGCCGGCCCACGGGGTTGGGTTGGATTACTCTATCCAGACCTACTTTTGGTTGCCTCTTGATTCTTATTATAGGCCGGTCCTGGAGGGTCATCCGCGACCCCGATCTCTATTGGGATTACACTGAGCCTGGGGGTTGCCCAAGTCCGAAGTCTTGTTTGGCTTACCCAAGGCCGGCCCTAATTAAGATTTGCACATAAGTAATTCAGATGGACTTTATGTTGGTTTTGTTGGGCAACACACGTGCTGTGTGATTCAATAATGATCCCTTTTGTTTTAGTCCCACGTCGGATGTGTGATTCAATAATGATCCCTTTTATTTTAGTCCCACGTCGGATATGAGAGAGTACTCTCATTTGTGTAAAGTGTTTTACCCACATTCTTGGGCAAGTGGATTTCGTAGGAGACGTGCTAAATTCCGCCCAACTTACGAGCAAGTATGCGTTTTTGGCGCTTTGTCGTGCACTTTGAACAACATTGTCATGAGATCACTTTCTTTGCACAACAATGTAATAAATCTCATTCTCGATTGGGTGGCTGCTTCTATCATGATGATAGAAGCAAGTAAAGTCTCATTCTCGATCGTGCACTTTGCAAAATAGTGTCATAAATCTCATTCTAGAAGAAATAAAAGTCTCATTCTCGATTGGGTGGCTGCTTTTATCATGATAGAAGGGCAAGTAAAAGTCTCATTCCCGATTGGGTGGTTGTAGTGCCCCGTCCCTACATCGTGCCCCGTTGTCCGTCCACGGGGTGCGCGAGAAAAGAACACTGTCGCTATCGACTCGGTCGGGACCGATAGGTCGGGATCGATCGAATCGATCGAACGGGAACGGTTGAATTAAGATCCGTTCCACGTTATGGAATGGCTTCTTCGGAACCAAGTCCCACATTCAGCGGGTAGCGCCTCGAGGATTGACTCTGCGGCTGAGTCGGGAGAGACCTCTCGTTGCTCTGCTTTTCACGCCGCTTGCGTTGGTTTTGGCTTTGGTTTTCCGAATGCGTTTTCGTGAATGTTTTCGATGGTTTTCATGGTTTACATTTCGAGCTCGCATTTCCTATCGAACTCTTGCATAATACAGTGTTCTAATCGGTTGATTGTGCGATTTCAGGTGATCGCGTAGGCGACGTCTAGCGCAGCCAACAAGTCCCTCGCCTCAAGCAAAAACTCAAGGTGAGTGGCTGACCCCCTTCGTCTCGACCCTCTATTTCAAATGAGAACTCGGGTAATGTTACTAAAATTGAATGAATTGCTTACAGAATACAAGTCCTGTATGTTAGAAGTGAAAAAGAATGTGTTGTGTTGAAAAGAGATAGAATTATTTTAGGCCTGCAAAACGAACAAGTAAATGAATTGATTACATAACAAGCCCCAACGGTATCTTAAATACACCATGTTAACCTATCATGGTCATGGACAACTTGTCGACAAGGACGATGGTTTCTTCGAGCGGCAACCCGGGGCCACGGGACCGACTCGGCCTAGGAAGAAACAGGTTATAGCCGAGCTGGGTAATAGGCAATCGGTAAGACGGGGACTTGCATCGGGGCTCGCTACTTGCGTTGCAAGGGTCCCGTATTGCCAGGCTATATCCAAGATGGCTAGTTAATGCCAGTGACCTCCATATCAAACACTTGATATAAATTGTTATCAACTAACAAGGAAAGTGATGGTAAGTTTTTATGTCGCACGGTGTGCTCTGCCGGAGGAAATCTTGATGTAACTTAATGCTTCTTATGAAGCTAGAAAGACCACTAAAAGCAAGTTGTATGATTTTATCTAAATTCTTGAACCAAATGAGAGCCTGGAAATTAATTAGCCACTCGCCAGTACATGTTGATTGTACTGATCCTCGCTCTCTCTACAGGTGCGATAGATCGGGAGGAGCGTGCTACGTGAAGGTAGGCAATGCTCGTGTGTTTTGAAGCTTCGTCCGTGCATCGAAGCTTGGATCAAACTTTTGAAGACCCTGCTGTCGAAGGCCAAGAAGACAGATGGAGCGGCTCCCCGTCATCCCAGGTGGTTTTGTAATGCTGGTTGTAATCAAGGGATGAAATGTATGGAATGGCTATCTCGTCGATGTTCATTTTGTAATGGAGTCAGTTTGTAAAAAGTCCGCGCGGCGCCTTTGTATCGAGTCTGTAAAATGATGTTCATTATCAATAAAGCTTATGTTTCCTTCTCTATAATGTGTGTTCAATTTACTCTGCACATTCTCTTGTTGTTGTATTTCGGATAACCTTATGACTATGCCTTGTGCGAGCGCAAGTTAGGCTCGCACGGCATCACGCCCGGGGGACGACTATCGATTCTACGGAATCAGGGCGTGACGTAATGGTATCAGAGCACGGCTTTACGTCTTTGGCCTCTAGTGTCGAGTTTTCAGTCTCAAATCGTTGGTCTCGTGTCGATGAGATATGTCGTTCCATACGAGGGAGTCTGTAATAAGTTTTGTTTCTAATGTATTTTTTTACCTTCAAAATCCCAGAAGGTGCGGCGGTGAACGTGGCATTGAACGAAGAAAGTGCTTCGAGCGGCTCGAGTAGCTCGAGGCCCGGACCCTCTAACGATGCCATGGAACGGATGTTGCGCATGCTGGAAGCGCAACAACAACAAGCTCAGGAGAATCAACGCCTGAATGAGCTACATCGACGGGAGACGGAGGCACATCGACGGGAGGTAGAGGCACGCCAGACCCAGTTCGAGGCCCGATTCGATGCACAATTCAAGTTGCAGCAGAAGCAGCTTGATACTCTTCAGCAGATAGTACAGACGGTGGTGGCCAACAACAACAACTCTACGAAAACTCCTGCCGTGACCGAGCCTGCGGCCAGACAAAGTGATGTCGATCCGGAGGCACCCGAGCCTACATATGCAACACCGAGAAGTTCTAACTTCGACGTGTCAAAATTCACAAAAAGTTGCCGTACTTCCTTCTACGGTACGGAAGATCCCTCCTTGGCGATCGACTGGTTAGAGAAACTGGAAGACAAGTTCGAGCTGCTAGACGTCGAAGAGTCCAAGAAAGTCGCATGCGCTCAACTTCTACCCCGGTCGAACGCGCACGACTGGTGGGCCGTGCAAAAGCGAGCGATCAGACGCGACGACGAGACAGCAGCAATTTCTTGGGCCACCTTCCACGAGGCGTTCGAGATCGAGTACCTCCCCGAAGCCGTTCGATAAGAGAAGGAAAATGAATTCATGCAGCTAAGGCAAGGGAATATGACGGTGCGGCAGTATGCAGCAGAGTTCAACAAGTTAGCCAAGTTTGCTGGACAGTACCTGCCTTCCATGGCGAGTCGTGCACGACGGTTCGAAGTGGGCCTACGGCCATCTATTTCCGCCCACGTGTCCGTCCCGTAATACAAAACGATGGGGGAGTCTCTCAACCACGCCCTCCGCCTTGAATGCCAATATCCTCCAGGTGCTGCCGGCGCTGTGCATACCTACAATCACAAACGCCCTAGCCACACAGGAGGGAACAACGTGACCAAGCGTCCGAACAATAGGCCCCAAAGCGGATATCGAGGGCATAACCCAAAGCCTTACTGCAACCGATGTCATAATATCGGTCACACGATCGACGATTGCCAGGTACCAGAGGGTGGATGTTGGCACTGTGGCAAGAGGGGCCACATGCGTACTGAGTGTCCAACCAGAAGGCCGAACCCAACGGCGCCCCAACAGCACCGTCCAGCGGCGCCCCAACAGCACCGTCCAGGAAATCAAGTCCCAGCGCCTCGAGCCCATCAACCTGCACCGCAAAATGGCCAAGACCGTCGCCCCAATGCCCAGGGCCGCGTCTATGCCATGACCCGAGAGGAAGTGCTTGCGTCAGATACTGTCGTGACAGGTATACTTAGTTTCAATAATGTGCCTGCTCGTGTACTATTTGATTCAGGTGCTTCGCATAGTTTTATATCGGCGGACTTTGCCGCCGAGCACAAATTTCCGACAATATCACTAGATCTCGACCTTAGCGTAAGCACACCTTCGGACACACCGATACTCACTAATTTAGCTTGCGCCGACGGGATTATCTGTATCGGCGGTCAAAAGATCGGTCTTGACGTGATAGTCCTAGACATGAAGGACTTCGATATCATTCTGGGAATGGATTGGCTCGGGCCGTGCAACGCAACCATAGACTGCGCCGGAAAGACGGTCACCCTCCGTATACCAGGAGTGCCTGAATTCTGCTTTTCGTGTGGTGAGGCGTCGTCGACCTGCATGCTGATCTCGGCGATTTCTGCTCGGAAGATGCTGCATTCTGGGTACGAAGGCTATTTGGCGTCCGTCCGAGACATGCGACAGGATGGTGCAAACGCGGGTCAGGCCGACGTTGTGGCAGAATTCCTCGATGTGTTCCCGGACGAGCTACCCGGCATGTCCCCCGACAGAGAAATCGAGTTCAGCATCGATACATTCCCCGATACCCGACCGATTTCCAAGGCCCCGTACAGAATGGCCCCCGTTGAGCTGAAGGAACTCAAGGTCCAGTTACAAGAGTTACTCGACAGAGGATTTATTCGGCCTAGTGTGTCACCGTGGGGAGCGCCCGTGTTGTTCGTGAAGAAGAAGGATGGGTCCATGCGTCTGTGCGTCAATTACCGAGAGTTGAACAAGGCCACCATCCGAAACAAGTACCCATTGCCCCGCATAGACGACTTATTCGATCAACTGCAAGGCGCCTCGGTATTTTCGAAGATTGATCTCCGCTCAGGCTATCATCAACTCAAGATCAAGTCAGACGACGTGCAAAAGTCCGCCTTTCGCACTCGATACGGCCACTACGAGTTCCTGGTGATGCCATTTGGCCTGACGAACGCTCCTGCCGCCTTCATGGATCTGATGAATCGGGTATTTCGACCCTTCCTTGATAAATTTGTGGTAGTCTTTATTGATGATATTTTCGTCTACTCGAAGGACAGGGCGCAGCATGCAGAACATCTACGGGCCGTCTCCAGACACTTCGAGAACATGAGTTGTACGCGAAGCAGAGTAAGTGCAAATTTTGGCTAAGCAGCGTATCCTTTCTTGGTCACATCATTTCATTCGAAGACATTACAGTCGACCCGAAGAAAGTGGAAGTTGTTGCTGATTGGAAGCGGCCTGCGTCTGCTAGTGAGATTCGAAGCTTTCTTGGTTTGGCGGGATACTATCGACGCTTCGTGAAAGACTTCGCGAAGATTGCATCGCCACTGACTCGCCTCACTCAAAAGGGAGTCGCGTATGAGTGGTCGGATGACTGTGAAGCTTCATTCCAGGAGCTAAAACAGCGACTGATTTCGGCACCTATACTCGTACTTTCAGATGGGCCAGAGGGTTTTCAGATATTCAGCGATGCTTCAGGCCAGGGCTTGGGATGTGTGCTCATGCAGCGAAACAAGGTGATATCCTTCGCCTCCAGACAGTTAAAGCCGCACGAGAAGAACTATCCTATGCACGACTTGGAGTTAGCGGCGATTGTGTTCGCGTTGAAATTGTGGCGTCACTATCTATATGGTGTGGCGTGCGCGATCTATACCGACCACAAGAGCCTCAAGTATCTCTTCACTCAGAAGGAATTGAACTTGCGACAGAGGCGCTGGCTCGAACTGATCAAAGACTATGACTTGACGATCGACTACACTCCGGACAAGGGAAATGTTGTGGCGGACGCTCTGAGTCGAAAATATCTTGCCTCGCTGTCCATCAACCGCAGACTGCTACAAGATCTAGAAGAAATGGGCATCGATCTCCGGGTTCGATTCAGGGATGTACGGTTAGCGCAGCTGCAGTTAGATCCGAGTTTGCTGTAAAAGATCATGGCCGCTCAGAAGGATGATCCGTACCTGAAGAAAATGCGCGAGCGGATTTCGACAGGTAGTGCGACCGACTTTGCGGAAGACAAGACTGGCGTACTGAGATTGAATGGCCGACTATGTGTTCCGGATGATTCAGAACTGCGAAAGGAAATAATGTCGGAGGCGCATCATGCAAAATATACCTTGCATCTAGGCAGTACCAAGATGTATAAGGACCTCCGCACGACCTTCTGGTGGCACGGAATAAAGAGAGATGTGGCGCTCTTCGTGTCGTAATGCATGGCCTGTCAGCAGGTGAAAGCTGAGCATCAGCGACCGGGCGGGGAGATGCAGAACCTTGCCATTCCAGAGTGGAAATGGGATCATGTCACGATGGACTTTATTGTTAGCCTGCCGAAGACACCACGAGGGAGCGACGCCATCTGGGTCATCGTCGATCGATTAACCAAGTCAGCGCACTTTATCGCCATCAAAGTTACTTGGAGCGTTGATCGCCTGGCGCAGATTTATCTTGACGAGATAGTACGGCTGCACGGAGTTTCAGTATCCATCGTCTCTGATCGGGATTCACGGTTCATGTCGCGGTTCTGGAGTAGCCTTCAGTCGGCGCTGGGTACCAAGTTGCAGTTCAGCTCAGCTTACCATCCTCAGACCGACGGCCAAACGAAGCGCGTTAATCAGATTCTCGAAGACATGCTACGGCTCTGCGCAATTGACTTCAAATCAAGCTGGGACGTCCACCTACCGCTGGCGGAATTTGCATACAACAATAGCTATCAGTCCAGCATCCAAATGGTGCCGTATGAAGCTTTGTACGGCCGGAAGTACAGATCGCCCATTTGCTGGGATGAAGTCGGGGAGCGGCAGATACTCGGCCCGGAGCTGGTGGAACAGACTGTGGAAAAGGTCAAGCTAATTCGGGAAAGACTGAAGATTGTACAGAGTCGGCAAAAGAGCTACGCCGACACCCATCGAAGACCGCTTGAGTTCCTGGTGGGCGATCATGTGTTCCTGAAGGTGTCGCCTACGCGAGGAGTTACTCGGTTCGGCGCGAAGGGGAAGCTGAGTCCGAGATTCGTTGGGCCGTTCGAAGTACTCGAGCGGGTCGCCCCAGTAGCCTATAGAATTGCCCTACCGTCGGCGCTTGAAGGTGTGCACAATGTCTTCCACGTCTCCCAGCTGCGAAAGTACGTGCACGACCCTAGCCACGTGGTAGATTTTGGCCAGCTGGAGATAAAGTCTGACTTATTCTACATTGAAGAACCAGTTCAAATCTTAGAACGCAAGGATAAGCTTCTGCGAAGTCGAGTGATCCCTCTTGTTCGCGTACTCTGGAAGAACCATGCGGCGGAAGAGTCGACATGGGAACTCGAGTCAGAGATGAAAGAAAAGTTTCCTTCATTATTTTCATAGAGGTAGGTTATGTTCTTAAGTTTCGAGGACGAAATTTATTTTTAGTTGGTTATGGTGTAGTTGTAACGACCCGCTCCGCCCTAGCGGAACGCCGATTCCAAACGGCGCGTGCATCGACTCAAAACGAGCCGTCGACCCGAAGAGTTGCCTCGACCCGATGAAATATCGATGCAAATCGATGCAAGGCTTGCATTGGCCCGACAAGATGAATCCAGACTTAGACTATCGAAGGCGCGCTCGGAGGATCGCTCGGCCGATGCGAACATCGCTAAGGTGGGTGGCTCCGATGAACCCGTCTGTGCTTAGCCTAGACACATAACAATGCGGACACTATCACGAGAATCGCTAGGCGACAACACCATGCATGTTAATAAATGATTCAACGCACCTAGCTAAGGGAATAATCCCATCTTGCATGCTTGTTTAGAACATGGAAAAGAACTCGGCAATTATAGAAACGCTCGCACCACGCTCTACGCTCGTGCTACGGCACAAGCTCATGTTCATGTCCCGTATACGTTCAAACAATGAAACAATGAATGGTTTACAACAATGAAACGGGAAGGCTATCAACATAGTCGCTCCGAGTAGAGTTTAGCAACATTGGAAGGCTATGGGACCGATGGGTCGCCAAGGCGACTCCCACACTGGGAGTTGCGTAATGCATGAATGAATGAATCAACGAATGAATGAACAAACACATGAATGACTCTATGAAACATACGAACAAGTGAAAGAATAACATGAAAAAGAAAGAATACATGAAAGATAAGACGCTAGCGACAGGTGTGACGGGCACGTGCAACGGGGCTTGCTACCCGAACAAGTGGAAGGATTCTGCGGCACGGGCGTTGGGGGGGTAAACCGTGGCCGGCCTAGGCAAAATCAATACGGCGCTTACGGGCTGCTTGGGTGCGGGCTTGGGCACCAAGAGACGTAAGTAGGAGGGTATATTCAAGAGACTTAACGGGGTGTACCAGCCATCACCCTACGCTAAGTTGAGAATTGCCACAGGGGAATGTCCTAAATGGCTTGCAAAGCCAGCGACCCGTGCATGTAGATTAAGTGGACTATGCTGGTGGCAATCCACGTGCAAGTTCTTGCATTGAAATCAAAGTAGTCTAAGTAAACTAAATGAAGTGTCTCCAGAACATGCTTGAAGTGTAATATCCTGAACATGAACATGCCCGAAATATAACACTCTTGAACATGCTTGAAATATAACATCCTGATCATGAACATGCTCGATATGTAACACTCCTGAACGTGCTTGAATATAATATCCGGAACATGCTTGAATTGTAACACTTTAAAACGTGCCTACGACGTGCTAGAACATGCCCACGACGTGCTAGAATCCCGAGACATGGACACACACTTGATATTGAATGCGTACATGAATCGTGTTATGTTATTATTCATGAATTGTGGTTTAACTTGGTTTACCTTGAACAGGGAAGGCCGGACGGTAAGTATGGGTAAGTCGTGCATGTATTTCTCATGCGACACTTGAATTCGGTAACACGAGATAGGCTATGCAATATGCCATGAAATTGATCCTAAGGCAAGATTAGAAAGACAATGAATGATAGAGATGCACAAAAGATTATAGAACGTGTTTGGTAATGATGGCATTGTGGGCGAGCCAGCCTCCCCACCAGTGCATAACAATGTACTGATAACCCCACAGTATGCTTGCAGGATAGCAGGAGACGTCGGCGGGTGCGGAGCTTCCGTCGAACGCGTCAAGGCGCGGAGCCAACTCTGGGGGCCTTGGAACGTTGCAAGAAGCTGAAGCACCCTATACAGGACATAATGTATCGGAACATCGCCATGTATCCTTCCATGTTGTAAGCCATTTGGCACCCCTTTTATGTTTCAGAGAGAGAGAGCTTGAGCGATTTGTAATATCGGCCTAGCGCCGCTTGTAAACTTGTTGAATATCAATAAAGAATTTGGTTTCGCTTCAATTGTGTTCATTTATATTCCGCTGCAAATGGGGACACTCTGTGCGACTCTGTGGCCTAGAACTCAAACCGGCCGTTTCTGGACTTGGCCTTGCACGGGCGCAACCTAGGCCCGTGCGGCATCACGCCTTAGCGAGGACGATCGCTCCTACGGGAGCGGGGCGTGACATTTTGGTATCAGAGCACGGCTTTACGTCCTTGGACTTCATTTCGATTTTCTCAGTTTTGAAAGCTCGGTTGGAAAAAGAAGTGTGTGCTCTCTCTCAAATGTCCATCGGCATGTTCCATACAATAAGTCTAATACTTTCAAAAGCTCGTACAAGTACTCGGTTGCACGGGATCGATAGGCGAAGGCCTTTGTGCCGGACGACGTTAAACATGACTCGATTGAGAACACATGCAAAGCTAACATGTCTCGTGCGTGCCTAACCGGTCTTGCGTTGACCCTAGCAACTGAGCGTGCAAAACATGAATATAGTCCATGCGGGATGGTTAAGCGGTACAACTTAGTCCGCGTGTCGCGCACCTCGACTCTTGGGTGCAATCGGGTTGCGAGCGATATCAAGTATCGCTCGATCGAGAACGGAGATACACTTTGAGTGTATATCGATAGGAACGCTATCGAGTTAACGCTTAGGCGTATGCGAATGATTGACTTGGATTTTGAGGATTAGTGTGAACGACTTAGTACGTCGAGACGACGTAAGCGAGTACGCTAGATATTCGTCGAACGAATCTGAAGGATATCTTAGTGCATGGCACGAACGTGATTGAGGATTAGACCGTATGGCTTGAACCCGAGTGGTGTATGTGATAGGTTCGAAGAAGAATAAGAATGAGTGTCAGCGACTAGTCGAGTGGCTCGAACCCTGAGTGGTGTATGGACGTTATAGAAATTGTTCGAGCAAGACTAAAGGAATTACGGATAGAACAAGTATGTCGGCGAAGCGATGCGGTCGCGCAAAGCTTTAGAACGTGTCACGCTTAGTTGATCGTGACTTCGTGTGTCCCGAACGAGATGTCGTTCGGACAACTTGTGAATGGGTAACGCGTGTTAGAAATGATTCGGAACGATGGATGAAAATAAATGGTCTTGATCGAGGAAACTTAGAGGAACGTGCGTGCGATGTCGAATTGATGCAAATGAAATATGACTTGAGTTTGGAATAACGATCTTGAAACGAGCTTTGAGGAAAAGCGACTGAACTTGATCTTGAGTATCGGGAGAAATTGAGGAATATCCAACTCGGACAATAGCATCAACGCACGACTCGAAATTGGTTGCAAAGGAAGATCGTCAGGTTACGCATATCGTCAATGGTATTGAGGCGTATCAAAGATCGATATGCGATAACTCGGGGGTACTCTGACTCGACAAATGACGATCGTGCAAATGTCATTGTTCCGAGGGATGTTATAATCGGGATATTGAAATGTGTCGAGGAAAAGGATAAACTTGGCTCGAGGATTTTCTGGTTGAACAAATGACGGGTAAACTAACGAATTGAAATCTAACTTGGATGAAATGAAATGCTTGGATTTACTTCGACGATAACCCCAACGTCGACATTCTTGTCTTATGCGAGCGCAACTTCAGCCTCGCACATGCGTCGCGCCGATTAGGGTGATCACTCCGCGTGAGCGCTGGTATGGTGATTCATCCAGCGGGGGTGATCAAACTTGCGCGGCGTGGCAATACGATTGCTTCGACTTGTGGTTTGACGCGAAGATGACTTGAAAATGATTCGGTGTGCTTGAATGATTAAGTTTGAGGATTGAGTAGGTCCAATCCGCGTATCGAAAATGAATTATTCTAGACGCAAACAAGAGTTACGCCCCGATGAGAATGATTATTCTGCGGGAGCGTTGCATGGTGATTCATGAACCACCGTGGATAATCGGACTCGCGTGAGATTGGGGCGCAACATATTGTCAAAGCTAGATGAACTCGTGATCGAATACATGAATTGGAAAGAATGGATATGTGAAGTATGTGATCAGAATGAATTCGGATATACGCGGCGAATGCCTTGACGAGAATAGGTGATCGTGCTCGATGTTTAGAAATCTGAGTGACGCGAGCTTGGGTAGAAAATCCCGTACTACCGACTTTGGTTTGACCCTAGGATTGGGGTCAGTGTTGGCATTATTGTTGGGGAACTATGATTCCAATCCTGACATTGACTTAGCCTCGAAAAAGATGGCCTAGCGGTTAGGCGAGACGCCCCTGTTCCATGTGTTAGCAATCAAAGGATTGATCTTGAGGATTGGCATGAATGGATAGCATGAATCACGAATGTAGGAAACCCTGCTCACAAGACTTGGCTGACATGCATATATTCAGGGACGCTTGAGTATGTGCACGATGCGACTCGAGTGAGAATGACAAACTCACTATCCTGCGGCTTGGCTGAATGCATGTATTTTGGGGACGCTTGGAATGCGTGCACGATCCAACCAAGTGATACGTTGAGTTCTAGCACGACTTGGGGAGTGAACGAGTATCGTGAACGTGAAATCGTGCTAGTAAAAGTTGGTATAACGAAGTGAAGCATTGATAGGAAGTTATGCTCGACGATAGTGCAATACTTGGTCTTGAATTGGACGAGAATTTACTTGACTGGTCGACCCCGCTAAGAAGAAATCATACTGATTTCATGAACGAGAACGCTTGAAAAGCGAATCGGGCCATCTCGATGACCGAGATAAACGAAAGTGAATTTGCCTAAGTCTGCGACCATCGCAATTTGATGACTTACAACGTGCCTCGTGCAGCCATTCCAGTTCCATGACATGTTGAAATGGCAACCAAGACGAAGAAATACTCGAATTGAATAAGTACAATCAACTCTAAAATGAATGAAAGGCTATTCGATAAATCGACACAACGCGTGCGACACGGAACTTAGAAAGACATCAAATATGGTTCGATGTCGTCGAACGATAGGACCGCTCAATGAAATTGTCTAAGGAACACGAAAACACGAGTTAAGAAATGGTAGGATGACCTGCACTCAGAAAGTCTCGAGGACGAGACTTATTTTGAGTGGTGTATTATGTAACGACCCGCTCCGCCCTAGCGGAACGCCGATTCCAAACGGCGCGTGCATCGACTCAAAACGAGCCGTCGACCCGAAGAGTTGCCTCGACCCGATAAAATATCGATGCAAATCGATGCAAGGCTTGCATTGGCCCGACAAGATGAATCCAGACTTAGACTATCGAAGGCGCGCTCGGAGGATCGCTCGGCCGATGCGAACATCGCTAAGGTGGGTGGCTCCGATGAACCCGTCTGTGCTTAGCCTAGACACATAACAATGCGGACACTATCACGAGAATCGCTAGGCGACAACACCATGCATGTTAATAAATGATTCAACGCACCTAGCTAAGGGAATAATCCCATCTTGCATGCTTGTTTAGAACATGGAAAAGAACTCGGCAATTATAGAAACGCTCGCACCACGCTCTACGCTCGTGCTACGGCACAAGCTCATGTTCATGTCCCGTATACGTTCAAACAATGAAACAATGAATGGTTTACAACAATGAAACGGGAAGGCTATCAACATAGTCGCTCCGAGTAGAGTTTAGCAACATTGGAAGGCTATGGGACCGATGGGTCGCCAAGGCGACTCCCACACTGGGAGTTGCGTAATGCATGAATGAATGAATCAACGAATGAATGAACAAACACATGAATGACTCTATGAAACATACGAACAAGTGAAAGAATAACATGAAAAAGAAAGAATACATGAAAGATAAGACGCTAGCGACAGGTGTGACGGGCACGTGCAACGGGGCTTGCTACCCGCGCTGTACGGACGCCAACCTGGTCGTTAACGCATTATGGCTAAGGGTTAGCCTACGGCTCGGAGATAGCCGCTAAGTTAAAATGACAAGATAATACGAAATGGTCGTGGACAAACGGCACGGGCGATGGGGGGGAAAACCGTGGCCGTCGTGTGGAAGGATTCTGCGGCACGGGCGTTGGGGGGGTAAACCGTGGCCGGCCTAGGCAGAATCAATACGGCGCTTACGGGCTGCTTGGGTGCGGGCTTGGGCACCAAGAGACGTAAGTAGGAGGGTATATTCAAGAGACTTAACGGGGTGTACCAGCCATCACCCTACGCTAAGTTGAGAATTGCCACAGGGGAATGTCCTAAATGGCTTGCAAAGCCAGCGACCCGTGCATGTAGATTAAGTGGACTATGCTGGTGGCAATCCACGTGCAAGTTCTTGCATTGAAATCAAAGTAGTCTAAGTAAACTAAATGAAGTGTCTCCAGAACATGCTTGAAGTGTAATATCCTGAACATGAACATGCCCGAAATATAACACTCTTGAACATGCTTGAAATATAATATCCTGATCATGAACATGCTCGATATGTAACACTCCTGAACGTGCTTGAATATAATATCCGGAACATGCTTGAATTGTAACACTTTAAAACGTGCCTACGACGTGCTAGAACATGCCCACGACGTGCTAGAATCCCGAGACATGGACACACACTTGATATTGAATGCGTACATGAATCGTGTTATGTTATTATTCATGAATTGTGGTTTAACTTGGTTTACCTTGAACAGGGAAGGCCGGACGGTAAGTATGGGTAAGTCGTGCATGTATTTCTCATGCGACACTTGAATTCGGTAACACGAGATAGGCTATGCAATATGCCATGAAATTGATCCTAAGGCAAGATTAGAAAGACAATGAATGATAGAGATGCACAAAAGATTATAGAACGTGTTTGGTAATGATGGCATTGTGGGCGAGCCAGCCTCCCCACCAGTGCATAACAATGTACTGATAACCCCACAGTATGCTTGCAGGATAGCAGGAGACGTCGGCGGGTGCGGAGCTTCCGTCGAACGCGTCAAGGCGCGGAGCCAACTCTGGGGGCCTTGGAACGTTGCAAGAAGCTGAAGCACCCTATACAGGACATAATGTATCGGAACATCGCCATGTATCCTTCCATGTTGTAAGCCATTTGGCACCCCTTTTATGTTTCAGAGAGAGAGAGCTTGAGCGATTTGTAATATCGGCCTAGCGCCGCTTGTAAACTTGTTGAATATCAATAAAGAATTTGGTTTCGCTTCAATTGTGTTCATTTATATTCTGCTGCAAATGGGGACACTCTGTGCGACTCTGTGGCCTAGAACTCAAACCGGCCGTTTCTGGACTTGGCCTTGCACGGGCGCAACCTAGGCCCGTGCGGCATCACGCCTTAGCGAGGACGATCGCTCCTACGGGAGCGGGGCGTGACAGTAGTGCCCCGTCCCTACATCGTGCCCCGTTGTCCGTCCACGGGGTGCGCGAGAAAAGAACAATGTCGCTATCGACTAGGTCGGGACCGATAGGTCGGGATCGATCGAATCGATCGAACGGGAACGGTTGAATTAAGATCCATTCCACGTTATGGAATGGCTTCTTCGGAACCAAGTCCCACATTCAGCGGGTAGCGCCTCGAGGATTGACTCTGCGGCTGAGTCGGGAGAGACCTCCCGTTGCTCTGCTTTTCACGTCGCTTGCGTTGGTTTTGGCTTTGGTTTTCCGAATGCGTTTTCGTGAATGTTTTCGATGGTTTTCATGGTTTACATTTCGAGCTCGCATTTCCTATCGAACTCTTGCATAATACAGTGTTCTAATCGGTTGCTTGTGCGATTTCAGGTGATCGCGTAGGCGACGTCTAGCGCAGCCAACAAGTCCCTCGCCTCAAGCAAAAACTCAAGGTGAGTGGCTGACCCCCTTCGTCTCGACCCTCTATTTCAAATGAGAACTCGGATAATGTTACTAAAATTGAATGAATTGCTTACAGAATACAAGTCCTGTATGTTAGAAGTGAAAAAGAATGTGTTGTGTTGAAAAGAGATAGAATTATTTTAGGCCTGCAAAATGAATTGATTACATAACAAGCCCCAACGGTATCTTAAATACACCATGTTAACCTATCATGGTCATGGACAACTTGTCGACAAGGGCGATGGTTTCTTCGAGCGGCAACCCGGGGCCACGGGACCGACTCGGCCTAGGAAGAAACAGGTTATAGCCAAGCTGGGTAATAGGCAATCGGTAAGACGGGGACTTGCATCGGGGCTCGCTACTTGCGTTGCAAGGGTCCCGTATTGCCAGGCTATGTCCAAGATGGCTAGTTAATGCCAGTGACCTCCATATCAAACACTTGATATAAATTGTTATCAACTAACAAGGAAAGTGATGGTAAGTTTTTATGTCGCACGGTGCGCTCTGCCGGAGGAAATCTTGATATAACTTAATGCTTCTTATGAAAATATCTAGGATTGCTAGAAAGACCACTAAAAGCAAGTTGTATGATTTTATCTAAATTCTTGAACCAAATGAGAGCCTAGAAATTAATTAGCCACTCGCCAGTACATGTTGATTGTACTGATCCTCGCTCTCTCTACAGGTGCGATAGATCGGGAGGAGCGTGCTACGTGAAGGTAGGCAACGCTCGTGTGTTTTCACTACTAAAATACCCCACTTTACCGACGGACTTTTAGCGACGGACGGATTCCGTCGCTAATAGCGACCAATTTCCGACATCTTAGCGACGGATTAGCGACAGACAACACAACATAATTTTTTTCAATTTTAAATGTAAAAATTTGTCGGGTTTCCGTCGCTAAGTCGACGAACATTAGCGACGGATTATTTTTCGTCGCTTATTCGTCGCAAATGTTGGCGGCAAAATCTTTATAACATTGGCGGGAACTTTGGCGACTACCTAGCGACGGATATAGCCGTCGGAAAACACCTTTTAATTGGCGACGGTTTAGCGACTAATTTATTCCGTCGCTATTCCGTCGCTAGATTCTGTGCCCTAACTTAAATTGAACCGACGGGGGGGAATTTTTCATTCCCCCCAAAACTCTCTCTCTCTCTCTCGCGGCTCTCCCTCTCTCGCGCGCGGCTCTCTCTCTCTCTCTCGCGGCTCTCTCTCTCTCTCTACCAGGTCTCTCTCTCTCTCTCTCTCTCTCTCTCTCTCTCTCTCTCTAATTTTCTCTAATTTTGTGTTTTAGGGCCGGAGGGGGGGGAGTGGGGGGGGTCGGCTTCGCGGGGGGTGGAGAGGGCGGGGGGGGTGGTGAATGGGGTCAGGGGGTCGGGGGGGTATGGGGAATGGGGGCAGGGGGTGGGGGGGGGTGGGGAATGAGGGTCGGGGGGTCGGGGGGGTGGGGAATGGGGGCAGGGGGGTCGGGGGGTGGGGGGTGGAGAGGGCAGGGGGGTCGGGGGGGTGTTGAATGGGGGCAGGGGGGTCGGAGGGTGGGGGGTGGAGAGGGCAGGGGGGTCGGGGGGGGTGTTGAATGGGGGCAGGGGGGTCGGGGGGGGGGGTCGGGAATGGGGGCAGGGTTCTCACTCCATTTTCAATTGTAATTAGTCTATAATGTTGCTAATATACTGTTATATATGTGTGGGCTGTGCCATGTGAATTGGAGAGGGTTTGATGGGTTATTTGGCCAAGGGGGAGGCTCGGGTTATGATTTATTCTTTGTGTTCACTGTTCTGTGGTGTGAAGTCTGTCGTTTTGGTTATACCATGTTTGTTTAACACTCTAAACACCCTAGATGCATATCCTAGCATCTGTGCACCACCCATATTGCTAGGAACACAAATTTTATACTGCACTTGTCATGAAATTGCCATCATCAAGATGTCCTGTACATATTTAGTTTGTGCATTGCTGCTTGAGCATCACATTACCTTTTACTGCTACTTTGTATTGCTTTCACAATGTCACGTACCCTGCACTAAACATCCGATACTTCGATCCGATACCGCCGATACTACCGATATCGCCGATACCAATACTACCGATATCGCCGATACTACCGATACCGCCGATACTACCGATACCGCCGATACTACCGATATCGCGCGCCGATACTACCGATACTACCGATATCGCCGATACTACCGATACCGCCGATATTACCGATTCCGATACCGATACTTTGAACCTTGATTTAAATACATGTTAGTGTGTCTTCACATATATGTTAAGAGTATATACATGATTAGCAAGGTAACTAGATACAAGTTATAATACAATGTAAATGCAAGTATACATGTTAGCTAGATAGCTTAGACTTATATTGCAATCTCCTATTCACACGAGTATTGATATCGCCGATACCAATACTCGTAGGAATAGTCCGATACCGATATACATTGTAGAGCTCTGTTTTGCTATTCTGGACATGTTGTGACCTGTGCTGTTCTAAATAGGAGCCAGACACACTCCTGAGACGGGGGAGTATGTATAGTGATGTGGATTCTTACTAACTTATCATGTGAACCCATTTATGGGCCCTTCATTGAACCTTCTCATGTGCAACTTTCAGTCCATTCACAGTTCCCTATATTGTACTCTACATCACCTAGTTCACTTATATCTAACATCCTAACCCTAATCCAAATTTATGAGTATCGGTATCGGGCTATTCTTATGTTTAGTTTGTCTTACGATACAGATTTTCACATCCAAATTGAGGATGAGTCGTTATTTTGTTGATCGTACATGGATGTACAAACGGCAACACGAGAGTAGAATTGGTGTGAGTGACGATTTTCAGGCAGGCGTGGAAGTATTTCTTAATTATGCAATGAGCAAAGCTCAGTACATGGACGGTAACAAAATTAAGTGTCCATGTGTTAAATGTCACAATAGACGTTACGAAGAAGTGGTGACTGTGAGAGATCATTTGACCCGTAAGGGTTTCGTACGTAATTACGGCCTGTGGTCATCGCAAGGTGAACTATATTCGGAAAGACAGGCTGCGGAAGCTGCTACTTATGCTTTTGATGATAATGCTGCAACGGATGTCATCGAAGACCACGGATGCTCTGTTGATTATGGAGATCTGCAGAACCTTGCACGAGATATGGTGTATGATGCGGCAGGGCCTAATTTTGATCCGGAGGATCCTAATCCCGAGGCGAAGGAGTTCTATGACATGTTTCAGGACGCAGATACTTCTCTATATCCTGGTTATGAGACTCATTCCGCACTGTCAGTGACGATGCGGTTGTTGAACATAAAGTCTGATTTTAACTTGCCACAAGCTTGCTATAATCGGATCACAGAAGTAATCAAGGAGGTGTTACCGAAGGAATCAAAAGAGCTACCAAAAAACTTCTACAAGTCAAAGATGATGGTCCGACAACTGGGACTGGGGTACGAGAAGATAGATTGTTGTCGCAACGGATGCATGTTGTACTACAAAGAGAATTGCGTATCAGAAAGTTGCAGCTTCTGTAATGCGGATCGTTACAAGCCAGTACAGGGAAAAGGAAAGTCGACTAGAAAACGACGTCCTTACAAGTATATGCATTACTTGTCGATCACGAAGCGCTTGCAGAGGATGTATATGTCTCTAAATACAGCAGAACACATGACGTGGCACAGCGAAGAACGCATAAAGGACGAAGGAGAATTGTCACATCCTTCGGATGGAGAGGCGTGGAAACATTTTGATTTGTGTCATCCAGATTTTGCTGCAGAGCCTAGAAATGTACGCCTGGCGCTATGTGCTGATGGCTTCGCCCCTTTCGGACAGTCGGGATCTCAGTACTCATGCTGGCCGGTCATTCTTACCCCTTACAATCTGCCACCATGGATGTGTATGAAGACTCCTTATATGTTTCTGACAGCTATCATACCCGGTCCTAAAAATCCGACGAATAACATCGATATATATTTACAGCCGTTAGTGGATGAGCTGAAACAGCTGTGGGAGATCGGCGTCACGACCTATGATATTTCCAGGAAACAGAACTTTCATATGAGAGCTTCACTCATGTGGACAATCAATGATTTTCCAGCATACGGTATGCTGTCGGGATGGAGTACGCACGGCAACATGTCTTGTCCGATATGCATGGAAAATAGTAAGGCGTTCCGCCTTAGGCATGGAGGAAAAACTTCTTTCTTTGACTGTCACCGTCAATTTCTGCCCGCGACCCATCCTTGGAGAAAGAATAAGGACGCGTTCAGATATGGAAAACAAGAATTTTCTCAACCTCCTGCCAGATTTTCGGGATACGATATTTGGGAAGCTGTAAAGGAATTGCCCACCGCAATGGAAGATCCATCGAACCATCGTGTCGAGGGGTTCGGACAAAGCCATAACTGGACCAAACGGAGTATCTTCTGGGACTTGCCTTATTGGAAAGATAATCTTATAAGACATAATCTTGATGTCATGCATATCGAAAAGAACGTGTTCGATAATGTCTTCAATACCGTAAT
The DNA here is from genome assembly GCA_029216955.1 of Iris pallida. NCBI lineage: Eukaryota > Viridiplantae > Streptophyta > Magnoliopsida > Asparagales > Iridaceae > Iris > Iris pallida. The sequence continues at coordinate 5,049,981 of JANAVB010027997.1, forward strand.
GGATATTAAAGGAAAGACGAAGGACAATCCAAAAGCAAGACAAGACATAGCCGAGATATTCAAGCGTCCTCATCTGAACTTGATACAAAGGGGTGCTGGTGGACAATTAAGTAAGCCTATAGCGCCATACACATTGAGCAAGGAAGATAGATTAATAATCTGCAAGTGGATATCTAATTTAAGATTTCCCGACGGCTATGTTTCGAATTTGTCTAGATGCGTTGATCTCAATGAACGCAAGCTAACGGGAATGAAGAGTCACGACTGCCACGTGTTTATGGAAAGATTACAGCCCATTGCTTTGAGAGAGTTGTTGCCTTCTGCTGTATGGGTTCCGTTGGCCGAGCTGTCTACATTCTTCAGGGATATCTGTTCAACTAAGCTGACGGTGCAACATATGGTACAACTTGAGGAGAAGATTGTCTTAACAATCTGCAAGTTAGAGAAAATATTTCCACCGGGCTTTTTCGACAGCATGGAGCATCTACCGATTCATCTAGCATACGAAGCCCGTGTCGGTGCATCTGTTCATTATCGATGGATGTACCCCTTTGAAAGGTAAATAAAAATCGATATAATTTAAGTGAAATTTAAGTGAATTTTACAATTCATTGTTAATTCTCAAGATAATTTGTCTCTTTAGGTACCTACACCATCTAAAGAAGAAAGTTGGCAACAAGGCTCATATAGAGGCTTCGATATGCGAATCATATCTTATCGAGGAGGTGTCAAATTTCTGCTCCATTTATTTCGATACTCATGTCGAGACAAATCGAAATAGACCTCAAAGGAATGAAGAAGACGTTGAGGATGGAGGTATATTCAATTTAAGGGACAAGCCTATTGGGGCTAGTAAGAAACGGTGGTTGACCGACGATGAGTATGATACCGCTCACCGATATGTCTTGTTAAATTGTGACATACAAGAAGTGAGAGATTTGGAGAAGTAAGTGACTACGCCTCGTTATAATCTCTAATTTGGTGAATTAAGTGACTACACTTATTTTTATTCTCTCTAACAGTGTATTTAGAGGTGAAGTCAAAATGAGGACACCATATATTACAGATGAGGGACTTCAAAGAGAGGTTGATTGTACGTTTCCGTCCTGGTTTCGTAAATACGTAAGTAATTGAGATAATATGTTATGCGGCTACCATTAAAATATATGCAGCTAAAATATTTAAATTATCAATACATGTTTACAGGTTTTATTGCCTGAAACAACACTCATAAATGAGAGCATTCGTTATTTGGCATTGGGACCGAAGAAGCATGCAAAGACTTTGTCAGGCTATGTCGTTAATGGCTTCAAGTTTAAGTCAACTCAGCATGCTATAAATGCCGAATTTCTCAATGACGGCTTCGATACCAAGAATTCTGGTGTTTGCATAAGAGGCACCATCTATGACGACGAGCCGGACTTTGACTATTATGGAGTGCTTCGGGAGATTGTAGATTTACAATATAGTGCCCCATATGATATGCATATTGTGATGTTCAAATGTGAGTGGTTCGATACGAGACCAAATATCGGTTGGAGAATCGATAAACAATTTGGATTCGTCGATATAAATCATCGCAGGAGGTATAGAGGGTCCGACACGTTTGCGATAGCAAGTCAGGCTGTTCAAGTCTACTATACAAGCTACCCAAGGCGTCGTAGAGATCGATTTGACTGGTGGGCAGTATGCAAGATTAAATCTAGAAATACATTCAATGTTGGAGATCCAGCATACCAAGAGGACCAAATCGAGAAGCCCTAATACATGGGACAACAGTCGGATACCATGGACGTGGAAGATGTCGATATACCTCATGCTGAGGAAAATAGAGGGGAGGAAGAGGTTGATATACAAGACTTAGCTGTCAACCAGGGGAGAAAGAGGCGTCTTGTCCCAAGTATTGAGCCTGAAGAAGAAGTAGAAGAAGAAGAAGAAGAAGAAGAAGAGGATGAGGATGAGGATGAGGATGATGATACAGATGAAGTCGACGATGAGGATGATGATATAGATGAAGTCGACGATGAGAATGAGGATGAGAACGATGACGATGACGATGAGGACGAGGACGATAACGATGATTAGATTAAATATCGGTATATATTAGAAGCACTTACAACTAACTTAGTGAATTCAGTTTAGACGGACACATTCTTATTTCAGTTTATGTTTTTGTCGTTCGATCATCTACTTATTGTATGATTTTCTTTTTACAGATGGCACTCTTAGTTCTCATTGTCTTGACGGCACTCGCCGCCCTGCTGCTGGTATATATATTTTAGTTCAGTTTTATATTCATTTATACTTCTATATTGTTAATTATATTTATGTGTTCTATTTACAGGTCATGGTCACTACCACTCGTGCTGGTGGTGGCGGGTACTGGCCGTGGTGGTGCTGGTGGTAGCGGTACTGGCCGTGGTGGGCGTGGTGGTAGCGGCACTGGCCGTGGTGGACGTGGTGGTAGCGGTCATGGTGGTAGCGGTCGTGGTCGCCTTCCACATTCCCCGGATATAGAGTCCTCCGATCCCGACCTGGAGAGCCCGGCCACAGACTCTTCCCGCCGTCGATCTACCTCTGCGCTACATTCATCTTCATCGAGGCCTGAGACTCCATCCGCTAGCGGATCCGTTCCGCCCCCGGATGCACCAGCGGGTACACCATCAGTTACTGCAGGGTGGGCTCCGGAGTACCCCCGGATTCAGCTTCATCCTGCTACCGGTGAGTACATCCGCGGACCCGCGGATCCTTCGACGCCTCCAGAGAGGCCGATAGGCGAGAACCGACGAGAGCTATGGCCCGCGGGTGATACGTAAGTAAATTTAAGTTAATTTATTAAATTTGTTTCATTTATTCAAGTTAATAATCTAGTCTTTGCTTCTTTGTAGGTTTTTCCCGTTTGATGCTGCCCGGATACTCGGGCAAATTATCCGGGAAAACTACCATGGCCCCTACCTCAATTTTTCTGAGGTGCCTCAGAACATGCAGTACGTCTGGCTCGAGGAGATGAAGGTATATATATATCTTTTGGTTAATTATTAATTATTCTTTAATCCACTAATTTTTTAATTACGTGATAATTTAATTTGTATGTCAGACGACGTTCTGGTGGCCCCCCCATCGCGAGGAGTTGATTCGCAAGGCCTACAAAGCCGCCGCCGGGAAGAAGATACGGGATGCGGTGTACGACGTTCGTACGGCGCATTCGAGGAAGAAGTGGCTCCGGGAGGAGTACTACGAGCAGATGTTGGATAAGATGAATACTGCTCAGTACAGGGAGAAATCAGAGAAAGCGAAGGCGAGCAGACAGGTCGCTGCTCTGCATACGGGAGGTTCAAAGCCCCACGCAGCGACGCGTGCAGATTTGGTGAGATACCGCAAATTCATTTCACTATTAAATTCGGTACTATTAATATACGTAGTTAATTAAATTCGACGTATATTTCGTATGCAGGCACGACAGGCGGTAAAGGAGGGGAGAGAGCCGGAGTCGGTCACCGCCTACGATGTATTCCTGCATACACACAAGAGGCGGGCAGACGGGAGCTTCGTCGACGCGAGGGCCCAGGCGACTGATGTAAGTAATTACGTTTATGAGATTTATATTAGTAATATAATTATTGTTAACTTAATTAGGTGAACGTAGGATTCAAATTATAACTTAGGAAAACATAGGATTTATATTATAACTTAGGAAAACTTATAGTATAAACACATTCATTGGATAGGCTGCATATCGTGAGGCCCTTAGTCAGATTGAGCCCCCTGCCGAGGTTGTCGGCGAAACGACGCCCACCCAGACGCCCTCTTCTATGGCCGCTCGCTACGACGACGTGTTCGTAGAGTCTGTCGGCGGCTTTAATAAAGGGCGCGTCTACGGCGTAGGTTCCATGGCGGCGTCGTTGCAGGGCGCGACTCCGAGATATCCACCGCCCCCGCCTCCTCCCGCGCCCCCGTCGGACGATATGAGGACGCAGCTTGCGACTCTCACCTCCGATATGTCGGAAATGCGGAGTCTAATGTCGGATGTGCTGGAGCGCCTTCCGCGTCCTTCTGCTCCCGGTCCAGATCCGTCTGCTCCCGGTACGTCTACTGCGGTTGCCGGTCCTTCCGACCCTGGACGTTATTCATTTGACCGTAATGCCGAGGTCCGCCTGGTACCGGATACTGCGCTCATTGGGCTCATGGACATGATGTCGGCAGAGCAGCTCCGCACGCTTCCAGAGCATGTGTTGTCCCAGGTGCCGGCGTACATGGTGGAAGAGTACATCCGCAGAGCCGAGGCGGCGCCGAGACGACCACGCGATCCATCTTCGGGAAAATGATATTTGTACTGTTTTTTGATATTATGAATTTGGATATTTGGATATTATGAATTTGGATATTTGGATATTTGTTATTGGATATTTGATATTGGATATCATGAATTTGGATATTTGGATATTTGTTGATCGTACATGGATGTTTGGATGGATATTTGGATATTTGTTGATCGTACATGGATGTTTGGATATTGGATATTATGAATGTGTAATATTTACGAAAAGGAAATAGAATGTTTCTGTAATTTTTTTTAATTGATGTTACATTTAGCGACGGACTAGCGACTAACTAGCGACGGATTATATAAATATTTGCAGTTACCGACGGAAGAGCGACGGAATATCCGTCGCTAACTGGGTGATATAAAATATTTTGCAGTTACCGACGGAAGAGCGACGGAATATCCATCGCTAACTGGGTGATATAAAATATTTTGCAGTTACCGACGGAAGAGCGACTACCTAGCGACGGCGAATCCGTCGACATGGTTCTGGAAATATGGTAGGTTTCCAGAGACTTAGCGACGGATAGTTGGTCGCTAATCCGTCGCTAATCGGTCGAGGATGACGACGGACTAGCGACGGATGAGCGACCAATTATCCGTCGACATGGTTCTGGAAATATGGAAGCTTTCCAGAACCAGGCCGACGACCTACCCGTCGCTAATACGTCGCTATAACATCGAGGTTAACGACGGAATGGCGACGAAATAGCGACTGATTTTGCGTATCAGGAACCTCTCTGATACGCTTTTACCGACCTATTGACGACGGATTAGCGACGGATATTTTAATATTATATGGCATGTAAACCGACGGGAACATGTCGCTAATCCGTCGCTAAGTAGGTGAAAGACAACCGTCGCTAACCAGTCGCTAGTCCGTCGGATAATTATTTGTCCGACGGCTTAGCGACGGACATTTTTTAGCGACGACGTTTTTCCCGACGGCCATTTTCATCAAATATCCGTCGCCATTACGTCGGTAATTTATGTTACCGACGGATAAGCGACGGATCTGGCCGTCGCTAAAGTTGGTTTTTTTGGTAGTGTTTGAAGCTTCGTCCGTGCATCGAAGCTTGGATCAAACTTTTGAAGACCCTGCTGTCGAAGGCCAAGAAGACAGATGGAGCGGCTCCCCGTCATCCCAGGTGGTTTTGTAATGCTGGTTGTAATCAAGGGATGAAATGTATGGAATGGCTATCTCGTCGACGTTCATTTTGTAATGGAGTCAGTTTGTAAAAAGTCCGCGCGGCGCCTTTGTATCGAGTCTGTAAAATGATGTTCATTATCAATAAAGCTTATGTTTCCTTCTCTATAATGTGTGTTCAATTTACTCTGCACATTCTCTTGTTGTTGTGTTTCGGATAACCTTATGACTATGCCTTGTGCGAGCGCAAGTTAGGCTCGCACGGCATCACGTCCGGGGGACGACTATCGATTCTACGGAATCGGGGCGTGACAGTGGTTGCTTAAGTCAAACTTTTAAATTTTGTGTTTAGGTCTCCATTTTGGACGGTCAGCCCCAAATCTCCTATTCTGGACAATATGGAGACCTAAATGCAAATTTGCAATATTATAAGAGACCCTAAGACTAAATTACCCTATTATTTTTTGTGCACCCGAAATTGGTTAACTGTTATTTTGGAGATTTTGTCCATAACTTGCCCTAACTACTTTAGAGTTTCTGCAGGACTTATAAGTAGCATCCATCTGATCATCTTGTATTTGGTAAATTCTAAAATTAGCGAAGAAAACACATCTACCTTCTTCTTTTTTGTTCTCATGTGCCTTGTTAGCAATCACCCGAATAAAACTCATATTATACACAAATTTTTTCATATCTTTCAGAAACGTATAATACTTGTGTACTTTTGAAAGATTCGAATCAGTACGTAAATTTTAAGCATGCGAAGTTTTAAACGTGTTCCGTACAAATTAAAAATGGCACAAAAATGTGGTGAAAACATGTTTAATTAACTAAATTTGATAACATACTTAAGAATGTGAAGTTTCTAATCTTAATATTTCCATTTTTCGAATATTTGATCGAAATTTTTATCGTATTTTATTTACTTTGAGCCGATTTATACTCGTACTTCTTCCGATCCAAATTGTTTTCGTTTGCCCAATTGCTAGCATGGCTCGCGACGAAAAATGGGCCACATTGTCTGGTGATGAGATCTGTTGCGGTCATCGAGTCCCACGCCTAACGGAATCTTAGTTAGCATTGTCAGATATGGTTGGATTGGCTGGGACCTTTCTGGCATGGGCAGATGCTGTAGTCTTGGACTTGATTGATCATACAATTATTGTCAAGAACTATCATCATCAGTCCAACTTGTACCTCAAGTTTCTTTGATCTACTTGTGGGTTCATAGAGAAAGCGGGGAACTGGCACTGGCACTGGCACTCTATGTCGCACGAACACGGCAAGATGGTGTCCGTATCGTTATCGTGTCAGTATCCACTGAGAAATATTTGTATCTCGTATTTGTATCTGCGTGTGTATCGGTGTATCCTTGCAACATAGCTGCCACTTGTATCCAAGGTGAAAATTTTATTAGTTAAGTTACGAGCTTTAGACTTAGGGAGTAGTGAACTGAGATGGGTAATTGTCAAATTTTGATCTTGTTAGAGCATTCACAGCGGAGACACTCCAAACACATACTTCAAATTATTGAAAATTGTATAAATTATTACTTTTGGAGTGTCTTCTTAATATTGGCACACAATGGTACACTCCAAACAAATACTCCAAATTAACATCTTCCAACTTTTTTTTTTCTTCCATGTTTGGTAAAAAAAATTCCTCCATGGTTTTTTTTTTTATTTTTCTTCCATATTTGGTAAATTTGGTTAATATTAGTGGGCCCACAAATTAATGTAGTGAAGCTAGCACACGCTCCAAAATGGAGTCTCTTAGCTTTCTAGTAATTTTTAAGTATGGACAAGTGCCCACTGTAGTCTCCAAGTGCTATAAAATTTGGCTAAAGTCAAAATATAGCACTTGAAATCTCTTCCACAGTGGATGCTCTTATCTATACTATTCTGGGTTTTGTTAACATGCCACATGTCAATACATTGATAAATATATATTTTAGATGGGTACTCCCACCAACACAATATCAATGCATCTTTCTTTTAAAATATGTATTGATAAATACAAAGTATAGATTGATAAATGTAAAATATGAAAGTTTTCTTATTTTTAATGTGTTAACATGTGCCCTTATGACTTACGTTAACACAACCTTACTATTATATAATAGGAAAACTTAAAAAAGCTTCACCTTTTCCGAAAATGTCCTTATCTTAGCTTACATTATTTAGTTAGTTTGAAAATATAGTTAAGTGTGTAATCATAATTATAGTTAAGTGTGTAATCATATTTAAGTGCAATTATCATAAATGTCTGGTACTTAATATTCATTACCATAATGAGTACTTTCTATCCATTATTATGTCTCTTGTCACCCTTACTTTTCTTTATTTTACAAAAATATATTGGTATAAATAACAATTATTTACAAAACTAAATTTTATTGGAAAAATTTCACTTTTGAGAAAAAGATAGCATAATAAAAATTGGTATACCGCAAGGTACATCTGTCCGATACTCTTAGCACTTTTGAGCTCTATATCATTGTTTCGACTCCTCCGAAACTTTTCCGATCTCCGGACAATGTCCGTTGTCACGTCCCGTTCCCGTAGGAGCGATCGTCCTCGCTAAGACGTGATGCCGCACGAGCCTAGATTGCGCTCGTGCAAGGCGGGTTCCATAATGGCCGATTACAACGGCTGCGACGGGTCGTCGCACAGAAGTCCCAAACAGAGACATTGAATACTAGCAGCGGAAGTTAAGAACAAAACACAAGTCATTCAAAAGAAGCTTTTTATTGATATCGAAATAACGGTTACATTGGTGGCGCAAGGCCGAGATTACAGACACTCAAATTCTCTCGTCTCACATTACAATCACTCTGCTCTCTCTTATCTCTCAATACTTGTCTCGAGCCAGCGGATGCTTCGAATAGGTGATGTCCATACATTATGTCCCGTATAAGTCTGTCTTCACGCGGCCGCACGCTTCGAATCGCCAAGGAACTCCGTGCCTCGACGCATCCAAGCGAGCCCCGCACCACGAGCTTCTACCTGTGCCTGCACATAAACACTGTGTGGGTGTCAGTACTCAACTGTACTGGTGGAGTGAGCTCCTCGTCCACCCATACAAAACCAACACGTTTTATTTACTTTGTGCAATACAAGCCCATTTACGATTGTCTTTCTAGTCTTGCCTTAGGATCGATTTTAGGACCGACGTCTTGGTCTATTTTATGTCTCTAGACCGCCACCGTGCCTTTGCACTAATAACGTACTCATACTTTACCGCTAGACCTTCTCGTTCCCATAACGTCAACTTATTGCCTCGTGCTTGCCTTTTGTGCCATACTCTAGGACGTAACGACTCGGTCGTGCAATGAACTCGATTCGTGCTTTAGTATCACCGAGGTAGTGCATCCTCGCTTAATCTTGCCTATACTCGTGTTATGACAACGCGGCCGTGCCTCACATCTCGAGATCGTGCCCTGCAACTTAACATAACTTAACCAACTTGCCCTACGGCCCTTCCAGACTTAACTCGAAACGTATAACCCAATTTGTGGAACCGGTCTTGAGAACTCAAGCACGACGCCGTATCTCGTGCCATAGCACGTGTCTTTACGTATAGCCGAATCGTAGGCTTTATAATACTTTGGGTGCAACCGAGCACACATTTCACAACACATCGCATACCGTGCTTATGCTTCGTTTGTTACGATCGACACCGTGCATGCGGATTCGCCGCGTAGCACGCCAATTATTTATATGAAAGGCCACTGGCATGACAAGCCATCGCGGACATAGCTCAGGTAGGCGGCGGGTCCTTCAGCGCAGGTAGCGAGCCCCGTTGAAAGCTCCCGACTACCCACGCAATAAAAGCATGCACTGCTATAACGTCTACCTCCTAGGACGACTGGGCCCGGTGTCCCGGCGTATAACCAGTCTAGGCAGAAATCCTTGTCGACAAGGTGTCCAATGACCACGCACCTACGAGACATCTAGACTCACGTAAATGCATGGCCTAATTTGTTGGTACGACTGGAACAATACTTAGCAAATCGTGCACTGAACCACCCTTTACATTTCGTGCATCGGGGCTGCGAGACTCCCAACCGAGGGAACGCCTCGTACTTCTTAACGTGGATAAGAACGCGAGACTCCCATCCGAGGGACCGCCTCGAAACACCTTAACGTGGATAGGAACGCGAGGCTCCCAACCGAGGGACCGCCTCGAACTTCTCTGAACTCGAGGGAACGACTACTTCGTAGCCTTCCAACTTAACTTGAACAAAACGTGTTCCTTAAGTGCCATGGGCCGTGGCTAACTTTACATCGTGCCAACCGTGGCTCGTGCCTTTAACTGAATTACGTCTTACGCGACGCTATCACCCAAGTCATACGTTATATGACGGCCCGTGAGATCGTGGGACTATTTGACTTGACAACCGCAGAACGAGCGGGACGGCACTTAGAATGACTTGGGTCGACCGGCATAACTTTGCCTAACTTACTCAAGCCTACAACTTAACCCGAGGGACGAGCCAAGGCTATGCCAAGCCTTGCGCAGTGGAAACGTGCATGCTTTATTGAGCATTTACGCGGGCGACGCCTATGACTTAGGCTAACTCATCGTTTGTGTCGAATACCAACTTTTCCTTCTCCCGAGCCGCGGGACGGAGGATCGAGTGTCATTTTCAAAGCACGCTGAGCAACAACTCTAATCAGACCGTGGAACGTTTTCCATGTTCTAAACTCGATTTCGATCCGTCGGGATAATTCCCTTTAGCTATGTGGATTCGTCTCTTTTATCATTAAGCCTACTTGTGCAAGTTGAAAACACACGAATTATTAAGTGAAGGCTGAGATGAGGCAAGTTCACCGAAACTACCCCACCTGAGCGATGTCTTCGAGTCGCCGTTGTAAGGCCAAGTCCGAACGCCGTCGGCGTTTCGATTCCTCCGATTGACTTCGCGGGACGGGGCACTACATCCGTCGCACTCCATAGTTGGATACGAGTCATTAGTGGTGCTTTTTACCTTCGTATCATCCACCCATGTGATGCTCCGGATCTATAGTTCTATATTTTGATCCCTTTTCAATCCGATTTTACAACACAAAATCTAGGATTGGGCCAACTCCCTTAAAAGGTAGTTCTTAGAAGGTCAACCAAAGCGAGAGGAATCCTAGTCAGTTGCTATCTTAAAGAAGGGTCCCTACAATTGTCATTATGATTTGCTACAATGGCTCCAACAAAAAATTTAAGAGTTTTCTTGGATCAGCTTCCTCATAGTTTTTTCAATTACTTCGTTATCATGTTAGGAACGAAGACTCAGAGTAGGTCCAATTTATAAGGAATGATAGCATGTGTCCCGAGACTAGAAGACCAAGACAAGTATCTATCAAAATTTGATCTTGGTATGATGTTGCTTCCTAATGTGCTAGCACGGTGGAACATATAAAACCTACCTTTTTTTGCTTAAAAATTTAGAAGAAATGACAGGCTTGATGTGTATTAGACTAAGAAAACAGTGTATTTAGAATCTGGCTTTTGAGCCAATGTAAAATTAAACTTAATCAGCTATTTGATCAAATTTAATGTTTCATATTTTTTTGATGTGTTGCTTCATAATTTATGATTGGGAGCTACTTTATATGATTTTAGATGTGTATTATGCGATTAAAGCTATTGAGTCTTGCAGGTCCTAGGGGAGGCTTATCAGGTGTTGAGTGATCCAGTGAAAAGAAAGGTCTATGCTGTCAATGGGAAAAATAGCATTGCTAGGTAATGATGATGCTCCTTGCTTGCGTCGAAACTCATAGATAACGACAACAAAGTCTTTATCCCAAAGTTTTGGGGTCTGTTATTTGAATCATTTTCTTGCATTCATCTCTGTTAAGGGCCATGTCCACTACAAGATTAACAAGAATCATAACTGATTTATCATTTGGTGTATGTTGCACATGTTCAAACCACCTTAAACTCATCTTATCCTCAATTGACGTCACCTTAAACTCATCGCAGGTACATGCACTCTATATATGGGGGTTAAAACTGCAGACGTCTTGACCCTTCCATTAGTGGGAGCCTCATGACACTGGAGTGTGTCCGCTGACATCCATGCCCACCTACATCTGTACCTTGATTATGTCAGGTTATTTGGCAATTTTAGCTATCACCATCCATAAGCCACAACTGACAGGTCCAGAAATTGACATATGCAAATAACCTATGTAAGCAATTACATTAGATAGTAGATTGGATGATGTTGTATTGCAAATAATATATACCCCTTAATACATGATAGGACAAATTGGTAATCTGGTGAATGCCTCCATTAATGCAAGTATTTGCACTGGTTCAGAGTTTGAACCAATTGAATCACAACTTAGGAATCACGCAAAGTTCATAACTCAACATGTATACTAGGGATTCATCCAATCCAAAGGAAATTCTGATGATTTAGAGGATTAATTCTTGTTCTGAGAGGAACCTCACAAGTCAGATTTACATCAACAAGGAACTCATGATCACCAATGTGCAAGAACTGCCAAAACTCCAGAAAATAATAAATATTTAGAAATTACTCCCCGAGTTCAGAGATTATTTTCAGGTAAAGCAACGTTACTGTTGCCACCCTGTGCCTAACCAATGTACAGATCTTACATATAATGTTAGTACAAGGAGGAAGCATAATGCTCTCGTTCCTCAATCCCCACAAGTTCTTGAATTATGTACATTTAGAGGGTCAATTGCACCCAAGGTAATAAACACATGCACATCATACATTCATGCAATCATATGTTCCGAAGTATCAAGGCAGGAACCGTCCTAGCAGTCGTCCGAAAGAAAAGCTAGTCTTGCCCCAGCCACTTGGCTCAGGGACCTGAACGCTGACACTGGGAGGCACCCTCTTCACGTTAAGCATCACGGTGTGCCCAATCTCTCTACGAAGGCCCTCGATGGTCTTCATGTCTACTGGATTCCCCGAGGCATCGCTCACATAGAACACGTTCATTGCTTGCTCACCTACCGTCATCACGTCTGCCCTTGTGACCGAAAGCCCATACTCCCGAAGGACTCTTGTTACATCAGAGAGCAGTCCTACTCTGTCTCTACCACATAGTTCCAGGCTGAATCCCTGCACCATGCCCACTACACAAGTTAACGAAGTAAACAGAGAAGAAAAGGTAAACGAGGAAACTTTAATGAAGTTCATATCAGTGATAATATAAAGAAATACATTATTCTTTGTCCAATGAATTGAGTTCTCAGATCAGAACTAGAGATCCAATCACAATACATTATTCTTTGTTTGAATAAATGCAAATTCTGATCTAGAAAATTTTAAGAGCTTCTGTCCAGAAACAGGAAAACTTCTCCTGCACAGATCAATTTCAGTTATTCTAGAATGACAAATTGATTTTTATTTATCTACTTATTGTACCAAGATTCTCCATTAAGTTGGATGGCTTATAGATATTCTATTTGGACTTACACTAGCAATTCGAAGCGTTTTTTAAGATATAGATTCATGCTACTGCTTCGTGTCAAAAGAAAAGGTTTATGGTCCGAGTCAAATAGCAATGATTCAAAGCACTTCTTTTTACATTACACTATTTCGGAAATCCAATGACTCGATCCTATGGATATGTAAAGTATAGGATTTCCAATCCTAGCATGAAAATGAGGGAAACGGATACTCAATTTCAAGTGAGTAAATAGATTTCCGTAGTCGATCTCATAGATACATATAGAATTCTGCGGAAAGCCATATTCGATGAAAGTTGTATGTACAGCTTGGAGGGAGATCTTCCATATCTTACGAGATCCACCCTACAATATGGGGTCAAAAGGCCAAAGTAAGTTATTCGTTTTTGGTAGTACTTACCTCAGACACTCTTCTTAAAATTGCAGCTTCAAGGCACTTGACTACCCTCTCCGTATCGGTTTTCGAGTCAAGAATGCAACCATCCATTTGACGTATGTACAGCTCCTACAAAGAATTTGGTCAGAAAATGACAAACCCAGAGCAAATAACTTCTAAATTTTATGAACTCAAGACATAACTTCTGAACTCTATACATTAATAGTCTAAAAAAAAACTTTATACGGTATAATTTTACCACTATTCCATGGTAAGAAAACGATTTTCATGAAATACAAAATCTAGGAGAATTTTGCTCAAGTCTCGTACCCATATAGAGGCTGTGAATAAATGAATCTATCAGAGTCCATCCATAGTTCTGTATGGAATAAACAACATGGCCACTAAAATAAGCAGCATATGACATTTGTAAATTGACTTTGGATGCTAGGAAAGTTTTGTGAAGGGAAATAAAATATGGAGTTCATCAATGCCAACTTTGGCAGTCACTCTAGATTTCAACCACATTTCGTTTCACTACCTTACACTTTTTCCATTCGTGCCATGTTACAGTTGACAAGGTTATATATCTTTCAGAGAACACAAGAGAGTTTTATTAGGATCAAGCAGGTACCTGGACTGCGTACGGACCGTCAGAAGTGACAGAGGCATGAAAAACCACAAACTGCATGTCTGTCAACGTGAACACTATGTCGAACAACAATTTCGGGCGGTCCTTGCACCTCACATACACTAGTGAGTATCCTTTTTCCTCGCAACGATCAACTGTAATAATTGGTTTAAGAGGCATGAGCTTCTGCCTCTCTCTCTCTCCATCACTTTCATAGTCCTTATCGGCAAACATCAGCTGGTGTAGCCTACGATCGACATGGGTAATACCAACGGAGAAACTAGTGCGAGGTCCCTTAGAATCATCCCCACGGCCACGCAACAGGTTTCTGAGCTGCCCTTCCATTGTTGACAAGCGACTTGGATCATCAACAGCTTGGCATGTTATGCTGTCATTGACATAAACTACGCAGGCAACTCTCATGTTATGGGTCCAGACCTCAGCAGCTATGATATTGCAGCACAGGGTTTTGAGGACCGCAAAGATTTCAGACAGGAGGCCAGGGCGGTCTGTGCCTATAAGCTCGATGGCCGTGTGATCGCCAATCGAGTGCATTCCAACCGTCTTTCCTGGCCGAATGCCAGCCTTTAGGCCTACAACATTGCTCTCTGGACCTAGAGCCTGAAACCATAAGGTACAAACAAGGTTGCAGATCTAACAGGCTAAGGGATTTTTAGTGTTAAACACAGTTGAACACACATTGGAAGGAAGCATTGTTTCAAATAGTGGGCATCTGTACAGTAGAAGCTCCATAATGTGATCACAAGAAATCAATGAAATGCTTAAATCATTTTTTGCTCATTTTTAATATCGCCAAACAAGCGTTTTGTGATCTACAACATGAAGACCAATATAAATTAGCAGTTCACAGGAAAATACATCATGTGGAGGGATGAGTTGAATTAGTACATCTTTTAAGTTGTGTATGATTATAAGTTTCTTGTTTGGCCATCACTATCACGTTTGCTATATCTCCTCTATGAAGTTCCCATACGACATGCTTCATCAGAAAGAATAATCGGTCTGAGCAAGTTAAGAAAAATATAAGAGGAATTTAAATGGAATCAACACTCTTGGTGACTGGATGAGCTTAGTATTGTTGAAGCTTATCACATAGTGTTGATTTTCGTAAGTTGTTATCAAAAGCAATAAGGTGTTTGTAAATCATGCTTTTCAGCTCTAAATTTACTGAAAATGATCAAGTGGACATGTATTGATAAAAATGTAAAGTTATCGCCATCCAAGCATTCTCCCATCATAATGGGGTCGGCTTGGAGCATAAGAAAACTCCATAAATGTTTGACAAAGTTTTTATGACCGGTTGCCGACCTGATGTCAACCATCTATGTTGGTGCCATATTCTTAGCTATGGGCGAGAGGGTTATTTTGTAAAGGTTCAAAATGATAAGCAGAAAAAGCTTTGATAAGCTGTGCCAAACCCAGCCTCTATTTGCTAGGCCTTCTAGGTAATTAATTATCCAATTTTGACACAGATCAATATCGGATAGTTGTAGTTATCCTTAGCAGTTAGATTAATACTAGGCAGAAAAAAAATGAAGGACAGCAGAAGCAAGAACCTGATTCCTGTCTTGAAGGAAATATGGTGCACATCACACCAGAAATATGTTGGTATTTTTCACTTGCTTTGGGAACTTTTAGTCCCATATTGGAAAACCACCATGTTGTATATCTCAATATAATAGCTTTGCTTGTGTTGGCATATGTGGGTTGATTTTCCTAGAGGGTTAAGTTTAAATCACAATGAACAAACCTTTGTTTTGTCACTCACTTTGGGAAAACATAGTGAGCCAAGTCCCATAGGGACTCGGACTTGGACGAAGGGTGCAAAGTGGCACTTTGATGGAGCACTTTGCACTTCACACGAACGCATCGAGGCGCATGGCGCATTGACGAACGCATCGAGGTGCATGGCGCATTGTACGGCTGGCATTATGAGATTTAATCGGCCCGCGCGTATGCTTTCATATGCGCGCATAGGTGCCAGCCTGTTCTATAAATAAAGCCTCACCTCCTCCATTTGAAGGGGTTGAAGAGAGAGAAAATGAGGGCCACAAATCCATTTCCAGCAGAGTCTATGCGGCAGAGAGCAGCAACAGCAGAGTCTATGCA
This sequence comes from Iris pallida, assembly GCA_029216955.1. Taxonomy (NCBI): domain Eukaryota; kingdom Viridiplantae; phylum Streptophyta; class Magnoliopsida; order Asparagales; family Iridaceae; genus Iris; species Iris pallida. The sequence continues at coordinate 5,066,032 of JANAVB010027997.1, forward strand.
CGCATAGAGTATTTCGTGCTCATTTTGAGTTCCAAAGTCTTTCCAAAGATGACGAAGAGCGTTCCAGAAGTTCATTTGTGAACTTGCTGGTTCCTAGAGGTAGATTGCATATAGGACGAATCTTGTTTTGAGCATCGGTGACTCATTCACCCCAGCAAGAAGTTTTCTCTTGTGTTTCTTCTTGTGTTTTGTTCTAATTCATTGTAACGTCTGCGAACGTAAAGAGTAGAACACTTTTAAGTTTATTGTTGTATTTTACCTTTTCAAGGAAGTCAGTTTGTAACCTATTCTTAGTGCTTCATTTGAGTTGGCTAAAGAGCAGATTTTGTGTCTTGCGAGATCTCTACGCTTCTTTTGGTGTTGGCTAGAGAGCAGACTTTGAGTCTTGCAAAGTCTCTACGCCTTTCTTGGATCTCTCCACTCTCTAAATCTGTCTACGGGACTAACAAAATATACGTTCAACTTCTGTCATGTATTCTTGATTTGGAATGTGGGGCACTGTACAACATAGTATTGACCATAATTCAAGTTTGATGGCACTCGATCTACCTACATATTCAGATATACTTTGTCATTATTATTATTGAAGAATAAGAAAAACCCTGATTCCCTCTTCCCTTCTTGTTTTCTTCTCCATCTATCTTTATCCACGGTTTGAATCTCTACATTCTACAATACCGATGAGAGAAGAGAAGACTGATGCCATCTAAGAGCTTCATAAATACTGGTACTCGATAGGTCATAGTAGACATAGTCCATTTGTAAGAAGCATTTAATCTCTAAGTTTGTAAACATGAGGATATGTCTGATACATATATGCTTCACACTAGCCTTGCCCCTTTTAAGCATTGCACTTCTTCCAATCAAATCTGAGGAAGAAATAAGAGGATAACAGTATGTATGAATATCCTCTCCGAGATTTTAGGTGTCAACAAGACCATGATTATGACCAGGAAGGAGATATGACAATAGGCACAAGTGATAAAACAATGCTCCAGTTCAACAGCCAAGAGATTTGTTCATAAAAGCTGTTGTGGGTACTAATTCCTATACAATTCTTCAATATGCAATCCGAGGATATTTTTTTACAGGAGAAAAAAAATTAGGAAGCCTCATGCTAAACTTCAACTATTTAAACAAGAGAGGTGTGCATTTGGCTGATGTAGATGGGTGAATCCATGTTTTATACATAAGAGAAAACAGCTTTGCAAATACTTCTGTCTTGTTAAGTTCTTTTGTGCAAATCAGTCAAATTTTGCAGCATGCATAAACTACTAACAGATCTATTATATATGCCTTCGCAAAGTTGGAAGCCGTATGTATACATATAAAATTAGAATCTTTAATTGCATGTGCGCATGTGAAATATTAAACAAAATATTACATACTTAACATGACAATCTTTACAGTAAATTACAAAACTACGCAAGCATATTCAATCAATAGTAAGATATTTAGGGAACACAAAAGAGAATAACAAAGTCACAGAGGACTTGATCTAGGACTCATATCTGAGTATCGGTATAATCCAAACATATTGAGCCAATGGAAGAAAAAAAATGTCAAATTTTGCCTTTAATGAATATGGAATTTCATAATTCATTCAATTTACCATGGAAGATTAAATATTGACACCAAGTTACTAGCACTATAGATCAAACTAACATATGCCATACCTTCTCGATGTACTCAATGGTCTTCCTGTCAGTTATCTGTCTTCCTTGCTGATCTGTAACATGGAACACTGCATCCAGCCAAATTAGTAAATCAATAAGCTTTAGAGCTACCATTGAAGAAGTTTAAAACCAACCACAGAGATGGTATAGCCTACAAAAAATAATATTCATCCTGACTACAAGGTCAACTTCTTTGTTCCAAAGTATCCAACTCCAGCTCTAGTAAACCAGTGTAGAGGGAATTCGATCAAGTTGATTGTTTGATTCTTTTTCAGATCATGGTTCGAACTCAAAAGTATGTTACCCAAATGAGACCATTTAAGGTTATGCTCCTGTATCTGCATGCATCCGTGTGTGATCAGATACTTATAAATTTATAGACCCGAACAAATTTAAGATACATTCCACATGCCCAAACCACCTTAGACAGTTTTCTCTCATCTTATCCTCAATTGGCGCCACCTCCAACTTCTTAAGAATACACTTATTTCAAGGGAAGTGCAGGTTCCACCAATTGAGGATAAGATGGGAGAGATTCATCTGAAGTGGTTTGGCCATGTGCAGCATAGACCAACAGATCCATCTATTGGGAAGAGTGATGAGATTGTTGTCAAAGGAGCTTATACAGCTAGGGGCAGGAATAGACAAACTTGGATTGAGGTTGTAACAAAGGATATGATTTTTGTTAATGTTACATAGGACAATGCTCTTACCAGAGTTGAATGGAAGAAGAGGATTCAAATAGCCAACCCTAAAAAATCTGGGATAAAGGCTTCTTTGTTGTTGTTGTACAAATTTAAGATACCTGAAGACAAGGTCCTAAAAAGCTGCACAAATTTAAGAAAATGAGCATGTGCAAGGGGAATGCAGAGAACAAACATTAGGAGGTTCAATGTTGGAGCCTGTCCTAATACAAGTTGGATACGATATAAAACACGATACAAAAGTCTTCCTTCAGACTTGGCAGTACTCTTTCCTAATTAAACCCTTATTGACAACGATGATGTTTCTAGCAGAAGATGCACAAGATCCAGTCATAGCTTACCATCCATAAACCATCTGCCATCTGATGTAATGTAAGCCTTGGAAATCGTTAAATCCATGTCACTCAGTACCTGCACTACTTCCAACAGTATTCCTGGTTTGTCCATACTATCAACCTAAATAACAATGTGACAGTCCGTAAGAAGATGAAAGTAAACCAGCTACACCTATACATTTTATACTTTTCCTCCCTTTGAAGAAAGGGTAAATGCCACTTTTGGTCACCGAATGTTTCAAACGTTTAAGTTTTAGTCACTCTCCATGTATATTTTTGGTCATGGAGTGACTAAAAGTTGAACTTTTGAAACATTGGGTGACTAAAAGTGGTATTTACCCCTTGACAAAATATGTCTTGTACGAAGTGATAATCGAGAAAGGAAAGGGTCCAGTTCAAAACAATAGGTCCCAGTTCTTGCAGTACAACCAGACTTTAGGATAATCAAAACTGGAGACTACAGTTAAGTTTAACTTAGGGGAATTCACGTGTCAAAATCGAATTGGATAATAATGTCTGCGTGCATTGCATCAAACCAGAACAAAATATATTGGAGGGACAGTAGTTTCTAACAAAGATCTATAGTTTAACACATATAACAGCTACCTTGACCAGTGTGCAGTCGGGAAATGAATTGTTGTCTATGCAGACCCTGAAAGAATCATTTGACAAAATCATAAGAATAAAGAACGATATAGTCTTAAAAAACAATTAAGAACACAATACAACTTACATAGTTACATTAGGGATAAAAACAAGAATTAGAATTGCAGAACAACCTACCTTAACTGTCTTCTAATTTTAGATCTTTAAATTCAATTTGCATTGGGTATTACCAATGTAATTAACCAACAAATACTATAGAATTGTGCCTAAATGTATCAAATACTTTTCTTGTTTCTTAACAACAATAATGATAATAATTTTTTACTTTCCGAAACGAAGGACTCCGAAACTTTGACTCGTAACTGTCGAAATTGCTGAAACCACCAATATTTATACTCATAAGAAGGGTCCAAAACCGGTTTCGATACCGATACTGCAAACCTTGTTAGTAACCAACCTCTTACTAGCTCTATTATATTAGCCCCACATTAAATCTCATCCTGTGCTGACAATGTTTCCCTTGTGACTAAATATATCTCAAGTGTATTTGTTAGTGACATTAGCAATGCTTATACCTAAATGCAGTTACAATCAGATTGGAAAGTACTAGAATACTCTTTTGTTGTCTACAACTGTTACATAAAAGAGGCAGAAATTGCTCGAGCAGAAGGAGAACCCTTTTTCTCAATTGTTCAACCAAGATTATTCATTTTTCTTCGTTCAGTTTGTAGATGGAAGCATCAATTCTCACTAGAAAAAATGTCAGAGAGAGAGAGAGAGACCTTGGAGGGTTCATTCCTTGATTGAGGCTATCATACTCAGGATCAAAATAAGGCCACATGTTCACCTAGTGCTCTACACTTTCCGTCTCCTCTGCATGTCACATAACCACATCATGATTAAGAAGTAAACATATAAGGATAAAATATACAAACTAGCATTGGTCATTAGCTGTACATGCAGTCAATATCCTTGAGAACCAATTAACAGGCGTTGTATGGAAGCATAATGTACTTTTAATAGCAGAAAAAACCCAGAAATTTTCATACATAGAACCCAATTTTACTGGAATTCGACTGAGAGATCAAAGTTTGGGAAAATTGTAAAGAAAGAACAAAAACGCCCATCCCATCGTAAGTTAATAAATGCTAATCCGATGTTAAGTATGCTAATCTGATGTTAATAAATGCTAATAATGTATATTTGCATTGGAAACGTCCTTCTGAAAAGTATCTTTTCACTAAGGGCGTTTTGATGCTCTTCTCTCAATTTCAACAAAGTTTGTTTCTTAGTGGAATTTTATGAAACTTTGATTCTCTACATGTACTTTTCTGGAAAAAAAAATAAGGCCCAAACAAACTTTACATAATTTGACGAAGCGGAAAGAAGTTTCCCAAAAAATTTATGTCCAAAACATTTTGTCAGCTAATCAAGCGGAATTCAAACATGTTCATATTCCGCTATACTGTCTGACGGAAATCAATCAATCTCATGGTCGTCCTAGTCCCAACGACTAATTCGTTTATAAAGGCCACATTCAACCGTGTGACTGTTTTATTTCCGTCAGACGGTCTGTCGGAATACAAACATATTTGAATTCTTGTTTCACCGTGAATCTTTTCTTTCCGAATATACCCATACATATGTTTATTAATTAAAATTATTCATTAAAGTTAATAGGAGTAACTAGGTAATTACATGAGCTGTCTTTTTGTCGTCTTAAATAGTTTTGTATGCAGGTATAAAATAATATGATAATACTAATATAATGATAAATTTAGAATAATTAAGGTAGGTCTCTTTAGTCATCATAATAATAATCTATGAAATACTTGCAACGCACGTGTATATATATTAGTTATTTTTAATTAGTATATATATTAAATGGATTTTTTGGAGGAAAAAAATAATTTACATAGTGAAGTCTACTTTTCGCATTATATATAAGAATAGATTCCGGCAAAACATAAAATGATAAAGAAAAATCGCAATTAAAAGATGCAGAGGTATATAAAAAAAACTCTCTCTCTCTCTCATATATATATATATATATATATATATTTGAAAGAAGGTAATTGTGGCGAACGCTCCACCGGGAATCGATTTCCTGACCACTCGGGCCACATGCCTCACCACTACCACTAGACTAGATGGTCATTGGCATATATATAGTTTAATGTGTACCGTAAAAAATGATCCTAGAATTGATAATTTGGGAACATTTACTTAAGAACATAAATTCTTTTCTCTCTCTCTCTCTCTCTCTCTCTCTCTCTCTCTCTCTCTCTCTCTCTCTCTCTATATATATATATATATATATATATATATAGCCAATGACTCTCTAGCCTGGTGGTACTGGTGAGGCATGCGGCCCAAGTGGTCAGGAGATCGATTCCCAGTGGAAGCGTCGCCACAATTGCCTTCTTTCATTTTATATATATATATATATATATATATATATATATATATATATAATTTGGGAACATTTAATTAAGAAAATAAATTCCGACCCCACACCATCGGATCAAGCGGGGCCCACGCGATCCCGCGCGACCCAACAGCCAAGGGGGCAAGGGGCTTCGGCGGGGCTCCCGATCAGGACCCAATATATATATTTATGTTCTTAAGTACTTCTGAATGTTCCCAAATTATCAATTATAGGATTTTTTTTTTTTTTTTTACGGTACACATGAAACTACTCAATTTCTCGCAAAAGTTTGAATTGTACGATTAAAAACGATAATTGGGGGAGAGGTACAACCTCCTTAGCTAGACGGACGGTCTCGGAATCGAACACCGCGGGGAGCTATACTCACATTTACATCATGTTGCCCTTGTCCTCATGTTCACGACAAAAAAATAGAAATTCGGATCCGACTCTAAACTTTCCAGTTGGACATGTCAGGGCTAAAACTCTAAACCGGTATAAAATCCAGAATTTTAAACACTAATTAGCCCTTAAATAACATAATGATGAGATCAAACAGTGCAGTAGAATAACTAGTTAATTATTAATAAAAACATGATATCATATTTCTGTGGAGACGACGAGAGAGAAGCAGATGCGTACCTCTTTCTTCTTCTATTTCTTTCCCCCTCCTATGTAAAGAGCGAGGAGGAAGAAGAGAGTTAAATAGAGAGAGGAGAAGGGGGAGGAGGAATCTGGAAATAGAGAAGAGTTGAGGGGCTTAAATGAAAAAAGACAAGGGATGAGTATCTTTCTACGTTGGAACGCCACTACAACAAACACTACTTGCAACCTTTGTTCCCATCAAAAGGCTGACACCAGCAGAACACTCGATCGGTATCATATTTCCATTCCATTCCCCTTTTTTTTTTTTTTTATATATAATTATTAAAAGGCGGCACTCGGTTTTAAATTAGCGCACAACCAGAGACACTGAAGCACTGACTTCTTCTGGACGGGATCCACCCGGGAAAAAAAAAATTAATAATTAAATAAGATGGTGGAAGGAAACAATTGCGGTAGGTATCTACAGACAGGACCGGTCCGAAGGGTTGGATTGTCCTATTCTAAGCTGATTTTAGCTGTACTTGGCTCTAGTAGTCATCTGTGATCCCGATCTTTGGTGAGATCATGCTGAGCTTGGAAGATTGATCTAGCATAGAAGGGTTGTCCAAGTCCCAAATCTTGTTTGGCTTATCTCAGGGCCAGCCCTGTCTACAGAATCAGATATTCTACTCCAATTCTGTCTCCTAAAAATAATCAACAATTCTACTAATTATAAAAATATTAAAAAATAAAAATTAATCAACAATTCTGTACAACGACAGAATTGGTACAAAATATCTAGAACATCATATTTGCTTCTAATGACTTACTGCTGTTATCGTTAGCGTTACTCACACTCTCATCATATGATCATAATACTCATCATCATTAATTAGTACTAGTCCTTTTTGGTGTGACATTTACTTTTTATTCTTTTCTATAGTTTTGAAACGACATAATCGTTATTTGTTTAAGTATAACAATACTCTCAGGATTTTTGAAAAATTATTCAAGCTCACAATGATAAATTCGTAATGACATATAATAATATAAAAAGTAAAAAAATGAAATAATTATCAAATATCATTCAGATATAATTACAAAAAAAAATTGTAATATATTAGTATTTGTTATTATTCCATTGTACGAACTTCTCATTAACTACTATCACGTTGTGAGTCCGTTCTACTGAATAATTCCTACTCAAGACTTGATTTGGTTCTGGACGGGGGTGAAGTCAAACCCAATGTTATTAACTTTCCGAATTAATTTGTAAAGAAATGAAAAATATGGTCAAAGAATGGAAGATTCGTGACTTTATTAGCCAACAGTCTAGAGAACAATAATAAAAAAATTTGTCATGGCAGATTTATAATTTAGATGGCTAATTGGAATCTTGGGATTAATCTTGGTTGGATATATGTCAAGTCAAACCTCAGCATAAGATGCAAAGTAAGCTTATGTTGAAAAGAAAAAAGAAAGAAAAAAACATATCTGTATGGAATAAAATTTTGCTCTGGATCTGACATGCAACAACATTGTGTGGTACAAGTCCAAGGAGAGAGTAATCACCACATGTTAGATCAAGAATGAATGCATTTTCTAAACAGTTGTTAGTCTCGTCGAAGAATTGTAAATAGTGTATTATCTACTTTGTAACACGTTGGAAAAATGTTTTGAGTGTTTGGTCACTGGTCACTGATCATATTCGTAGCCACCAATATATATATATATATATATATATATATATATATATACGTTCTTGCAAGTGAGAGATTGAATGAATCCATCAGCATTGTCGTGTTGTGTCGTGTCGTCCCATTAAAAGAGGGAAGTGGCGAAATTCCAGTAGTGTGGTGGCGAAAGTTTTCTCAAGCGACGACCATGCATGCATGATTGTACGAACATTAATGATGGGCGTGTCCACTGTCTCTCCTTGGTTTCAACGGTTGTTTGTTTGTGGTGTGCACTGTTGTCTGTTCAACATGCTCATGTCCATTTCTTCTCTCAGAGCATCTCCAACCCTATTGTGATTTTGGAAAAAAGTTGTTGCCACATAGGAATGACAAAATTTTATTCAAAAGTTCTTCTCCAATGCAATTGTCAAGTCATTTGTGAAGCTTATGTGGCAAAAATTAAAGAAGACATTGTGAAGTTGATTGTCTTGTTCTAGACAATGCACTTGACAATGTCTTCTCTTCCATGTCATCAATTATGAATAAAAAATATTAGAAAAAAGAAAGAAGATGAGTAGTTGTCTTAAAAGTTGTCTTGGAAGTTGGAAAAAATACTTTTTATTGTCTTCTTAATACTTTTGCATTGGAGAGAGTTTTTCTATCTCATTGTCTTTTGAGATATAATTTTGCCACATAAACAAGACATTGTCTTGTGGCTCATGCCACATTGGAGCCACCTAAGACTCACAAAGCTTAACAAGACAATAGGGTTGGAGATGCTCTCACCATTACCAATCAAGGAGAAATAAATTATTCAGTCATCAGGAATGACTCACTACGTGGCAGTAGTCGTCAGTCTTGACTCAACATGTGGTTAACATGTACTCAAAAGACGCCTTTTTTTTGAAACCAGGTAAATTGTGTTTCTGGATACACTGGGTTTCGAACTCCTGACCACTTGGACCGCATGCATCTCTCTTAACCACTAGGCTAGAGGTCATTTGCTACTCAAAAGACACACACATATATATATATATATATATATATATATATATATATATATATATATATATATATATATATATATGGAAGAAGGTAATTATAGTACGTGCTACTCGGATAACTATGGTAATTCTAGAGCTAATATGTGCAACAAATTCCGACTCTAGGAAGGGATACATTTATTAGATAAAAGGTCAACGCAGGCTCCGTCCGTCGTTCTAATGATTCATGATAACTCGACGGATCGCACGGCCTTCGTACCGGCGACGTACCGGCGACGCATCATTCAAATTTTTGTCCTATCAAATTTCGATGGTAGGATAGTGGCCTACCATGGTGGTGACGGGTGACGAAGAATTTAAGGTTCGATTCCGAAGAGGGAGCCTGAGAAACGGCTACCACATACAAGGAAGGCAACAGGCGTGCAAATTATCCAATCATGACACAGAGAGGTAGTGACAATAAATAACAACTTACACCGGGAATCGATCTCATATATATATATATATATATATATATATATATATATTTATATATATATATATATATATATATATATATATATATATATATATATATATATATATATATATATATATATATATATATATATTTTTACATTTACCAATACACATTCTAAATAAAAATATATTAAGTAAATATACTAATAAAAATACTCATATAAAACATATATTTATCAGTATGTTAACATGTATTTTTAGGACACATGTTAACATAATTCTTTGTTCAATTATACCATTAGTTTGATGTAAATAGTACGAAAGTTGTAATGAATATCTTGATTAGTGTACTATTTGTTGTAGCAAAAGTGATTGTAACTCCAATTACAATATTTGATGTAATAAAATTTTAACTATAGACAACCAAACAGACCCCTAAATTATTGTTTCAGGAAGAGGAGGAAATTAGGGGAAGAAAAATGTTGAAGGTGGAATGAGAGAAAAATTAAAAGTAGTTGGTGTTTGGAAAGTGAGAGAAAAAATGAGGGAAAAGATTTTGAGAGAAAAATTCATATATGGGTCTCAATAAATTTTGAAAACGAAAAGAGTAAGAGAATTGTGGAAGAAACTATTTAACTATCATTAAAAAGAATTAAGTATCAATTATGATTTGAAAAAAAAATTAGGAACTAAATTGTAATTATATCTTTATCCACAAATAAAAAAAAAAATTTAACATTTTCCTTCTCCTACTTTCTAGTCATCCAAACAAGTGGAAAAAATAACTTTTCTTTTATTTTACTTTTCTCCATTTTTCTCTCAAATTTTGATTTCTCCCATACAAAAAAACTAAAAATTTACTGTAACGAAATAAATTTATATAAATTAGGGTAAACGAAACTAGTTTGAAAAATTTTGAGAGAACGAAAGATCTCACCAACTCACTTGGCGGAAAAACAAAAGTGCAAAAGTGTGAATTTATAGCCAAATTAGGTTTGCTAGGTTTCCGCCAACCCTGGTTTTGATGGTTTGGGTTTAAACCGACGGTTTGGTTTTAGTGTATTAGTTTGGGTTTTTATTTGGAAATATATTATCTATATTATATTTTTAAATAAGTATTTTTGATTTGTTATTATCCATATTATATTATGTGTGATATTACTAATAGATTATTTATTTTAGAAACTATATATTTGATTTCTTTTTTATACAAAATCATATTTGATTTTCTTTTTATATATAACTAGTCTACATGCACGTACTTTGTACGTATTTTAATTAGAATATCATAAGGTCAGTTGTTGTCTTTTCGTTTTTTTCATGTACTTATTCATGTGTGTGTTTTCTTTTTACAATGGCAAGAGATTCAAAGTATAATTTTTTTTTTTCTATTGAGAATAATAATCTTTGAAAAATGGTAAGGGATAATTATTATTTTTACCATTGGAACATAAAAAGTTGTATGGTAAAAGAAAACTTGCATGCCAACTTTATTGTTTTGACTCATAAACATAAATGGCATGCAAGTTGACATAATTACATCATGTTTATAATATACTCGAGGGTATTTTAGGAATTCAAAAGTTTCACCACAAACTTTTTCTATTATATAGTAGAATAGATATAATATTTGATTTATTTTTTATAATACAAAAAATTTATACAAAAATTAACAAAATTTAAATTAACAAATATATAAAATTTAAATTCACAAATTTATTTAAGATGGATAATACCTAATACATTTTATAAATTATTTATGTTATTATCTACATATTATCTATTCAAAATGGTATTATCTATTTGTTAATTAGATAAAACGAAACAAGTTTGACATTTTGAATTTGTTAAGTAGATAATAGCATTTTTTTAATTATCATCTAATACCAAAAAGTTTTTGTATTATCAAAAATTGAATTTGTTTGTAATATCCTATTATATTTTAAAATAAATAATTTGACAAATACAATCTAAAATGAATATTTTGAAAAATGCAATTATGGTATCAAAATATTATATTTTGACATATCTTTAAATAATAATATAATTTTAACGATGTCCTACAAATATTCAGTTATATAGAGAGCTAATACTTGAGACGATGCTCTCTCTCTTTTTTATTCACTGTTGTTGAAATTTTTATTATTTATCAAATAAAATCAGCTATGTTATTATATATATTGTTTAAATCAAATTAATTTTATGATAAACAATATAGATAATAACATAAATAATTTATATAAAATTTGTTGGGTATTATCCATCTTATATTTTTTTATTTTGTTCATTAAATTGTATATATTTGTTAATTTAAATTTTGTTTATTTTTGTATAAATTTTGTGTATTATAAAAAATAAATCAAATATTATATATAAAAAATAAATCAAATATAAATTTTAATAAAAAGGAAATCAAAATATATTTTTTGAATAGACAAAATTATATATATATATATATATATATATATATATATATATATATATATATATATATATATATATATATATATATATATATATATATATACATATATATATATATATATATATATATATATATATATATATATATATATATATATATATTTGAATCAAAATATATTTTTTTGATTTCCTTTTTTATTCAAATATATATATATATATATATATATATATATATATATATATATATATATATATATATATATATATATATATATATATATATATTTGAAAGAAGGTAATTGTGGCAAACGCTCCCACCGGAAATCCATCTCCTGACCACTCGGGCCGCATGCATCTCTCTTAACCACTAGGCTAGAGATTATTTGCTATATATATATATATATATATATATATATATATATATATATATATATATATATATATATATATATATATAATAATTAATTTTGATTTGATATCTCCCGTTTAATTTTATTCATAGATAATAACAAATTTGAATAGATAATAACAAATCATCTATTATTAATATCACAAAAATTATTATATGGATAATAGTGAATCAAAAATACTTATTTAAAAATATAATATGGATAATACTTTTACAAATAAAAATTCAACAAAGACACTAAACATGAACCGTCAGTTTAAACCCAAACCACCAAAACTATCGGTTTCCCGCCAACTAGGTTGGCGGAATTTTTCGCCAACTGGGTTGGCGGGATCTTTCATTTTCTCAAATGTCTTCATACTAGTTTCGTTTACCCTAATTTATACAAATATATTTTCTTTATAGTAAATTTTCTGTTAAAAATGCTAAATTATAACTTGATACCCTCTACTATTCAAAATTTTTAACTTGATATCCTCAAGTTGATAGGAACTAATTTAATACCATCAACTATTAAAAAATTTCATCTTGATACCCTCCGTCGGTTCAAATGTTAAATTATTCGTTTTTTTTTACTAAAATATCCCTTCCTTTTTCTTTCTTCTCTACATACAATCCCCCCCCACCCCCCCCCCCCCCAACCAAACAAAAAAAAAAAAAAAAAAAACCTGTCACCACGTCCTCCGACGAAACCCGTGCTCGCGCCCTCCACCACTGCGCCCGCCCCCACCCCCCACCCCCGCCAGCCGCCGCCACTGCTGCTCGCCACCCCCCCGCCCACGCCTGTCCGCGCTCGTCCGTGTTCATCGCAGTCGTCCGCCCACGCCACCGGTCCCCGCGCCCGCCTCAGCCGCCGTTGCTCGCCAGCATGCTGCCCGTCCACGCCCACCCGTCCGTCCGCGTCCGCTAGTCGCCGGCGTCGGAGAGAGAGAGAGGAGGGGGTTGCCGGAGAGATGGAGAGGAGGAGAGAGAAAGAGAGTGGGAGGGACATTTCTGTCATTTATCTCTTCAATTAACACTGTTATGACCAAAATAGAGAGAGGATATTAAGTTAGTACGTATCAAAGTTGAGGGTATTAAATTAAAAAACTTGAATACTTAAAAGTATTAAGTTGTAATTTAGAAAAAAAAAAAAAAAAAAAGAAGAAAGAAAGGAAGTTTCCAAACACACTGTAAATGTCGAAAATCGAAAGAACTGCTGCTAGCCGCACATCATCATAAACGAGTAATGCTACAGTTACAACCAAATGCTTACAAGCCACTTACAACCTTCACCCATTGCTGACATGTCAGCAAATTGGTGAGTGGTTGTAAGTGAGTTGTAAGAATTTGGTAGTAAACTTAGCATTATTGTATACAATATGCATTTGCTCGTTACGAAGAGCATAAAGAGTGCACGTCCTTCCCATCATCAAAGAGGATACTTTACATGCCTTTTGAATTTCAAAAGAGAGTTTTCAATTAAATAGAGGAATCTTGACTTTTATCCTACCATCTAACTAAAAGGCTTAAAAAAAAAAACTAAGTGGCTGTGATCTTAGGTGATCTTAGGCTTTGGTTCGCGGAATGGAGTGGAAAGAAATCAATTTTTTGACTTTTTTTTTTTCTTTGGAAAATTATAATTTTTATTAATTTTTTTTGGGTGCTCCTATTAGCACTTCTAAAATGTCATTCAGCATTCATTTTTACTTTTTTTAACATTCAAATTACAGATCTATCCATGCATTAAATATAGCATTAATTTGTACATGTATGGAGGGAGGAGTTTAAGATACATTTTAGGAGTGCCAATAATGTTAATACAAGGATAAATTTGGAATTTAAATTTTAAAAAATTAAAGAGGAGTACCGAATGACATTTTAGGAGTGCTAATAGCAGCACATTTTTTTTTTTAGTGTTTGAAAATGCCAAAAATTTTGGAAAGGAAAGTGAATACTTCAATGTGAGAAAGTGATTCATTGCTTAGATAGATGGAATCACTTTTCCTCCTAATTTTTCTTCAATTGGAAATTACTTTTCTTTCCTTCTCAATTCCTTTCGCACCCAAATATAGAAAGTAATCACTTTCCTTTCCCAACCCGATGATTCCGCGAACCAAACGAGGCCCTAAGGAATTGTTCAGTTATCTGAAAATTGTTTGCAATATTTGTTACTGTAATTAACATTGCAACAAAATTGATGTATGTATTATAATTTTTGTTGAATTAATACCTTCATTTTTTGGGTACAACTCGGACAGGTTAGGCCGGGTTTGAGCTCAAATCGAGTCCAATTCGATGAATCATAATCCTAGTTTGAGCCCAAGTTCGATCCGACCTCGAGTTCAACATATGGTCCAAGACCGAGTTCGTAGGAATAGAAAAGTACCAAACTTCCTCGGGTTGGGTCGGATCCACCGAATTTATCGATCTCCAATATAATATTTAAAATAATTTTAAATAAGATTAATATTAAACACATAATTAAAAAAGCAATCATGTCTCGGTTATTACAAAAACAAACAAAAATAAAATTTAGGGCAAGTATTTGAAGAGTTTGGTTGGAAAAAAAAAAAAAAAAAAAAAAAAAAAAAAAAAAAAAAAAATATATATATATATATATATATATATATATATATATATATATATATATATATATATATATATATATATATATATGGTTAAAGTGAGGTATATCCTCCCAGAGGTTATAGTAACGAGGAAGCACATTTAATTTTCTGTGGAGAAATTAATGTGAGGATAGCATGAGTGCAGGATATGTCGGGTTCCGGGTTCTTTCGGTAATCTGACACATGAACTCGAGCCAAATTCGATTCCAATTTTTAATCCGTTCAAATATTTTAACTATAATCCTAATCCTAGCCGAGTATCTTCAACCAAATCCAACACATTAATGGATTTACCTGATCAGTCTCAGATTTAGTCCGTCCGAGTTGTACCCCTATTTTTGTTTTACCAAAATTGATATGTTTGTTTTTATGTTTTAGAGCATCTCCAACCCTATTGTCTTATTTTGTGTTATGAATCCTATGTGGCATGAGAGACAATGTGTTTCCTATGTGGCAAGATGACATTCACACAAGACAGTGAGATAAAAATATGTTCTCCAATGCAAAAGTTTGAGAATACAATAAAATTAGTTTTTTTTTTCAACTTCCAAGACAACTTTTTCACTTCTTCTTTTTTTCATATATATTTTTATTCATAATTGATGATGTGGACATAAAGTCATTGTGAAGTGCATTGTCTAGATCTAGACAACTAACTTCACATTCTCCTTGTCATGTCATTACCATGTCAACTTCACAATTTATTTCACATTTGCATTGGAAAAGTACTTTTGAAAAAAATGTTTGTCATTCCTATGTGACAACCATTTTTTCCAAACTCACAATAGGGTTGGAGATGCTCTTAATACGTCAATAAGTAAGAAAGATTTTCGCAACCTGTAAATATCATGCTAACGGACGGACGAACGGTAGGGATGTTGCCACGAGCCAAACCGGCCGGGCGGTCCGGGCGGTTGGCAAATGGGCCTAGGAGTCGGAAAATGGCAATCGCCACCTCCACTAAAAGGGGTGAGCATTCGGTTTATTCGATTTAAACCGAACCGAATAACCCAAAACCAAATTGAACCGAAACTGAATAAGCAAAACCGAGACCGAACCGAATTGGTCCAAAACCGAATCAAACCGAACCGAATTAAATCGGTTCGGTTTATTCGGTTTATTCATATTTTTTGATTTTTTTGAGCTTTTTTTGTTAATATATATAGTAACTAAATATACATAGACATATTTAGTATATACCTATA
The DNA here is from genome assembly GCA_029216955.1 of Iris pallida. Taxonomy (NCBI): domain Eukaryota; kingdom Viridiplantae; phylum Streptophyta; class Magnoliopsida; order Asparagales; family Iridaceae; genus Iris; species Iris pallida. Next base: position 5,082,152 of record JANAVB010027997.1, read on the forward strand.
TATATTTAGTATATACCTATATATATTAATACTTATATATATATAGTACACACATATATATAATTTAATTAATTAAATTTTTTTATTCGGTTTTCGGTTTTAGACCGAAACCGAAACCGAAACCGAAACCGAATAAAATTTTTTAGTATTTTCAAAACCGAAACCGAACCGATTTTTTTTAAATCGAACCGAACCTCTTATTCGGTTCGGTTCGGTTTTCGGTCCAAAACCGAATAATGCTCACTCTTATCTAAAACCCTCTCGTAATCGCCATCTCCCCTCGATTTCCTTTTTCTCTCTCCTCCCCATCCCCATTCTTCTTCAAGTCCAAGTCTCCCGCCAGTTCACTCTCCTCCCCGGAACTCCAAGACGACCTAGGTCTCAATCCACCGCCACCATCGCCGCCGCCATGGCTGCTCCTCCCGCTTCCTACGAGAAGGAGCTCGCCGCCGCCAGGAAGGCCGCTTCCCTCGCCGCTCGCCTCTGCCAAGTAAACCCCCCCTCCTCCTTCCTTCTCCTCCTCTTCCTTACGTTACCGACACGGACACGGTGTCGAATGAGAGAAGGAAGGAAGGAAGAAGCTGTATTGTGCAGTCTAGTAGAGAACCTAGGGGTTTATGGATGCGATTTGATTGATCTGTTCTTTTTGTTTGTTTTTGTAGGGCGTGCAGAAGTCGCTTTTGCAATCGGACGTCCAATCCAAAGCGGATCGAAGTCCTGTCACAGTAGCTGATTATGGTAAAAATTAAAATATTAATTACCTTAACTAATTATTTTTCGGACAATATTACGATGTTAGAACTACAATGTGGTTGTGATTTCAGTCAAAACACGAGGGATTTTTAATGTTCGATGCTGTGAGTGTGAAATCTAGCCACACTCACTTTCCCAATCATAATTTAATAGAATAACTAATTTTTTGTTGTTTCGATTAAATGAATAGCTTCATGTTCTTTAGAGTTAAAATTAAATATGTTTATAATCGAAACACAAAAATTCAGAGCCATGAGCAGGTCATGTCCTACGTTTAAGAGCTCATCCTATAATTATATCTTTTCCCTTTTTTCCATTAACATAGTAGGACACCAAGGAAGCTTCATCAGGCTACTCATTGTAAAGATAACCCTAAATCATTCTAGCCAAGCAATTGGTTATTGCTAAATATGTTATTGAGCACCTTCTCCGCGGCTTCCAAGTGACACAAATTCTACAATGGATGGCAACATTGGTTCCTCTTCCATTATGTAGTCCATGGTAACGGGTCAGGCTGCTTAGGAAATAGACTTCTTAAGTCATCGAGAGGGGGCCTTATCATCGTTGCCTGGAATGGCCTGTTGATCAGATCCAATCGACAAGGTTATGACTTCGTTTACTAGCGTACAATCGTCTCGGTATGGTTGCCGTGGAGGGAGGGAGGGTGAGTGGAGAGGTAGTGGTGCTGCAATGGACGAATAAGGCCATGGATGGCAACCGGGGACAACACCATCAACACTTCCACGCAGGTACAAGATGTCAAGCCATAACATGGTCGAACATGGCCACGTATGGAGAAACCGCAATTGAGACGTTGTCTTTCGACTTTAGAGGAAAATATGGCAGAGTTGATGAGAAAGAGTTTTGTGCAATAATGAAGATCAAGAGCTGTGCATAATAGAGATGGAAAAGGAGGGCTGTGTAATAATGGATATATGTGATAGGAAGGCTGGTTGATTTCTGAATCACACCATTTTTGGATGTGGCTCTATTGGAGTAAGATAAATAGAATAAGGAAAGTGTGATTTAAAATTCTCAATCCCATGTCTCAATCACGATAGACTAACGGTAGATTAGGAAACCACTTGTAACAATCACAAACCACTAACACTTGATTTATATCAACCATAGTTTGAAAATCACTGACTACCTACCCCCCCCCCCCCCCCCCCCCCCCCCCCAAACAACAACAACAACGTTGGCTCTACTAAATGTCTTGTAACATTGACTAATGGTAGATTTGTTCCTTGTATGTACCTCTTACCCACGTAATTCTACCATTTTGTTTCATTACTTTTTTATTGGATACCGTTCTACAATGTTGGCTACTAAATGTCTTGTAAGAACACAATTTTTACACTTAATATTCTAAAAAAAGATGTCCCAGTGTCATGAGTTTCCTGCCAATAGAGTCTGGGGAGGGTCAAGCTGTATGCAACCTTCCCCTATTTTTTGTCAAGACAGATATTCCTGCGACCTAAACCCGCATCCTCTAGGTGCAAGTTCCATGCCTTAACGGTCATGGCAAGGTACACTTTCTTCTACACTTCATATTCTCTCAATCAATAAAGTGATTAAGGATGCTGTTATCAAATTTCAAGTGTATAGAACCTAACCCGTTAGGTTATGTTAGGTCATATTGTGCCTAGAATATGCTAAGATTTGAAATCGATAAAGTATAAACAGGTTTGTCGTTCCTATGACTGCAATTGCAAACAATCTAACAAAAGTTACACCTCCTCGATATCTTCAATGTCTTGAGGTTTTTTTTTAACTGAATCCAAATTACAAACCTTATGATTAATGGCAAATTTTAATTTTTGAGTATAGTATTGTGTAGTAATTGCAAATCTTAATATTTCATGTTGTACATCCCGATTTTGCTATTTGTGTATATCACTCTCAATATGAAATGCATGTAGATCTTTCCATGTTTGAGTATAATATTTAGCATTTATAAAACCTTGATATCTCTTAAGTCTTAACTTATAAAGTAGCTCTCTCATCAAAAAAATGTGGATCCCATGACAAGATGATCATATTTGTAGATTCCCCTTTGTTCTTTCGAAGGTCTTAATAAAACATAACCCGCATGTCAAATGGTTCTTTTCTGTCTGAAGACAATTACTCTCAGAATATGATGAATGCCTCCTAACATATTCCAATTTAACAGATGTATCCTTATTTTAACAAATTTAAAGGAACCTTGCAGCATGGATGCAGTCCTTGCTCTCTATGGTAGTTAGGCATGTATAGGACTAGCAGCTCATGAGGATTTTTCATGTGGATGGTGTGTGTGTGGTGGGGGTTTAGGTAGGGGTGGCGGTTTAGGTAGGTTAAGAGTTCACGAGGCAGTGTTTCTCGAATCTGTAAAGACAACACATGGGACTTCCATCTAAAGTTGCATGCAGTAAGATCAAACTTTCAAAGTGGATGGTCTTCACATCTGAAGAATGGAAGGCTTTGTCATAATTATGTTCTCTACAGAGCCTAAAATCTTTGTCCAACCTATTCTTGCCTGGGTAAAAATTCTCAATGAACTCTTCCAGCTTGCAATATATATATTTTTTCCTTCGTCATGTGTCTCATGGGCAACAAGAATTTTCCATTAAAACACACAAGGTTTAATAATTGTGAAATATAAATTACATTGACATGTGAGAAAGTGGGAAGAGTTAAAACTATTTTCTTTTTCTTTGATTTATTCTTCTTTTGTCCTCTTCTTTTCCTAATTCTATTCCCCTTCTCTTCTTCAGCTGCTGCTGACGTCTTGCCGGCAGTAGGAAGAGAGGGAATGAAATAAATAAAGGGAAAGGATGAAGAGAACAACTAGCCTGATTCATGAGTTACAGCAAGACAGCAGGACAATGGCAAATACAGCGGCAGAGGGAAGAAGGAATAGAATAAAACCTAAGATATTGTTTATTTTTATTATGAATATTTAGCAATTAGGCATAAATTGGGGTTTTGATAGATTAACTAACTTAAAATGTATCAACTTTAGTGTGTTACAAGGGTAATATAACATATAAAGAGGTATGGTTATCCTGGCCTCTCAAGCAGTTTCACCTAAGCATCAGGGGGCTTGTGCCTTGTAGGTGCCTGCTTTTTTAAACACTGCACAAAAGACTTCTTTTTTTCAGAAAATTTTCATCATTTGTGTCTGATGTTGAAGTTAGAATTTTGTGTACATCACTTTCTAACTCATGTAACTTGAGGAAGTGTAGAGAGATGACCTCAGTGTATTCAGTGGACAAATGGCTTCCTTTCCTCTGTGAACATTCATCATCCATTTCAGTACATTTAGAATGTAACGGTGGTGGTATATTCTTGGTCAGATGTGTGCTGATTTGTAAAAAAAAAAAGTAATTGTTTCACCACAATGATTGGGCCAATCTCATTGTGTACTATGAAAACTTGCATCTATTCTCTAGTTTCAAAGCTGCCAACCTTTAACATGGCTTTCATGAAGAGAGATAATGGACTCGGTCACTCAGCTGGCAGATGCTGCCATACCCACCAAATTGGTATGTCACAGGAAAAGGCTTCTGCATATCTTCACACATATCTGTTATGGACTTGTCTTACTGGCAGTTGGAAATTCATGGATGTAAGGGAAAATCAAGTAAGGTATATTGGAGATATTGTTAACTATCCTTGAGTTCTTTGGCTCATTTGAAAAATCCCAAATTGGAGCTTTATCAAGCTTCTCCTCGGAGACCTGTCAACATGCTTGGTATGGGTGTTATGTTTTGATTAGGAAAAGATCTTGCAATATCCTTTCAGTTCAAAACAGTGTAACATGTGGTTGCAAAGCCAACTTCGATATCACCACACGAGCACTTTAGCATAAAACTGCAAGGAGATAGAACATGTGGTCTATTCTTGCCTTGGCAAAACCATTGAAATCTTGAATGAACATTGTAGCCGGTTACCCATACATTCTCCAGGACCTGGGAATTAGGCTGAAATTTGCTTCTCTGCAGGAAGTTATAGTCTGTCTTAGAAAGATACAGAAGTCACATCCGTCAAGTACCCTTGTGGAAACTTGAAGCGTTTTTTGTTTGTGGAAATCTTTCACTGTACTGGGATATCTGTTTTGTACTATTCTTTCTGGTGGATTATGCTCATTAACAGGTAGACAAAAAAGTCTCATTTAATGTACTTCAACTACAACCTTCTTTCCCTAAATATGCAGGTTCGCAAGCACTGGTCAGTCTCGTTCTGAAGACAGAACTTTCTTCGGAATCCTTTTCATTAGTAGCTGAGGAGGTACACGTATTCTCATATACTTATCATGTTACATGAAATATATTGTATATTGCAGCTCAGTGTTGTATGATGTATATATGTAGGATTCAGGGGACCTGCGGAAGGATGGTTCTCAAGAAACACTGAGGCGCATTACTAACCTTGTAAATGATACTCTTTCAAGTGATGGTACATATAATCTATCCTTATCTGAAGAAGATGTGCTTGTTGCCATTGATAGTGGAAAATCTGAAGGGGGTCCTCATGGTCGACACTGGGTGTTGGATCCTATTGATGGCACTAAAGGGTGAGAAATAATTTTAACTTCATACATCAGATCTAATCGCTCTTCTTTTTCCAAATAAATATGTTTTTCAAATATTAAGCATAAATATTTAATTGCGGTTGTCTGTCTTGAATGTAGAAGGTCTATGACATCATTATGAAAATAAGAATATGTGGCTGATTTCTTGCAGTCCTTGCACTCACCAATTTCTAGATTTGCTGCATTAGCTCATTTTTGGATCAGGCACAACTGTTGCCTATAGAGCACTTATAGGTTTTTGTGATGAAAGCTTTATTTTCCTGTCTCTGTTGCTTCCTAATCATATGATATTGAAGCCATTTAATTGGTATTCACACAATTGCTAAGCACATGATTGTGTTTTGATATGCCAATCATTAAGCAATGTAGAAGCTGCAGTCCTTGACTAATACTTTGAAGGGTTAGTTGATGTACTCATTGTAAGAACATTATTTCATCTTCTCCTATATGAAGTCACAATATACCTTCCCGTCGTAATTATGTATTGTAATCATACTGGAGACGGTGCATCTTATGACAGGCACCAACATAAGACCAGAAACACACTTCTGGAGGACCTGGAACTGAACTTCAAAATCATATGCTTCTAGCTCAGTGGACATTCATATTTTGCAATATCAGTTGGCTTATGATCATAGACCGACGTACTAGCATTTATTAGGCGACAGAAACAAAAACAAACTCTAGGAACAGGGGAGGGAGGAATAAGGAAGCGAGGATGTCATACTGTAGCACACTGGTATGTCTAATAAGGTTTCTGGTTTCCTTTGGTCCTATAGAATTCTTTTACTCCTTTAGTATACAATCTTGTTACAAATTTAACTCAAATCTAGAAGGATTGCACCTTTTCAATAACTTAACTTTTCCTCCATGACTATAACTGTAGACAGCCAAAGCCTTTTTAAATCCTGCTTTACTTGCAACTTGGACACTGGGCTACCTTATAATTCCCTAGTTCCAGTACTTTATGTCAACTAAACTTGTTTCTCAAACTCGTGCTGAATTCATATGCAGGTTCCTAAGAGGAGACCAGTATGCAATTGCACTTGGACTGCTGGACGAAGGGAAGGTGGTGTTGGGTGTCTTGGCATGCCCAAATCTTCCTCTGGCACCAGTTGGTCACTCTGAGACAGAATCCTTAGCAACCAAAGTTGGATGTCTTTTCTCTGCTAGAATTGGTGCTGGAACCTATATGCAGTCACTGGATGGCTCTCCTCCATCAAAGGTTAATATACTGGGTCTATTGAGTTGGTGGCAATACTAACTGCTAGAAGCTTTACGAAGGCAATTAACCTTTTACCGACTTTTCATTCAGGTACATGTGAGCAATATTGAAAATCCAGCTGATGCATCATTCTTCGAATCGTTTGAAGCAGCACATTCCCTGCATGATTTATCTAGTTCTATAGCAACGGTAAGCACAAACTGACATTTCCTTCTTTTGTATAAACTTATTGGTTATCTGTTACTTACACCTGGTTCTACTTGTTTCAAAAAGAAACTCGGCGTCCAAGCACCACCGGTAAGAATTGATAGCCAGGCCAAATATGGTACTCTGGCACGGGGAGATGGTGCAATATATCTGCGCTTTCCTCATAAAGGTTATCGTGAGAAAATATGGGACCATGCAGCTGGGTGCATAGTCGTCACAGGTATGAACAGAACCTTTGCATCTCCTTATTTTCCTGTTCAGCATTTGGGTGCATAATTTGTCCAAATTAAAATTGGTTGATACCTTGTTGACCAGATGTTTCTGCCTTCCATTTGATGTTTTGCAGAAGCTGGTGGCATAGCAACTGATGCAGCTGGAAATGCTTTGGATTTCTCAAAGGGGAGGTATCTTGATCTTGACACAGGCATCATTGTCACCAATGCTAAGCTGATGCCATTACTGTTGAATGCAGTGCAGTCTTCCCTCGAGGAAAAAGTTCAATCTGCTTCGCCTTTGTAATAATTTGTATTTTGTAGTAAAAAAAAAAAAAAATTCCAGTCTTTTGTGGATGATCATTTCATGGACATGCGGTAGCAATTTTTTGATGGCAAGCATCGTTAGATGCAGTCCATGCTGTTGTATCTGTGCACTGACTAAAGATGCTTCAGTTGCAACGACCATATTCAACAGAAGCCTAATTAGTTGATGCATTTGTTAATGGAAACTTATTTCTAGTAAAGTCTCTCTTTTATGCGCAATGCTAGGTTTGTATGACCCTACCTCTGCACAAGTTTAAACTAGTGTGGATGTTTTAGGTTGTGTGAAAATAACACTAGACAACTCTTTAAGGGGGCGTTTGAGTTTTTGTAGCTTGGGAATGAGTTTTGAATTCCTTACCCATGTTTGGTATGTTTAAGATTGGGAATGAGGGAATATGAGGGGCTTAGGGGGGAAAGCTATTCCCATGGACTTGGGAAAGCTATTCGCAAGCCTCCCCTTGGGAATAGATTTGCTTTCCTAGGAAATGCTTGGCTATTTTGTTTGGACGGTTATACCCTCTTTTTATTTTCAAATTTTCAACTTCTATCCCAAACATGTAAATCATCATGAAATTAATGAAGGGTATTAAAGGAAAACTAAATAAATTAATATTTATATCCCTTTGTAAACCAAACATGGAGATAAATTTTTTTTAAAATTTTGAACTACTTATTTCCATCCTAACCAAACATGGGTATGGGAATATTGAATTTCTTTCCCATGAGAAAGGAATTGAAAACCTATACCTAGGAATACAAAAACTTGATCCAAACGAGCCCTAAATGGTGAACGTCAGTTTTCATGCATTTAAGACATGTTAAATGATGATACAATCATAGATGGTGATAATTAAGAACCAACCACCACTAATTTAAATCTCTCTTGCAATTTGAGCGTTCTCAACTCCTCAACGCTGCATTGAACATTTGAACTCCCTCAATCAACACGCACACCATTGGGTGTTATTGACCACCCTCTACTCCGTAGAGATCAAATACTGTGCAAATTGTTTTTATTCTATAAAAATGCTGCACAAAGTTTACTATAGTACCAACCACTATGCGACCACCAACTATGTTGCACGATTATGGACACGGAACAAAGACGAGAACATTTAATCACATATCATGAATATGCTACAGGCATGATACGGATATAGGCACCGTTCCTGTGCATCATAGGTGAGCAACTACAATTGTATGATTTAAACTGGTACCGGCTCAACAGTTCATGAAGCCCATAACAAAGGTCATTACTATCAAAATCTTGGTTCCAAATTACGCTGAAAGATCATAAAACCAGGAAACAACAGCAGTTCACAAGATCGAAAGATGCTCTTACCATTTGAGAGCTTTTTATGGTCGGCTTCACATTTACATCACTCCTTTTGGAACCAACACAGTAACTCTAATGCGTCATGAAGCGCCAAGTATGATCAAGGCTAGGTTAATGTACTCTTACGCTTATCAGCATTGGACACTGAGTCAGAACAGATACACATAAATATGCACCGGGACAGATACTGTGTCGTATCCGCTAGCCATTTGCCTAGACGGGCACATCTGATGGATAATCCCCAGGATGCTTCTTGACTGTTTCACGGAGCAATTTCTCTTGCTCACGTAGATTGGAAGGAACAGTATCATAAACATCGGTGAATAGTTCAGCAAGAGGGGGTTTTTGAGCTCTCTCTGCAACCTGAATAGCTTGCAACAACTGCATATAGGTTGCAATAATTAGTTAAACTAGCGAAAACTCAAAAAAGGAAATTGATATCTACATTAAAATGTAGGAAGTTGTCCAGTACTACCTCCTTCCTGACTTTGCTTCTGAGTTCAGCTTCATCAGCATCAGACCACCAACCATTCCCTTCAACCCATTTCCTATACCTGGACACAGGATCTCGAGATGTTCTCCAGTGTTCGATCTCATCAATTGGACGATACTTGGTTGAGTCATCCGATGTCGAGTGATGCCCTACTCTGTATGTGAGAGCCTACGCATTTAAATGAAAAGAGAGATTAGATTTAAGCACATATTACAATCACTCATGCAGTTGATAGAATAACTCATTCTGTACCTCAACTAAGATTGGCCTGCATTCACTTATGGCCATCTCTCGAGCTGCATGGACTGCACTATAAACAGCAAGAGCATCGTTGCCATCTACACGGATACTACGAATCCCATAAGCCTGACCTCTGATCACTGCACCATCACCTGCAGAAAACAATAGCATTAGTTTTCTTTCCACTCTGATACGCACAAATTGAATTGATACAAGGGTGATCTCTACACACTTCGAAATTGCTCTGTGGTAGGAGTACTGATTGCCCAACCGTTATTTCGACAGAAGAAAACAACCGGGACGTCCATTACAGCAGCAAAGTTCAAGGCAGCATGAAAATCCCCCTGACAGACCATGGTAAGGAATTTTACTTTTGAGATAATGTACAGATGGAACCTAAATTAGAAAGTCTTCATTTATACATGTACCTCGCTAGTGCCACCATCTCCAAAGTATGTCACAGAACATGCATTTTTTCCGTCCATCTTGAGAGAATAAGCAGCTCCAACCGCATGAGGAATCTGTGTACTGCAAGCTCAACACATGAGAAAAAGTTCACCGTATATTACTTGATTGAAGAGGACATATGGTTACTTACGCTATTGGTGATGATACTGTAAAATAGTTGAGCCTATTAGATCCATAGTGGATAGGCATCTGCCGCCCTTTACCATAGTCAGATCTGTTGCCGAAGCATTGGTTGGCAAATTCTTGGAGAGTGAAACCCCGCCATAAAAGGACGCCAGGCTCCCTATACTAGAGTACATTCCAAGGTTTCCTTCAATACCAGGGGAGTAAAGCTTACGGAAATATCAAAGAAAGTAAAAGATTTTACTTCCATGGTTCCTAAATCCTAACCTGGGGGAGAACGACATCATCACTAGTGAGTGCAGCTGCGGAGGCAATGTTGATAGCTTCTTCCCCAATGGTGGTGAGATAAAAAGAAATTCTTCCTTGCCTCTGTGCTTCATAGAAGATGGTATCCATGACTTGTAGAGTGACCATGGTACTGTACATCTTTTGAGCAAGTTCCTTGCCTACCTGTGGAAGTAAAAATGTGTAACAAGCAGTTGTAAGTAGCATATAGGCTTTTATTCAATCAACTTTCAGAAGATATTTGTTTTATCAAGTATAAGTAAGTCGACCTCTTGGAAACAGCTTCCTGAGATTATTCGTCCATTATCATCAAGAACACGATAGCAGTTGATTCTTTCCCTTGACTCAGACTGGAAAGCCATTTCGGAAACGAACATGACTTTGCCACCAGGAAAATCCAAAATCTGCAACATCAACAGTCCTTAATGAATAAAAAGGAAGACGGACTTTTATAGTGATGCCAAGAATATAACTTAGTGAACTTCAGAAGTAACGTCTAAGAGGCTGATACCAAGCGTAGGCACGGGAACTTCACCGTGTCAGCAAATTTTGTTGTTGCTAGTTTCTTGACATCAATGACACCACTTCCATGTCCCCATGATGTGGCCTACTCCACGTGCACTATACTTATTATTAGGTAGCTCATAGTGTTTAACCAATGTTATTAATATCATCTAATTGTACTCTCCCTGATAGCTTCAATTGTTCCAACAAAGAAACGTCCCCGGTGTTTAAAATTCTCAACAGCAAAGAGATGATTCCAGTTGTTATGAACGCCAGGCTTCTTGGACTGCAATTTATCTATAGACCACAATTTCGTGATGCGGCCATCTGTAGGATCTGCAAGCCCTAATACATTTACTGCTTTGTTTTCATCATATTCTGTTTCTCAAGTTCTACACTAACAGTAACTCAAATCTTTATAGTCTAATTAAATATATATGTACAAAGAAAATGTATACCTATGCCATTGCATCTTGTTCCTGATAATTGTTCTTTGGCATGAATCTTCTCTTCATCCTTCAGTATATTTTTAAATAATTATCGTTAACAGTCTCACAAGAGCCATAACATTCATTATAATCACCTAATAAGACCTAATTACTCTATATAAGCAGTCCAACAGCCTTGATTTCTTGAGGAAATAACCATATAGTTTCATTCAGGTGAGAAGAAACGATGGGAACTGTTTCGTACTTAAACAAGAAATTCATCATAAATCTTTGATGGGAGGTTTATATCAGATAACCCAAGAGCCAAATTTCACATATTGTCCTAAAATTTACTACAAAAACACAGAAATAATCAAGAAAGGGTAATACAAATAACAGAAATAACCTGATCCTGATTGTTGAAGTCATCTAACCTAGAGTGCAAGTTAGAAGGCAAGATGACTACTTAATCGGTCAATATGAAGATTGTAGTAGACGGATCTACTGGTCTTTTCCAACAATTTTATGCACATATGTCCATCTTTATCTATCAAATAAGCATAGTAATGATGAAGTAAATCAAGCAATTTTTATCTTGGCAAAAAGGCATGATTGTCTGCATTTTTCACTACATTTTGAATTCAAGTTCCTATGGAGAAAGGAAGTGAAAATATAAGGTTTAAAAATATGCATATTTATAAAGAACTACTTGATGGTTTGCCCTTGTATCTGTTTTGGCAAATTGTTGTGTCCGACACCCCTGTCCAAGTTAGGACAGGACACTAACATCTCTGTCTCTGGATCATGTAGTACAGGGGTACAGGGGCTGCATTTAAATAAAGTAACAAGCATCCATTTACATCGAGTAACTATTTGTGAATAGTCTAGCATTCTTCTTGTAGGGGCTTTCCCCTCGGTGCCCAATTTCAACTCCAATTAAGAACAAGAAGAAATTAATGTTGTGCGATACGTAGTAGCTCACACATAAATAACCTTACAACGACGACGATAACAAGACAAAAATCGAACAATAGCAACAAGAACAAAAATGCAACAATATTAGACGTTGTTTGTTTAAGCTCGACCTACTTCATGGGGCAAGGAAAGAAATAACTTAGAAGAGAACCTTACAAGTATTAACACACATATACCATAAACCTCCCTCAACAAGATCTCTCCTTCTTCTACTTGATGACTTCTTTAATGGTCTCCAAGAACTCTCTTGCAAGCCTTTTTTTTCTTTCAAGCCAACCAACGTAGAACTCAAGGATACCCTTAAATAGGATTTTCAACCTTTCCAAAGTCGGGAGTAATCTGGACAATCGAAGCTAGTCCCTCAAATCTGAACCGTTCCCTTTTTCAGTCTAAACCCGAGACAAGCCGGCAGTATGTTGGCGATATACCGTCATTATACTTATCGAGCACAAAATTGTGTCCAACATTTGCTGGAATAAAAATGCACTTCATCAGTATGCTAGCAGGATACCGTCGTATGCCGCCCTAATACTTTTGGCTCTTTTAAGCTCCGTTCGTTACTTCGACTTCTCCTGGACTTCTCCGATTATTAGACAACACCCACAACATTCTATAGTTGAACATGAGCCGTGTGCAACAAACTCCACTTTGATTTGTCATTTAAGTAGCCATCTCATGAGAATGATGTTGATACTCCGTGCTCCTTTAAATATAGATCCCGCTTTAGTTTCCTCGCCACCAACATGACCTCTAGCTAGAACTGCAAAACTAACCACTACCAGTCTTGCACTAGAAAGTACAACCACCGACACGATATTTTCTCATAACTAAGAAACCGTCTCTGACACGATCTTTACCGAGAACTAGAAAATTGTCATGACCCTCCTACCTTGACAGAGAATCTTCTTCCAACTGGAGTACCTCAATGGAAGTCAAGGTAGACTTGAACTCCTGATAGGAATCACCATTGTTAGCATGTCCACTGGGTTTATACCTCACGTAGATGTATTTTGTCTGACTGTAGTATAATGAATTCCTTACAAGATAGAATCATGTTTTGACTGTCACAAAATACCGAAATATGTACCTTTTCGAACCCAAACTCACTAACGAGTCCTTAACACCATGACCTCCTTCGATGTCTCGACTGCCACCATGTATTTTGACTCCATAGTGAAAAATCTCATGGTATTATGAAGTGTCAACTTCCAACTATCTGAAGAGTTTGCAAGTGTGTATACAGTCCATGTTGATATTCAATTATCCAAGTCACCAACGTAATCAACATCCATATACCCCTGCAATTGGCTCGATCTGTATTATGACTTGTGAACAACAAACCGAGATCTTTATAGCCCTTACGATATCGAAGCATCCACTTTCAATCCCAATGAAGCATCCCTAAATTTGACATGTATCGACTCACCAAATAGACTGATCTATGTTACCCGGACTCTCCACTTTAAGGAGAAGTACCCGTGTCGACCCTTTAGGACATGGGTATGGGTATGGAATCCGTATCCGATCGTCCATGGTGACAATCGGATCCTTCATGGTGACAATCGAAAGACTGGTAGTGAAGTAGATAGTTTATTTTAATGTGGTAATGATGTAGATAGTTTATTTTAATGTCGTAATGGTGTAGATAGTTTATTTTAATATGGTAGACTGGTAATTAAGTAGTAGGGGAGCTGAAGGGACGGTCCCTTAGGGACTTATTCAACTAGTTGAGTAAAGTTTACTAGTAATTTATAATTACATGTTGTCTTTTTACGAAACCTTAGTCATATCCCCGTACCCATACCCATACCCAAAATTTTGATCCTTTTTAGCCGAATCCGTGTGTCCTTCAATTATGAGTTTGAAGGATCCGACTCTTGGATATGTACCCGTACCCGACATCCGTACTCGAGTCCAGGTAACATAGAGACTGATACGATAAATTGAGATGGGTGCACACCATAGCACATATCAACAATCACATCGCACTCGCATACAGAGCTCGAGATATCTTCTCCTTCGATTTTGGACAGTTCTTGAAGGATAACTTGAAATGACCAGCGATCTGGGTGCTTACCTATCTGGAGTCCTTCACGTTGAATCTCTCCAATATCCAAGTCACCAACGTAATCAATATCCATATACCCCTGCAATTGGCTCGATCTGTATTATGACTTGTGAACAACAAACCGAGATCTTTATAGCCCTTACGATATCGAAGCATCCACTTTCAATCCCAATGAAGCATCCCTAAATTTGACATGTATCGACTCACCAAATAGACTGATACGATAAATTGAGATGGGTGCACACCATAGCACATATCAACAATCACATCGCACTCGCATACAGAGCTCGAGATATCTTCTCGTTCGATTTTGGACAGTTCTTGAAGGATAACTTGAAATGACCAGCGATCTGGGTGCTCACCTATCTAGAGTCCTTCATGTTGAATCTCTCCAATACCTTCTCTATATTTTTTGGGGATAACAAAGGCTTTTCAGCCTTCCTCATTCGATGAATTTTTATCCCAAACAATTATTCATGCCCTACCTACATCATGTCAAATTCTGCACTCCATGAAGCTTTGAGTGCCCTTATCTCTGTCATACTCTTGGAAGCAAGCAACATGTCATCAACATATAAGAGAAGATATATCAACGGTCTATTCTTGAGCTTTCTTGAGTAGACGTAGTTGTCATACTTACATCAGAAGAAATTGGTCTTTAGCATAAACGAGTCGAATCACTTGTACCACTCTCAAGAAGTTTGCTTCAATCCATATAGAGATCGCTTGAGCTCATATACGAGACCTCCTTTTAGGCCTCCATAAAACTTTTGGGTTGCCTCACAAAGATCTTCTCTTCCATTCCGTTGTGCAGAAATACCATTTTAACATTCATTTTGTCATGCCCCGACTTCCATAAATATAAATTTTGGAGCGTGGTACATCTTCAGGCTACGCACTTATACGATACAACACGTGCCGTACTGCGATTGTCGCCTGTAAGGTCAGAGATAAAATATAGGTACAGGAAAAATTAACTAACTAATCACTTCCAAAATGTCATTATCCAAAATGTTACTACTTCCACTTCCAAGAGTTCCATAATTATACATCACAAATCCACTACTACGTCTTATCATTAATTACACAAGTCATATCCAATACTAAATCTTATCATTAACAAAAGTCTTCCAAGGATGCAGTCACTCGTAGAGATCCTTTTCAGCATACTGATCATCTGGAATCTCCTCCACACCTAGTGAACAAAACTAGGTCGTCAATACGACGAGCAAGCTCTCGGTCAATGAAAGAAAGTAAGGCAAGAAGAATAATGACGCCAAAATATAAAATAGAAGACATTCACCCAAATATCTTGAACATCAACTAGAGTAAATGATACAGTCAGGTGCCAGAGTCGAGTAAGGTCCGAAGATGTGATTAAAACTAATAGAGCCAATACTAGACTTAATGAAAATGCATTATTTAGAGAAAACCCTTTGGATCACACACACCTAGTATCTCGGCAATAATCCCATTTGCCCGGGATCAGGATTATACTAAATGGGCGGTGCTTAGACTTTATCCGTCCCATTAGTATCAAGCATCACATATTTATGCGATATAAACTAATAACACCTGAATCATTTTCCGGTTTCCCAGAATCAAGTGTTAAAACAATTGTCGTATGACTTGAAATTTTCCAAGAATATCGGAACAAGCTACATTGGATATTATAGAGCCGAATTCGGGGATTCGGAATCCAATGGATACAGAAAATATGAAATAGGAAGTATGCTAAGCCACACTCCGACAGACCGGTCTGGCCAAACGAGTGCCGGTAAAAGGAACTGATCAGTTTTAAACTAGTAGTATTGCAATGAATTCGATGGCGTGATCCAACTAGCTTTCTCTTCCATCCCGATGCAACTACTCTAAGTGATCCATTTAATTATATCGAGCTCTAAATGCAACTTATCGTCATGTGATGGAATCACATGACAAAATATATAAATGGAAAAGAAGGAGAACCTAAAACTTTGTAAATTAGCTAACTCTGAAATTTCTAAGAATTTTCGGTAGAGTTTCCTTTGTTTTTCTTGAACCGAAAATTCTACAATAAGCACATATAACAACATTAAAAACCCGGGTACGCCGACCCCTTCGGTGGAGCAACCCTCAACACCGGAACCACGCAATATATTCAATTAACAAAAGAAAGTAACTTACAATCATTCACAAAGATGGATAAGTTCAAACAAGTATAGGTTCTAACTTTCATTTTCAAGTCAACAACAAGGATTAGAATATCTCTATTCAATATTGTTCGTTGGCATGAAAATTAAAGATTTTAAAGTAACATTCTCTTTACCAATAGAAAGGGCCTGTGCAAACATAGGAGATAATGTGGTTCGAAAATTGACAAGTTGTGCATTCATAACTTAATAATCCTATTATTACTTGAACACGCTAAGAATCACATTCACATTTTGTATAAACGGAAACTTTGTTAAAAGATACAACTTAAGTAGCGAAAATATAAATTTGTGTCTTTATACTTCTCTAACTCACACGTTATATATATATGTATATATCCATAGGTATGTTGTAAGTCCTTTCTAACATAGCCTTTAGTTTGGATATTCAATACATATATATATATATTTTCAATTCACAACAAGCTCTAGGTTGGAACGATATAAACCATAGACATAGAAATATCGAAGTTCTCTACTAAAAATTATATTGATACCATTCAAAATAATTTATACAAGTACACTACTTGCTTGAGGAAAAATCTTAATTTAACCTACAACAAGTTTCCACATATTCTAGATTTTGTAGTCTTACAAAAGAGTATATATATATATATATATATATATATATATATATATATATATATATATATATATATATATATATAAGGATACGTATATATATTCATATATATATATATATATTTTAAGGTATCAAGGTTAGTGATAAAACCATTTTCTAGACATAGCCTCTAATGATATTTATAAACCATGCTATTGTGATCAACAATTTAATTATTAGCTCTCCTTAACAAGTATTATTTCACTTAGAGGCACACACACACACATATATATAAAATGTGTCCAAACTATGATGTTCAAAATTTTACTACAGTTAATTACTTCTTGACACATCCAAAGATTTTCCATATAACCTCAAACATGCATTAATGTCACTAGAACAACTACAAGTATAAATCTTGAAATATGAGAATTCAAAAAAAAAAATGAGAGGTTGAAGAATGGTAGAGAGCTTGCCTTGGGTTTTGAGAGTTTTTTTTTGGAACAATTAAAACTCCAAAATTTAACCCTACAATTTAGAAGCACAATTATTATATATATATATATATATATAATCAAGTTAGGATCAACTAAGGAAAGGAGTTTAGAAAAAGGGAAAGAAAAATAAAGGAATTAATACCTAATTCTTCTTCTTGGAAAATTTGTAGAAGAAAGGAAGTTGAAGGAAGAAGAAGAACGTGTTGGAGAGAGAAGAGAGAGAGAGAGTGAAAGGGGAGGGGGCCGGCCAAGTAGTGGAGAGGGGGGGGGGGAGTGTTGATATATTTTTTTTCTATTTCCTCCATTCCCTCCATGTTTGGCACATGACCATTCATGAAGCTTCCCAACCACCATCTAATAACAAGTGTCCCATAAAAATTGAAATTGCAAAATTGGTTGGAGGGTTTGGATGTAAAAGGGTTTATTATTGCATGATGCAATAATAAAAGTTTGGAGGGTTAAACTTACAAGTTGGTATTTCTATTTATAAAAAAAAAAGATATTATATATATATATATACATACATGGAAATTTATTCTTTGTAGAAAGAATTTATTTATTTATAGTAAAATTTTTTTTTTTCAAATAATGACACTCTATCCACCTTAATTAAATTCCGTCCTCGGAATTTAAGAAAACACACACAGGGTCGGGGAAAAAAAAAATAAGGTACCTTAATCGACGAAGAGGTATGGATATTGTTGCCGCATGTCGTCCTCCTTCTCCCACGTAGATTCGCCAGGGAAGTCCTTGTTCCATGAAACTCGAACCAAGGATACTGTCTTATTCTTGAGAACCTTCTGCGTTCGATCCATGATCTCTACCGGCTTCTGCTGTATGCGCAGAGTTGGACCCACTGTTATCTCAGAATGGTCAAGTATGTGTCTAGTATCTGGCACGTACTTTCTAAGTTGAGAAACATGGAAGACATTATGAACTCCTTCAAGTGAAGGTGGTAAGGCCAGTCGGTAAGCTACATCTCCGACTCTTTCCAAAACATCAAATGGACCTATAAACCTTGGGCTCAACTTCCCTCTTGTTCCAAATCTGATAGTTCCCCGGGTTGGTGAGATTTTTAGAAATACATGATCACCAGCTTTGAACTCGAGGATCCTTCTATGTTTATCTGCCCACATCTTATGTCTGTCTTGAGCAGCCTGAAGGTGACTTCGAATTGCCTTAACCTTGTCCATAGTTTGTGTAACCAGCTCTGGCCCCAACAGTTGACGCTCCCCTATGTCACTCCAACATATTGGAGATCGGCACTTCCTTCCATACAAAGCTTCAAATGGAGCCATCTTGATACTGGACTGGTAGCTATTGTTATAGGAGAATTCTATCAAATGAATATGATCATCCCAAGATCCCCCGAAGTCTAGGGTACACGTGTCACGTCCCAGAACCAGAACACTGGAGAGCGGGGGCAGACATAGCCAGCTACGTATAATGAAATGGGATCCACTCCATTATACGGTCACGGCTGTCTAGATATGTGAGGGTTTATCTACAAGCCATCAGTCTCTTAGGGTCAATAACAAGCCTAATGTCTCAATCACAAGCAAGTAAGTAGATGTTACAAGATGTAAGACCACCAAATATACAATAGTAAGGCGTCCCAAACATTACATATTCAGCTGATCATGAAGCTAGTCGTTACAAAATGTGAGGAATAGCAAGAGTTTTAGTCATACATGATCAACCCTAGGTTGCCAATCATGTTACAGCCCGTAGGCAGACAGTAAGTAAAAAAATACACGAGCTAACACTTGCTCGGCGGCTAAACGCCTCAAAAGAATAATTTTACAATGGAGTGGGAGAGCCAAAATAAACCCACTCGTTGCCAGGATTCCCTCTAGTGGTCACCATGTGGCTGGAAGGTCGGTAGATCCTCTGGTGCTGCTCCGAAATCTGGCCATACAAAACCAGCTGGGTCAGACCCCAGAAGAGCAAGTGCCACAAAGGAGACTTCACTTAGGAACTAAAACCAGCAATTAGCACAAGAGTAATATTTACATAAAAGACGGTAAAGAAAAGGCTTGATATTAAAAGAATAACAACAGCAAACCGAGTACGAAGAAACCATTCAAGTAGCCAGGTCACAACCCTTAAACCAAACAAGGACCGGGGTTGTAACCCTTCACCTGAATAGAACTCCGTCTCCAATCTAGTTGGTAAGGTAAAACGTATCAAGCATGACAAGTGATATACGATGAGATAACCATGGGACTATTCAGATAACTAGGTTACAACCCGTAAACCAAACAATGACCGAGGTTGTAACCCTTCGTCTGAACAGAACTTGATTTCTCCCACCATTTATCGGCAAGATAAAATATAAGAAATCAGGTCAAGTAACAATCTTGTACATGATCAAGACAAGACTAGACTGATTGAACTCCATCCAACAATCACGGCCAAGCAATGAGTACGGCTTGATACTTTAACTAACTAGGGTTATCACAAGCCTAGTTACTAGCAAGATGCAATGAGAATTCCAAGTCCGGTTACCGGTTTGTTACTACCTGAGTGATCCCAGCAAGAAAAGAAAAAGATAGCATGATATAGCAGACACACTGTAGTAAGATACATGTGTCCTAAGGTACCACACTCGACGGCGGACTGGAAGTGCGCTTATCTCGACGGATAGCAACAAATCCCATGTATATATATATATATATATGTCACCCCCGTTTCCCGTATTTCGTATTAATACTCGTAATCGGATTTTGGCATGTATTTTTATTTTTTTTTCTCGACTTGTGGAATTTTGGGTCTTCTCGTATTATGGGTTTTGGACCTGGCTTAGTTTTATTTTGTGGAAGAGAAAGATGGTTTGGTTTAATATGCATTGGAACACCTTAGCTAACCTCCACCCTCATTCCACCACAACCACCCTCATTAAATTCCCACCAACCTTTCTCTCTCTTCTATAATTTTCATTTATTTCTCCATCTTCTTCTTCCTCCTTCCTCCACCAACATCATAGGCAAGTGCACCTTGCCAACAAATAAGCACCACATTTTATTTGTCCATTAGCTAGATTAGGCCATGGAGAACAACATTAGAACTTGGCATTTTGTGATTTGGAGTCTCCATTGTTCTATATCTAAGTTTTAATTATTTTCGAATTTTCTTGATTTTGATCTATTAAACTTTAATTTTTGCTTGTTTTGAGGCTCCCATGTGGAAGAGAATTCAATTTTACACAATATAGAACCTTGAAAATCCTGATTTCGTTTTGATTTGGCCAAGTTATGAAGAATTGAATTTTGGTGTTCTTGAGAGTTTCCTCTCGGTTTGGAGAAGAAGAACCCCTCGGCCTGCGCTCTTTAGCGCAGGGCTGACTTGCGCTCAGCCCCCTGGGCTGAACCGCGCAGCCTTTCTCGGCCGGCGCTCTTTAGCGCTGGCTGACCAGCGCAGCTTGCCCCTTGGCGAACTGCGCACCCCTCGGCCGTGCGCCATCGGCCCATGCGCCTTCGGCCGTGCGCCATCGGCCCATGCGCCCTCGGCCGTGCGCCATCGGCCCATGCGCCTTCGGCCGTGCGCCATCGGCCCATGCGCCCTCGGCCGTGCGCCATCGGCCCATGCGCCTTCGGCCGTGCGCCTTCGGCTGTGCGCCATCGGCCCCTGCGCCCTCGACCGTGCGCCATCGGCCCATGCGACTTCGGCCGTGCGCCATCCATCCCCCGGCGCACTTGACCCCTGCGCCATCTATCCCCCGGCGCACTTGACCCCTGCGCCATCCGCCCCCTCTGCGCAATCCACTTGCCCATGATGGGTTGGTTTATTTCTTGGACTTGGCTTTTCTTTTGTGGGTTGGGTTTTAAGATCTTGTTCCACACAGCACGACTATCTTGACCCAACACCACCTGGCACGGTTTTCGATGATTTTGCTTATGACTAATGCGGTTTTTCTGATTCTGTGAAGTATGATTTTAGTACCTCTGATCTTCTTAATAATGACCCGATGGGGTACACACTTGACTTGTAACCTGTGATTCATGATTTATCTCGGTAACCAGATAACTTGATAGTGGCCCATGGCGGCGCACTCTTGACTCGTAACTTGACTTGACTTGATGCCGTTGCGATGGCTAAGTTGACTCTTGTAACTAACTCTGACACCGTGGGTGTTCCTGCTTGCTTGCTTGTGCAATCCACTTGTCTTGTCTTGCATCATGTCTAGGAGGTGACTTCCTGGGTACCACGGCCAGGGATTCGTGCTAATATGGATTAGGCTAATGATTAGATCAAACTAGAACATGGAGAATTTCCAGTCACAGGCAATCTCGTTATCTGGGCACCTTAATTGGACTTGTAGCTTGCCGACGAGTAGAGCACATTTCCAGCACACTGTTACGTGTTGCACCCTCTAAGTCACCTAAGGGTATATCATCTCCTGGGCGATGTACCCAACCATACTCTCAACCCGCGGAAGGATAACTAGATAGTCTGCAGGGCTTGGGACTGGAAAATTCTCACTGCATCTTGTTAGTAATTAGGCCTGTGATAACCCTAGTTAGATGAAGTAGTAAGCCGTAGTAATTGCTTGGCCGCTTGTGAATGGATGTTGTCTAGTCCTGTCTAGTCTTGTCTAGTCCCTGTACCTGGTACTCCTGTACATGTTTGTTTTACTTGTCGTAACAATAAATGGATAGAGACAAGTGCTATTCAGGCGAAGGATTACAACCCCGGTCCTTGTTTGGTTTACGGGTTGTAATCTGGCTCCCGGAGTAGTCCCATGTCCCTAGTCGTTTATTGTCCTGCTGTACTTTTATTGCTTGTACTTTTCCATTTTCTTATGTTCTGATATGCTGGCTTTTGTTCTTATTTTGTGGCTTCCTTTGTGGCACTTGCTCTTTCTGGGGTTTGACCCAGCTGGTTTTGTGTGGCCAGATTTCGGAGCAGTACCCGAGGATCTACCGAACCTCCAGCCCGATGGTGGCGACTAGAAGGAACCCGGGCTACGAGTGGGTTTTTCATTTTGTTTCGCTCACTCTATTGTAAAATTATTCTTTTGAGGCGTTTAGCCGACGAGCACCTGTTAGCTCGATGCACATTTACTTACTGTCTGCCTACGGACTGTAACATGATTAACAAATCCTAGGGTTGATCATGTATGACTTAACTCTTGCTAGTCCTTGCATTTTGTATGACTAGCTTCATGATCAGCTGAATATGTAATATTTGGGACGCCTTTTATTGTATATTTGGTGGTACATCTTGCAATTATATTATTTGTTTATGATTGAGACAATAGGCTTGACCTTAAGAGACTGTTGGCTTGTAGTAAACTCTCATATCTAGACAGCCGTGGCCGTATATCGAGGTGGATTTCATTTCAATATACGTAGCTGGCTATGTACGCCCCCGTTCTCCAGTATTCTGGTTCTGGGGCGTGACATGGTTTAAGTGGTGGCCCATGCAGGTCTTGGTATTCAAGATATGTGAGGGTTTACCGATAGATGTCTCAATCAGTACTCATCTTTGATCTCCATTCATATCCTCTGAATCTCTGGATTTTTGCCCTGATCATATGCTTGTATCGTTGAATCTGTCCTGGCCCTTCCTTATTGTTTTTCCTGTGTCGTCTTCTTCAGCGGTACTGTACCTGACCCCGCCGATCAGCAAGGTGGAGCACTTCCCGGGGACCAGCAGCCCGGAGATCAAGTCCAGCATTCCGGAGTAGCCTCCAGAGTTGTACCTCCGGGAGGAGAACCCCCAGTTTGGCCCGTCCAGCCTGCAGAGCCTGACGATGGCACCTTGGTAGGTCTCATCAGGACCTTGATAGCTTCCCAGGACCGTCGAGGAGACGCCTTGCACCAGGTAGTGGCGGATGCTTTGACCAGAGGCGGTCATCCAGGGAACAGCGCGGCCAACAGCTTCAAGCGCTTGAACCCTCCATTCTTCGACGACAGCGAAGATGCGATTGCCGCGGACGCTTGGCTTCAGGATACCGAGGTCATTCTAGAAGCAGCCAGGACACCTGAGAATGAGAAGGTGGCGGTGGTACGCCTACAGTTGCTGGACTTGGCTCGCAGTTGGTGGGCAGCGCAAGCCATGGGATTAGTGGCACCCATTGCTTGGGCAGTGTTTAGAGAAAGATTCCAGACGAAGTATTTTGATGCTGTAGCTCGGTACGACCTACAGACGAGATTTACCAACTTGAAGCAAGGAGGCAGAACGGTCGACGGTTATGCATCTGAGTTTTCTAGACTCAGTAGGTTTGCCCCCACCTTGGTGGTAACCGAGTTTGATAGGGCCCAGCGGTTCCAGCAAGGATTGCATTTGGAGATCTTGTTGGCAGTTGAACAGTTCGAGCACCAGACGTTCGATGCGGTTTTGAGAGCCGCTAGGAGGCATGAGTACACCTCCCAGAGGATCGTAGATAGGACCGGAGGTAGGAAGCGGTCCCACAGTCAGATGCACCAATCATCAGCTCCAGCCCCGGCAGCTAGGAGTTTGACCATTGGAACTCCGAGGCGGGCGGCCTCAGTGACGTCGGTTCAGCATTCAACTTCGACGTACCCACAGCAGCAGAAGCAGAAGCAGACTTCCACGATGGGATGTTCTCATTGTGGGAAGCCAGGCCATGTAGTGGCGGATTGTCGTAGGGCGCAAGGATTGTGCCTGGCTTGTGGAGCGGCAGATCACAAGATAGGAGCCTGCCCGAATAGGGGTAGTTCGTCCTCTTCTAACCTAACCAGTCCATCGGTTAGGGGACCAGCACCTATGCAGCAGCAGCAGTACCCGAGGCCCTTGTTGTCTCAGGCCCAGGCATTTCATCAGCAGAACCAGCAGCAGTACACCCAAGCCCAAGTGCAGAGTAGGCAGAGAGGTTTCCAGCAGAGGGGACCCGCAGCTAGAGGACAAGGTCAGGCCATGATGATGGCTATGGAACAAGAAGTTGCACCAGGTGAGGTAGTGGCAGGTACTATTCTCGTCAACTCCTCTCCAGCATTGGCATTATTTGATTCTGGTGCATCGCATTCATTCATGTCTGCACGATTCGCGACACGGATAGGATTGGAGCCCGAGTCATTATCAGTGAGGCTTAATATACTTACTGGTAATGGTCTTGTGGGAGTAGATCGAGTGTTTTCCTCGTGTCGGATAGTAGTTAGCGGTAGAGAGTTCCCCGCTAGATTTATAGAGTTCCCTATGACAGACTATGATGTAGTCTTAGACATGGATTGGTTGAGGAACCAGTATGCTAGGATAGACTGCCATGCTGGCAGGGTGGTCTTTAGTATTCCAGGCGAGCCAGAGTTTTCATTTTCCAGAAGCGCGGTAGAACCATCTTTCCCAGTATTGCGGATGGCAGTAGCAGCAGTGCAGTTACCCAGGATAGTTGAAGAGTTTCCAGATATCTTCCCAGAGGAACTTCCAGGAATGCCGCCAGAACGGGAGATCGAGTTCACTATAGACTTGATCCCCGGGACAGCACCAGTATCAGAGAGTCTACAAGATGGCGCCTTCAGAGTTGGAGATTTTGTACAAGATGATTGAAGAATTAAGGACCAAGGGATTCATTCGTGCAAGTGGATCGCCTTGGGGAGCCCCGATGCTTCTTGTGAAAAAGAAGGATGGTACGTCCAGGTTATGTGTAGATTATCGTACCTTGAACTCAGTGACAATCAAGAACAGATACCCTCTCCCGAGGATAGATGACTTGTTTGACCAACTCAGAGGGGCTTCAGTATTTTCGAAGATAGACTTGCAGTCAGGATACCACCAGATCAGAGTCAGAGAGCAGGACATCCCGAAGACATCGTTTAGATCGAGGTATGGGCATTGGGAGTTCCTTGTTATGCCCTTTGGAGCGACCAATGCGCCAGCCGTATTCATGGACCTCATGAATCGCATTTTCATGCCTTACTTGGATCAGTTCGTGATCGTGTTCCTAGATGATATCCTGGTCTACAGCAAGAGCGAGGCAGAGCATGAGCAGCATCTCAGAATCGTCCTTCAGACGCTTAGAGAGCATCAGTTGTACGCCAAGTTAAGTAAATGTGAGTTCTGGCTCGATCGCATTTCGTACTTGGGTCACATCATTACTTGAGGAGGAGTGGAAGTGGATCCCCAGAAGATTGTGGCTATCGAGTCATGGCCAGTACCTAGTTCAGCGGCAGAGGTTCGCAGCTTTCTTGGATTAGCCGGCTACTACCGACGGTTTGTTTCAGATTTTGCTAGGATTTCGGCGCCGATGACCCAGTTGACCCGCAAGGATGTGCAGTTTGCTTGGACAGCAGAATGCCAGGAATCATTTGAGAAGTTGAAGCGAGGTTTGATAACGGCTCCCATTCTCACACTTCCAGATGGGACCGGAGGATTCACAGTTTATTGCGACGCTTCAGGCAGAGGATTGGGGTGTGTCTTGATGCAGCATGGGAAGGTAATGTCTTATGCATCACGTCAACTTCGTGATCATGAGAAAAATTATCCGACCCACGACTTGGAACTGGCAGCAGTAGTGTTTGCACTTAAGCTTTGGCGGCACTACTTGTATGGAGATAGAGTGGAGATATTTACGGATCACAAGAGCCTGAAGTATGTTTTCACCCAGAAGGACCTTAATATGCGGCAGAGAAGATGGCTCGAGCTACTGGTGGATTACGATGTGGATTTGCAGTATCACCCAGGGAAGGCCAACGTTGTAGCAGATGCATTGAGCAGGAGAGCCGGAGTTTACTTCCTAACGGCGCAACCAGAGTTATTGGCAGATCTTCAGAAGATGGGAATTGAAGTGGTTCTTCCTACCAATGTGGCATTGATGGCCAGTCTACAGGTTCAGTCCAGCATAGTTGAGAGGATCCGGATGGCGCAATCAACAGATTCCAAGATTCAGCGGCTCAGAGCAGAGTGTGAGGCAGGAAGAAGACCAGAGTTGTGCATTCATGAAGATGGTACACTTCGGCACGGCACTCGTCTTTGTGTACCCAGTGGAGATATCAGACAGGAGGTCATGGCAGAAGCTCACAGTTCACAGTATTCTATTCATCCCGGTGGCACGAAGATGTACCGTGATATTCATCAGCATTTCTGGTGTAATGGCATGAAGAGGGAGATAGCCCGGTTTGTCTCTCGGTGTTTGGTTTGCCAGCAGGTTAAAGCTGAACATCAGAGGCCCGCTGGACTTCTTCAGCCCTTGCCGATTCCAGAATGGAAATGGGAGCATGTGACCATAGATTTTGTGACTGGATTGCCTAGATCCCCAGCTGGTAGAGATGCTATCTGGGTTATAGTCGACAGGCTCACGAAGGTGGCTCATTTTCTCCCATTCAGAGTTGGGCAGTCTACAGCTCAGCTAGCAGAGATGTACCTCAGGCAGATTGTCAGGCTTCATGGGGTGCCGGTCAGCATCACCTCGGACAGGGATTCAAGATTCACATCGCACTTTTGGCGTAGCCTGCAAGAGAGTTTGGAAACTCGTCTCCAGTTCAGTTCGACATATCATCCGCAGACAGATGGTCAGTCGGAGCGTACAATCCAGACCCTTGAAGACATGTTGAGATCTTGTACACTTGACTTCGGTGGTTCGTGGGAAGATCACCTGCACCTGGTGGAGTTCTCGTACAACAATAGTTTCCAGGCCAGCATCCAGATGGCACCATTCGAGGCACTGTATGGTAGGAAGTGCAGATCCCCGCTAGCATGGGACGATGTCGGAGAAAGGCAGATGCTCGGTCCAGAAATGATTGCCCAGACAGTTGAAGTAGTCAAAAGAGTCCGGGACCATCTTCGAGTTGCCCAAGATCGCCAGCGACATTGGGCCGATGCCCATCGGCGTCCCTTAGAGTTTGCTATCGGCGACCATGTATTCCTTAGGATCTCGCCTAACCGCGGCGTCATTCGTTTTGGCGTGCGGGGAAAGCTTAGTCCTAGGTATATAGGGCCGTTCGATATCCTGGAGCGAGTAGGAGATGTATCCTATCGTCTTGCTCTTCCGCCGTCGCTAAGTGAGGTGCATGATGTATTCCATGTGTCCCAATTACGACGGTATATCCCGGACCCGAGCCATATCCTAGACCATTCGAAATTGGTTGTTGGTACCAACCTTTCGTATGAGGAGAGGCCCGTGTCTATATTGGACCGGAGAGAGAAGATACTCAAGAACAAGACTATTAGTTTAGTCCGTGTTGCTTGGGGTCATCACTCTCTAGGTGAGTCAACGTGGGAGCGTGAGGACGACATCCGATCGCGATATCCCGATTTGTTTGACTAGTAAGGTATAATGTCTTTCTTATGCCTTATGCTTTCCATCCCTTGCTTGCATGTATGATTGTATGATTGAACTGCTTAGCGTAGAATGTTGGTGCTTAGTGTAACTTGCCGTGGCAGTCTCTAGCTCCTTGATTAAATTCCGAGGACGGAATTCTTTTAAGGTGGGTAGAGTTGTCACCCCCGTTTTCCGTATTTCGTATTAATACTCGTAATCGGATTTTGGCATGTATTTTTATTTTTATTTCTCGACTTGTGAAATTTTGGGTCTTCTCGTATTATGGGTTTTGGACCTGGCTTGGTTTTATTTTGTGGAAGAGAAAGATGGTTTGGTTTAATATGCATTGGAACACCTTAGCTAACCTCCACCCTCATTCCACCACAACCACCCTCATTAAATTCCCACCAACCTTTCTCTCTCTTCCATAATTTCCATTTATTTCTCCATCTTCTTCTTCCTCCTTCCTCCACCAACACCATAGGCAAGTGCACCTTGCCAACAAATAAGCACCATATTTTATTTGTCCATTAGCTAGATTAGGCCATGGAGAACAACATTAGAACTTGGCATTTTGTGATTTGGAGTCTCCATTGTTCTAGATCTAAGTTTTAATTATTTTCGGATTTTCTTGATTTTGATCTATTAAACTTTGATTTTTGCTTGTTTTGAGGCTCCCATGTGGAAGAGAATTCAATTTTACACAAGATAGAACCTTGAAAATCCTGATTTCGTTTTGATTTGGCCAAGTTATGAAGAATTGAATTTTGGTGTTCTTGAGAGTTTCCTCTCGGTTTGGAGAAGAAGACCCCCTCGGCCTGCGCTCTTTAGCGCAGGGCTGACATTCGCTCAGCCTCCTGGGCTGAATCGCGCAGCCTTCCTCGGCCGGCGCTCTTTAGCGCTGGCTGACCAGCGCAGCTTGCCCCTTGGCGAACTGCGCACCCCTCGGCCGAGCGCCATCAGCCCGTGCGCCTTCGGCCGTGCGCCATCGGCCCATGCGCCCTCGGCCCATGCGCCTTCGGCCGTGCGCCATCGGCCCATGAGCCCTCGGCCGTGCGCCATCGGCCCATGCGCCTTCGGTCGTGCGCCATCCATCCCCCGGCGCACTTGACCCCTGCGCCATCCATCCCCCGGCGCACTTGACCCTGGCGCCATCCATCCCCCGGCGCACTTGACCCCTGCGCCATCCATCCCCCGGCGCACTTGACCCCTGCGCCATCCGCCCCCTCTGCGCAACCCACTTGCCCATGATGGGTTGGTTTATTTCTTGGACTTGGCTTTTCTTTTGTGGGTTGGGTTTTGAGATCTTGTTCCACACAGCACGACTATCTTGACCCAACACGACCTGACACGGTTTTCGATGATTTTGCTTATGACTATTGCGGTTTTCCTGATTCTGTGAAGTATGATTTTAGTACCTCTGATCTTCTTAATAATGACCCGATGGGGTACACACTTGACTTGTAACCTGTGATTCATGATTTATCTCGGTAACCAGATAACTTGATAGTGGCCCATGGCGGCACACTCTTGACTCATAACTTGACTTGATGCCGTTGCGATGGCTAACTTGACTCTTGTAACTAACTCTGACACCGTGGGTGTTCCTGCTTGCTTACTTGTGCAATCCACTTGTCTTATCTTGCATCATGTCTAGGACGTGACTTCCTGGGTACCACGGCCAGGGATTCGCGCTAATATGGATTAGGCTAATGATTAGATCAAACTAGAACATGGAGAATTTCCAGTCACAGGCAATCTCGTTATCTGGGCGCCTTAATTGGACTTGTTGTTTGCCGACGAGTAGAGCACATTTCCAGCACACTGTTACGTGCTGCACCCTCTAAGTCACCTAAGGGTATATCGTCTCCTGGACGATGTACCCAACCATACTCTCAACCCGCGGAAGGATAACTAGATAGTCTGCAGGGCTTGGGACTGGGAAATTCTCATTGCATCTTGTTAGTAATTAGGCCTGTGATAACCCTAGTTAGATGAAGTAGTAAGCCGTAGTAATTGCTTGGCCGCTTGTGAATGGATGTTGTCTAGCCCTGTCTAGTCCCTGTACCTGGTACTCCTGTACATGTTTGTTTTACTTGTCGTAACAATAAATGGATAGAGACAAGTGCTATTCAGGCGAAGGATTACAACCCCGGTCCTTGTTTGGTTTACGGGTTGTAATCTGGCTCCCGGAGTAGTCTCATGTCCCTAGTCGTTTATTGTCCTGATGTACTTTTATTGCTTGTACTTTTCCATTTTCTTATGTTCTGATATGCTGGCTTTTGTTCTTATTTTGTGGCTTCCTTTGTGGCACTTGCTCTTTCTGGGGTTTGACCCAGCTGGTTTTGTGTGGCCAGATTTCGGAGCAGCACCCGAGGATCTACCGAACCTCCAGCCCGATGGTGGCGACTAGAAGGAACCCGGGCTACGAGTGGGTTTTCCATTTTGTTTCGCTCACTCTATTGTAAAATTATTCTTTTGAGGCGTTTAGCCGACGAGCACCTGTTAGCTCGATGCACATTTACTTACTATCTGCCTACGGGCTGTAACATGATTAACCTAGGGTTGATCATGTATGACTTAACTCTTGCTAGTCCTCGCATTTTGTATGACTAGCTTCATGATCAGCTGAATATGTAATATTGGGGACGCCTTTTATTGTATATTTGGTGGTCTAACATCTTGCAATTATATTATTTGTTTGTGATTGAGACAATAGGCTCGACCTTAAGAGACTGTTGGCTTGTAGTAAACCCTCATATCTAGACAGCCGTGACCGTATAGCGAGGTGGATTTCATTTCAATATACGTAGCTGGCTATGTACGCCCCCGCTCTCCAGTATTCTGGTTCTGGGGCGTGACAATATATAAGGCCGGGACTAAAGGGGCAACAGGTAACTGGAAAATTCTCTATGAACTATTTGATCAATCTAATCATTAACCTAGCCAGATTCAGTATGAATCCCTGACCGTGGTACTCAGGGATCATGCCCTAGACATGATGCAAAACACAACCGGACTAGTAGTTTATACAAGCACAATCATCCACGGTGTCCAGGCCAATGAATTGATTTGTCAAGAGTGCGCCACGACGGGCCACTATCATCATCATTATTACTTATCAAGAGTGCACCACGACGGGCCACTATCAAGCATTGTCAGGGTACTTGTCAAGAGTGCACCACTACGGGTCACTGTCGTGTCAAGTATAGCAGGTCAAGTTATCAGGTCAAGTTATCATGGCAGGAGTGCACCACAGCGGGCCACTATCAAGCATGTCAGTTCTAGGTCACACCATGCCAGGTACAATTGTCATTTCAATCATGTCAATCAAATCGGGATTATCAAGTTCGGGACAAAAGGCGTAAGGATATAAAATGGGCGTAAAAATATACAATAGGGTAAGGTGAATGTTATAGGAACTCAAGTTACACAGGGCGTTACAAGTATGGGTTAATAACGACATTAAATAATAAAATACAAGCCAGGGAAGGAGCCATGCGGCTCGAGCATAGGCGGCCAAGAATGATCTCATGCGGCCGAGGAGGAAGCGGCCCATGCGGCTGGAGGAGACTCGGGTCTAAGGGAATGCATGCGGCTTAGGGGAGTTCAGGGTCATGCAGCGGAGTATCATGCGGCCAGAGGGAAGTAAGCTTCATGCGGCTGGGGGAAAGGAGTCCATGCGGGTCGGGGTTAAGAGCCCATGTGGCTCGGAACAAGAGCAGCTTATGCGGCTAGCGGAGAAGCTGTGTGTATGCGGCAGGCCATCAATCAGGTATATGCGGCCAGGAAGGGGGAGAGGCGCATGCGACTAAGTCATAACATTCATGTGGCTGAGAAGTGGATTCTCATGCGGCCGAGGAGGGAGCAGCCCATGCGGCTGGATGATCACGAGCATATGCGGCTAGATATATAAGGTCTTCATGCAGCCGAGGAGCAAGGTCTTATGCGGCTGGACGAGCCATGCGCTTATGCGGCCAGGAGATGAAGGGGGTGCATGCGGCTCAGTCAGAGCATTCATGCGGCTGGGAAGAAGCGGGGTCCCATGCGGCCAGAGGGAAGGGCGCATGCGGCTAAGGGTAGAGCCTCATGCGGCTAAAGAAGTGCAGAGTATTATGCGGCTGGAGATTTAGCGAGTTATGCGGCTAGATGAATTCGACCCTCATGCGGCTTTAAGTACTTCCAGTCATGCGGCTGAATAGAACACTTGCCGCATGAAATATTCATGCGGTCAAGTCAAGCACAGTTCATCTTCTCCAAAATTCTGAGAAGAAGAACACCATGAGAGCCAAGTTCTCAAGCTCCATAACTTCATCATCCGGAGCCCAAATCCGAACTTCCATAGGTCAAAATGGGGCAAAATGAAATGCTCTACAACATGGAACTATCAAAACTCAGGAACAACAAGATTAAGTAGATTAAAACTCAAGAAATCCAAAAATAAAATAAACTTAGATCTACAAGAATCTAGCCATGGAAAGTGGAAATGCCAAGTATTAAAGTAAGTTAAAATGCTGTAAGGAAGAGAATGAAGCAATAAAATTGGAGTTCCTCCATGAAGCAAGTTGCACTTGCCTAAACCTCCCTCTCTCTCTCTCTGGTAGGTGAAGAAGTAATGGAGGAAAGAAGAAGAGTAATGAAGAGAGAAAGAAGAATGGGTAATAAATACTAAAGGTGGTGGTAGGTAGGGGGTTCACCCCTTGGTCCATGATGAACCAAAGCAATCCCAAATCGAACCAAGCCAACCCGAACCAAGAATAAACCAAGCCAAGAAGGAAAAGCTAGGCAAAGAAATCATGCAACACAAGATAAAATACGTACACGTATTCCAAAAATACGTAATACGAACCACAAGCATTACAACATGCCCTCAACATATCTTCCAGGATCTGAATCGTTCTCTCGGACTGACCATCGGTCTGTGGATGGTAAGCTGAAATGAACTTTAGGTGAGTGCCGAGACTATTTTGCAAACTTTTCCAAAATTTGGAGGTAAACCGAGTATCTCTGTCTGAGACGATACTCACTGGTACTCCGTACTGACTAACAATATTCTTCATATACATATCTGCTAGGAGTTCGGTAGATTGACCGACTCGAAATGGCAGAAACTTTGCAGACTTTGTTAGTCTATCCACAATCACCCAAATAGCATTGTTACTTCTTTTTGTTCTTGGTAGTCCAGATACAAAATCCATCGTTATGTGTTCCCACTTCCACTCAGGTATAGGTAAAGGTTGTAGAAGTCCAGCGGTCCTTTGATGTTCAGCCTTTACTTGTTCACATATTAAACACTTTGAGACAAATTTGGCGATCTCGTGCTTCATCCCGTGCCACTAGAAATTCTGCTTCAGATCCTGGTACATTTTTGTACTCCCAGGATGAATGGAGTATTGTGAGCTGTGAGCTTCAGACATCACCTCTGTCCTGAGTTCTCCACTAGGTACACATAAACGACTTCCAAATCTTAAGGAACCATCTGGATGCTTAACCAAACCAGTTTGTAACCCAGATTCAGTTTGTTTCCATAGCTTCTGCAGTTTTACATCATCCTTTTGAGCCTCTTTAATTCTTTCGATTAAAGATGATTGCAGCTCCAAACTTGCCCAGACTCCATCTGCCACTGGGTCGATTACTTCGATCCCCATCTTTCTTAGATCTTCCAATATTTCCTTGGGTGTGTTCAGGAAGAAAGCTACTGGTCTTCTGCTCAAGGCGTCAGCCACCTTATTTGCTTTGCCCGGATGATATTCCAATTTCATGTCGAAGTCTTTAAGCAGTTCTAACCATCTCCGTTGTCTCATGTTCAATTCCTTTTGAGTGAATACATATTTCAAGCTCTTATGATCTGTATATATATTAATTTGTTCACCGTATAAATAGTGTCTCCAAAGCTTCAAAGCGAAGACAACGGCTGCTAATTCCAGATCATGAGTTGGATAGTTCCTTTCATGAGTTTTCAATTGACGAGAAGCATAAGCGATTACCCTTCCATGCTGCATCAGGACACAGCCTAGTCCTTTTCCAGAAGCATCGCTATAGATTTCATAACCTCCCGAGCCTGAAGGTAAGGCTAACACTGGTGCTGTAATAAGTCGCTCCTTCAGTTCTTCAAATGCAGCTTGGCATTTATCAGTCCAAATAAACTTTTCATCCTTCCGAGTCAATCGAGTGAGTGGCTCGGCAATTCTGGAAAAATTCTCCACAAATCTTCTATAATATCCAGCTAGTCCGATAAAGCTTCGAATTTCCGTAACATTCTTGGGAGTAGGCCATGATTTTACAGCTTCTATCTTTTTGGGATCCACCGATATTCCTTCTCCGCTAACTATATGTCCCAGGAAAGAAATTTGGTCCAACCAGAATTCGCACTTGCTTAACTTACCATACAGTAGAGTTTCAAGTACTATTCTCAAATGTTCTTCGTGTTCCTTCTCATTCTTTGAATAGACTAATATATCATCAATAAACACTATTACAAATTTGTCCAAGTATTTATAAAATACTCTATTCATCAGATCCATAAATATAGCCGGAGCATCATTATTTGAAAAAAAAAATTACTATAAATAAATAAATTCTTTCTACAAAGAATAAATTTCCATGTATATATATATATATATATATATATATATATATATATATATATATATATATATAGAATATCTTTTTTTTTATAAATAGAAATACCAACTTGTAAGTTTAACCCCCCAAACTTTTATTATTGTATCATGCAATAATAAACCCTTTTACATCCAAACCCTCCAACCAACTTTGCAATTTCAATTTTTATGGGACACTTGTCATTAGATGGTGGTTGGGAAGCTTCATGAATGGCCATGTGTCAAACATAGAGGGAATGGAGGAAAGAGAAAAAAAAAATATATCAACACTCCCCCCCTCTCCACTACTTGGCCGGCCCCCTCCCCTTTCACTCTCTCTCTCTCTCTCCTCTCTCCTCTCTCCTCTCTCCAACACCTTCTTCTTCTTCCTTCAACTTCCTTTCTTCTACAAATTTTCCAAGAAGAAGAATTAGGTATTAATTCCTTTATTTTTCTTTCCCTTTTTCTAAACTCCTTTCCTTAGTTGATCCTAACTTGATTTTATATATATATATATATATATATATATATATATATATATATATATATATATATATTGTGCTTCTAAATTGTAGGGTTAAATTTTGGAGTTTTAATTGTTCCAAAAAAAAAAATCTCTCAAAACCCAAGGCAAGCTCTCTACCATTCTTCAACCTCTCATTTTTTTTTTATTATTTTTGAATTCTCATATTTCAAGATTTATACTTGTAGTTGTTCTAGTGACATTAATGCATGTTTGAGGTTATATGAAAAATCTTTGGATGTGTCAAGAAGTAATTAACTGTAGTAAAATTTTAAACATCATAGTTTGGACACATTTTATATATATGTGTGTGTGTGTGCCTCTAAGTGAAATAATACTTGTTAAGGAGAGCTAATAATTAAATTGTTGATCACAATAGCATGGTTTACTATGTAGTAAATATCCTTAGAGGCTATGTCTAGAAAATGGTTTTATCACTAACCTTGATACCTTAAAATATATATATATATATATATATATATATATATATATATATATATATATATATATGAATATATATACGTATCCTTATATATATATATATATTCATATATATATATATATATATATATATATATATATATATATATATATATATACTCTTTTTTGTAGATGACCTCTAACCTAGTGGTTAAGAGAGATGCATGCGGTCCGAGTGGTCAGGAGTTCGAATCCCAGTGGGAGCGATTCCGAAAACTAATTACCCTTGCTTCAAAAAAAATATATATACTCTTTTGTAAAACTACAAAATCTAGAATATGTGGAAGCTTGTTGTAGGTTAAATTAAGATTTTCCCTCAAGCAAGTAGTGTACTTGTATAAATTATTTTGAATGGTATCAATATAATTTTTAGTAGAGAACTTCGATATTTCTATGTCCATGGTTTATATCGTTCCAACCTAGAGCTTGTTGTGAATTGAAAATATATATATATATATATATATGTATTGAATATCCAAACTAAAGGCTATGTTAGAAAGGACTTACAACATACCTATGGATATACATATATATATATATATAACGTGTGAGTTAGAGAAGTATAAAGACACAAATTTATATTTTCGCTACTTAAGTTGTATCTTTTAACAAAGTTTCCGTTTATACAAAATGTGAATGTGATTATTAGCGTGTTCAAGTAATAATAGAATTATTAAGTTATGAATACACAACTTGTCAATTTTCGAACCACATTATCCCCTATGTTTGCACAGGCCCTTTCTATTGGTAAAGAGATTGTTACTTTAAAATCCTTAATTTTTATGCCAACGAACAATATTGAATAGAGATATTCTAATCCTTGTTGTTGACTTGAAAATGAAAGTTAGAACCTATACTTGTTTGAACTTATCCATCGTTGTGAAAGATTGTAAGTTACTTTCTTTTGTTAATTGAATATATTGCGTGATTTCGGTGTTGAGGGTTGCTCCACCGAAGGGGTCGGCGTACCCGGGTTTTTTATGTTGTTATATGTGCTTATTGTAGAATTTCCGGTTCAAGAAAAACAAAGGAAACTCTGCCGAAAATTCTTAGAAATTTCAGAGTTAGCTAATTTACAAAGTTTTAGATTCTCCTTCTTTCCCATTTATATATTCTGTCATGTGATTCCATCACATGACGATAAGTTGCATTTAGAGCTCGATATAATTAAATGGATCACTTAGAGTAGTTGCATCTAGGGGTGGCGATTTTGCCCTCATACCCTCTACCCTAGCCGGGTACCCTGTACCCTCAGGTGCCCACGGGTACCCTCTACCCTTCGAGGGCATGCCCTACCCTTACCCTCTTGGAATTAGGGTAGGATAAGGGTTTTATTCTGTTACCCTAGTGCAATTACCCGGGTACCCGCCCTACCCGCCCTACCCTCTACCCTGTAACCATACCCTGAACCCTACCCTACCCTGAATCACTACCCTATCCACTACCCGTTAACCCTAACCCTTTAAAACCCTCGACCCTACCCTTCTCCCAACCCGCTTTGTAATTTTGTATAGTCCCACTGCCATAGTATTACTACTACTTGTAGTTTTTTGTAATTAGTACTTAGGATTAGGAGAACTACATGGTGCTTGATCCTAAGGAGTCAGGTCTAGCCCCCTCCTTGGGTATGTAGGCAGCCCAGGTTCTACTATATAACTGGGTTCAGCGCCTTTAGTAAAAAAAAATATTCTCCCTGTTATTTCTTGTTAAGTTGTTATAATTTTTTAATGCTGTCAAAATCTGAAAAAAATGAAATGGAAAGAAAAAATAATCCCCCCTGTTTACTAGCAAAAAATTTGATTTTTAAAGTTAAAAAAATGAAATGGCAAGGGTAATACCCTTACCCTCCCTACCCTGACCCTCAGCTACCCTGTGAGGGTAAAGGACAAGGACGGGTAATGGGTATTGGTTTTTTGGAAGAGGGCTACCCTACCCTACCCTCATGACTCCCCTAGGGTATCAAAAAAAGGTCAATACCCTACCCTACCCTGCCCTCTTCCTGCCTTTACCCTACCCTACCCTACCCATCGCCAGCCCTAGTTGCATCGGGATGGGAGAGAAAGCTAGTTGGATCACACCATCGAATTCATTGCAATACTACTAGTTTAAAACTGATCAGTTCCTTTTACCGGCACTCGTTTGGCCAGACGGGTCTGTCGGGGTGTGGCTTAGCACACTTCCTGTTTCATATTTTCTGTATCCATTGGATTCTGAATCCCCGAATTCGGCTCTGTAATATCCAATGTAGCTTGTTCTGATATTCTTGGAAAATTCCAAGTCATACGACAATTGTTTTAACACTTGATTCTGGGAAACCGGAAAATGATTCAGGTGTTATTAGTTTATATCGCATAAATATGTGATGCTTGATACTAATGGGACGGATAAAGTCTAAGCACCGCCCATTTAGTATAATCCTGATCCCGGGCAAATGGGATTATTGCCGAGATACTAGGTGTGTGTGATCCAAAGGGTTTTCTCTAAATAATGCATTTTCATTAAGTCTAGTATTGGCTCTATTAGTTTTAATCACATCTTCGGACCTTACTCGACTCTGGCACCTGATTGTATCATTTACTCTAGTTGATGTTCAAGATATTTGGGTGAATGTCTTCTATTTTATATTTTGGCGTCATTATTCTTTTTGCCTTACTTTCTTTCCTTGACCGAGAGCTTGCTCGTCGTATTGACGACCTAGTTTTGTTCACTAGGTGTGGAGGAGATTCCAGATGATCAGTATGCTGAAAAGGATCTCTACGAGTGACTGCATCCTTGGAAGACTTTTGTTAATGATAAGATTTAGTATTGGATATTACTTGTGTAATTAATGATAAGACGTAGTAGTGGATTTGTGATGTATAATTATGGAACTCTTGGAAATGGAAGTAGTAACATTTTGGATAATGACATTTTGGAAGTGATTAGTTAGTTAATTTTTCCTGTACCTATAATTTATCTCTGACCTTACAGGCGACAATCGCAGTACGGCACGTGTTGTATTGTATAAGTGCGTAGCCTGGAGATGTACCACGCTCCAAAATTTATATTTATGGAAGTCGGGACGTGACACATTTACTCCAACTCCATATCATGAATCGCTACCAATGCCAATAACACCATAATAGATGTATGCTTGACCATATTAGGTGTCACGCCCCAGAACCAGAATACTGGAGAGCGGGGGCAGACATAGCCAGCTACGTATAACGGAATGGAATCCACCCCGCTATACGGTCACGGCTGTCTAGATATGTGAGGGTTTCACTACAATCCATCAGTCTCTTAAGGTCATAAAATAGCCTATTGTCTCAATCTCAACCAACTAATAATAATCACAAGATATTAGATCACCAAATATACAATTGTAAGGCGTCCCAAACATTACATATCCAGATGATCATGAAGCTAGTCGTACAAAATGTAAGGACTAGCAAGAGTTTAAGTCATACATGATCAACCTCGAGTTGCCAATCATGCTTACAGCCCGTAGACAGACAGTAAATAAAGTTGCAAACGAGCTAAACAGGTGCTCGTCGGCTAAACGCCTCACAAGAATATTTTTACAATAGAGCGGGAGAGCCAAAAATAACCCACTCGTTGCCAGGGTTCCGTCTAGTGGCCACCATCTGGTTGGAAGGTCGGTAGATCCTCTGGAGCTGCTCCGAAATCTGGCCACACAAAACCAGCTGGGTCAGACCCCAGAAAGAGCAAGTGCCACAAAGGAGGCTTCACTTAAGAACTAAAACCAGCAATCAGTACAAGATATAAATAATATAATAAAAGACAGGAAATATAAATAACTGGTAAAACTGGAAATAAGAAAAATATGCCAGGATGATATACGACGAGATAACCATGGAACTATTCAGATAGCTAGGTAACAACCCTTAAACCAAACAAGGACCGGGGTTGTAACCCTTCGTCTGAACGGAGCTTGGTTTCTCACCATTTATCGAGAAAATAAATACAAGCATGCTGGTCATGTAACAGTCTGGAACAAGATCAGGGCAAGACTAGACTTGTTAGGCTCCATCCAATCATTTCACGGCCAAGCAAGATCTACGGCTTGATACTTTAACTAACTAGGGTTATCACAGTCCTAGTTACTAACAAGATGCAGTGAGATTATTCCACAGCCACAAGCCCTGCAGACCATCCAGGCTACCCAGGTCGAAAGATTAGGGTTGAATTCAGGTGGGTACATCGTCCAGGAAACGCATGTACCCTTAAGTAGCTTGAAGGGTGCAACACATGGCAGTGTGCTGGAAATGTGCCCTACTCGACGGCAGGCTACAGATCCCAAGCGCGCCCAGGTAACGGGATTGCCTGTAGCTGGGAGATCTCTTCATGACTAATGTATTAATCTAGTTGTTAACCTTAGTCCATTTTAGTAGGTACTCCTGACCGTGGTACTCAGGAGTCCCATCCTAGACATGATGCAAGACAGGACTGGTTTATTTATACAAGCACAATCACCCACGGTGTCCAGGATGTTCATTCTTGTCAAGTCATGTCATGTCAGGTAGCCGTCGCAACAGCTTATCAAGATATAACATGTCAGGTTATCAGGTCAAGTGTACTTGTCAGGAGTGCGCCACGACGGGCCACTTATCAGGTCATTATGTCAGGAGTGCACCACTACGGGTCACTATCGTGTCAGGCTCAGGTATCATTTCTAACATATCAAGTAATTTTGGGAATTATCAAGTTCAGGTCAAAAGACGTAAGGATATAAAATGGACGTTAAATATCTAATAAAATATCAATATACAGGGCTATAAATCCAGGATAAGGAAAATAAAACCAAACTGACATGCTAATATAAGATCAAGTCTGCCAAAGGCCATACGTTCAGGTAGGCATACGCTCAGGTAAGCATACGCTCCCAAAAGGCAGCGTATGGGGGTCACAAAGCTCTCGGGTTGAACCAGGGTGACAAGATAGGCTAGCGTACGCTCAAGCCAGCGTACGCCTTGCTCGCTCAAGCTAGCGTACCAAGGCACGCGTACGCTCAAGCTAGCGTACGCTCAAGCTAGCGTACGCTCAAGACATGCTGCCAACAGGCAGCGTATCAAGGTGAGCGTACGCTCACTAAAGAGCAGCGTACGAAGGCACGCGTACGCTCGCTAAAGAGCAGCGTACGAAGGCTAGCGTACGCTCGCTAAAGAGCAGCGTACGACTCAGCGGCATAAGCTAAAAAGCTAGCTCACTGTTCACAGTCTTCTCCAGAGGGCAAGAACAGCAAGAACTGCAAGAACTCCAAGGATGGAACCCAAAACTCCAAATGCTCATAACTTGGTCAAAACAAGTCCGAATCCAACTTTCCAAAGGTCAAAATTGGGTAGAATAAAATTATCTACAACATGGAACCATCCAAACTTGAAAACAAGGAAGTTTAATAGATCAAAACACCAAAAAAATCCGAAATAGCAAAACTCTAGATCTACAAGAATTAAAGCCTCAAAATGAAAAATGACAAGTTCTAATGTGGTTTAGAATCATGAGAAGAAGCTAATGGAACCATAAAATGAGTTCTCTTGTGGAAGCAAGTTGCACTTGCCTAAGGGTTGGGGAGTTGTGGAGAGGAAGGAAGAAGAAGAAGAAGAAATAAATGAGAGTTATGGAGGAGAGAGAAGGTTGGTGGGGAAATAAATATCATGGGTTGTGGTAGGTAGGGGGTTCACCTTGGTCCATGATGGACCAAGCAACCAGCCGGCCAAACCAAACCAACCCAAACCGAGAGTTAAACCAAGCCAAGAAAACTAAACAAGGAACAATACAAGAAAATACGTACACGTATTTCCAAAATACGTAATACGAACCACATGCATTACATTAGGCGAGAATATCTTATTGTATTCAATCCCCTCATTCCGAACATACCCTTTTACTACTAATTGTGTCTTGTATTACTCATTGTCCTTTCGGAATACCCATTCTCATCCAATAATTCTCTTGCCCTTCGGAACCTCGACCAAGTTTCACGTATCATTCTTCCGAAGTGATTCTATCTCCTCCATCATGGTAACTATCCGACGATTTTTGTCCTTTTGTCCAATGGTCTCCTTATAATCACTTGGATATCCCGTTTCCATGACTAAGGCAAATGCAATCATGTCTTTGAAACCATACCGTACCGATGTCTTGTATGTACGCCCTAATCTCCTTAAGATTACTAATGGGGTTGGTCCTCGTACCAATTTGTTGTGCGACATGTGTTAGCTCACACACAAATAACCTTACGACGAGCACCAAAAATCGAAAAATAGCAAAAAGAACAAAAAATGCAACAACGTGATATTTAACGTTGTTCAGTAAGCCCGATCTAATTTGAAAATCCTCCGATCTCCAACATGCTCTCTCCTTGTTCCCCTTGATAACTCAATGGCCTCCAAAAACTATCTATTACAAGCATCCTTTTCTTTCAAGCCAACCAACCCTAGGGCTCAAGGAGACTCTTAAATTAGATCTCCAAACTTTCCAAAGTCGGAAGCAATCTGGAACGTCAAAGGTACCTCCTTAAATGTGAACCGTTTACATTAACATTAGCCAACGACTATGCTTAGTGAGCACATACTTCTGCCCTAAAAAGTGTTGGAATGAAACCGCATCTCACCAATATGTCGTCTTGATACTCTTGGCTTTTTTAATACCCGTTTCGCTGCTTCGACTTCTCCAGAACTTCTCCGATAATCGGCCGACGTCCGTAGCACTCCGTAGTTGGAACACGAGTCGTATACTCGTGTACAACAATTAAAGCACGACCCAGACAGATTCCATGGACAAGTAAGAGAAAAGCAACTAAATGCAAATAAAACAAAGATAAGAAATGCATAGTCTATGTAGTGCCTAGCAAATGCAAATGTACTTGGAGTGCTCTTGGCATGAGCTAAGCTACACGAGGTGCGTGAGACGGCTTTTAAATAATTTAATCTACGGACACGAGCACAACATTTATCTCTTCATCGTTGAATACTCGTCAAAACTTATCAATTATTGCCTCATATCACAAACATGCTACAGTGCAACTAATTCAAATCATGTAAAATCAAACAACAGTGTGATCTACAGTGACAAAAGAGAGATGGAAATTGCATCAACTACCCATATGTTTTACATTTAGGCTGTGTTTGATTGATTTTTTTTTCCATGGAAAATATTTTCATCACAAATTTTCCACCAATTGTAGTGTTTGATAGCTTATATTTTCCATGGAATTATTTTCCAAAAACTATCATTTTCCATATTTTCTCTTTTAGAATGGTGGAAAATGAAATTTGCCCAATCCATTGGAAAATATCATTTTTCACGAAAAATAACTATTTTTCGTGGAAAATAAAGACAGGCTGTGTTTGATTGGGCTTTTTTTTCCATGAAAAATATTTTCACCACAAATTTTCCACCAATTGTAGTGTTTGATAGCTTATATTTTCCATGGAATTATTTTCCAAAAAACTATCATTTTCCATATTTTCTTCAAAAATGGTGGAAAATAAAACTTGTCCAACCCATAGGAAAATATCATTCTCCATGGAAAATAACTATTTTCCGTGGAAAGTAATGACAATCAAACACCCAAATTAAGTTTTCCATGAAAATTTTTAAATTTCCATGGAATTTTTTTCCTAGGAAAATAATTCCATGGAACTAATTTCTTTTCCACGTATTTTCCACCTTGCAATCAAACACACCCTAAATATCCAAATTAAGTTTTCCATAGAATTAATTTCTTTTCCACATATTTTTTACCTTGCAATCAAACACACCCTAAATATCCAAATTAAGTTTTCCATAGAATTAATTTCTTTTCCACATATTTTTTACCTTGCAATCAAACACACCTTTATTACACGAACCACCCTTACTTTGAAACTAATTACACGAACACCTTCTATAGTTTCTATTTTCTATAGAAACTAATAGCACTGATCACCCCTATGGTTAATAAAATTTAGGCTTAATTGCACTTTGATACCCTCAACTATTTCCGTTTTTCAACTTACTACCTCAACTATTTTTTTTTTCAAGTTGATACCCTGAATTTTATTTGAACAATAATGCCCCTGTCTAAAATTCAAAACTACCCCCCAAACCCTTCCCCCATCCCCGCTCCCCCCTTCGGCCCCAACCCCTCCCCACCCCCACCCCGCTTCCCCTTTCGGCCACAACCCCTCCCCCCGGCCCCCCTCTGGCCAGCCGCCTCCGTCCCACCCCTCCGCCCCGCCCGCAGCAACCCCCGCCCCCCTTCCGGTGCCCCCCCTTCAGCCCCCAACAGCAGTCCTCCCCCCCTCCTCCCTCTCCGGCGATGCCCCCCCCTCCCCCCCCCCCCGCTCTGGCCACCCACCCTTTTCCGCCTCCACCGGAGAGGAAGAGGGGAGGGGACATCGCCGGAGAGGGAGGGGGG
Source organism: Iris pallida (assembly GCA_029216955.1). Classification (NCBI taxonomy): domain Eukaryota; kingdom Viridiplantae; phylum Streptophyta; class Magnoliopsida; order Asparagales; family Iridaceae; genus Iris; species Iris pallida. Next base: position 5,125,851 of record JANAVB010027997.1, read on the forward strand.
CATGGGGAGAGAGAAAGAGGGAGCTAGGGGTAGTTTGGGGATATTTTGGATTTTAGGTATTAAGTTGAAAAACTAAAATAGTTGAGGGTATCGAGTTGTTGAGTAAAATTTTTTAGGGTATTAAGTTGAAAAACAGGAATAGTTGAGGGTATCAAAGTACAATTAAGCCTAAAATTTATAAAAAAAAAGGGACGGTCAGTGTAATTATTTTCGGAATAGGAGTAGTCCCCGTAATATTCATAAAACATAGGAGATGTCAGTGTAATTAACCCAATTAAATATTCACGTTGAACATATAAAAAAAAAAAAACACTACGCGAGTACGACACGATAAGGAAACAATGGCAAGGACACCACGCTGACATTGGTTATTATCCGAATGGTACCTGAACGATAAGACAGGACAACAACAATGTTAGGAGTCTCCTCGATTCCTAGAACAAAGAGAGAGAGGGAGAGAGAGATCCCAACCAACAAAAGTCTGTGCCACGACAGAAGCACTGACGCTCCAAAGTACGCTGTGTCCGGAACGTGTCGTGTCGTGTCCGCGGAGCATAGTGTGCCACCAAACCCTGGAGGAGGAGGAGGAGGAGGAGGAGAAGAAAAGTACCTGATCCGGATTGCTGCTGGTGGCGCTGCAGTCGACGTCGTACTGCTGCGGAGAGACGCTCTCTCCGGCCGTAGTCGAAGCGAGACGACGCCGAAGAGACCAAGAAGCAGCTGGGGCTGCTGCCGGTGTCTGATCGCCGGCCAATGGCTTCGGTTTCCAAACATGGAGGTACTGTCTTCTGATCAGTTGATGCGCCATTCTCGTCCTTCCCAACCAAACCGCCATAGCCATTAATTACTACAACAAGCAAGCAAGCAAAGAAGAAGAAGGAATGAACACAGAAGAGATGGAAAGAAAGAAAGGAGGAGAAGGAGATTAGAAGAGATCCAAAGACCACAGCGCGGATAACGACGAGAACAGTCCCCACGTCAGTAACGCATGGGCAATTCATCAATCACCTCCCATCGAAATCCACGTGTCCAGTTCTCATTGTTGTTTGCTGTTCGCTGCGTTATAGCACAGGGCCACACAGAGGAGAAGTAGGAGTTTGGTACTCGAGAGTCAGGGAGAGATGCATTCTGAGGATCAGGTGTTTGGCTCGGAACAGAGAATAGGCAAGGCAGGCTGGAGCATTCAAGGCATTTCTCTCTCCTTATATGTATAACAAGCAATAATATCTATTCTAACTATATAATAGGAAAACTTTGATGGTGAAACTTTTGAATTTCGAAAATACCCTTACATACTTATACTAATTAAAAATAGTTCATTAATTTTAATAAGGCCAACTTAGTAATTAGGAAGACTACCCTTTGGTCTTCCTAAAGAGTCTTCCTAAACTAATTAAAAAATGTTAAAATACGTGCAAGACATGTGCACATATGCTAGTATGTCTTTAATGGAAATTGCTATAAATCTTAGCTGTACGTTTGCTCACTTTTGCAAGGACCTCAATAATTATTTTGAAAACATTTTGGTCGCATTACAAATGTACCAAGAATAATGTTACGGGGACAGACTTTTTTTTGACATATTTCATAGCAAATGTACCAAGAATAATGTATCAAAAAAAAGTCATAAAAGAAAGATGGAATATTGACATCTAGAATACCAAATTGTAAAACGTGATGGGGGAGTCAGGGACGTTGAATCTTAAAAAATTGTGCATTAGTGGAGTCTCTGGACAGCTAGAACAAAATTTAAGTAGCGTTTGAATGGAGCTTTTGAATTTTTAGGAATCCACTTTTTATTTCTTTTTCATGTGAGAGAAATTCAATACTTCTATTCCCTTGTTTGATTAGATTAGGAAATATGTAGACTAGAAAATTCAGTTTTCATTTCCAAGTTTGTTCAGACCAATGTTTTAAAAATCGGACCGGACCGGCCGGTTGAACCGGTTCAAACGTGAACCGATAGTTTTTCCGGTCCGGTTCAGCATTGACACAGTGTTTTGTAAAAAACTAATATTTTTATAAAAAAATAGTGTCCATAAGAGATTAAACTTGGACCATTTAGATTAACCCGCTGGTTGAACCACTGGTTGAACTAACTGGTTGAACCTGTTTGACCTGACCCAGTGCCTTGGCCGGGTCAAACTCCGGTCCAGTTTTTAAAACATTGTTCAGACAGAAATATGAATCCTAATTTATTTATTTAGTTTTCCATAAATATTATTTTATTAATTTTATTAGTATATATACACGTGCATTGCACGTATTTATTATTCATAGATTAATAATTAGTAAGATTAAAATACACTTGGAGTTTATGATGTTGCTGAGTTAGTTTATCTTCGTTGTTTTAATTATATATATATATATATATATATATATATATATATATATATATATATATATATATAGGTATGCGGTGGTAACAACTTAGAAGACTTAGCAATTAGCAAGTAGCATGAACCCTTCGATTTCCGTAATACATTAATTCATCCAGAATGTATCTTTTAAATGATTGTCGGTGAGAATTATTCATCTATTCTTTTTAACTAATATATATATATATATATATATATATATATATATATATATATATATATATATATATATATTGAAGGATATTTTGGAATATATTACGTTATTATTACCTAAATTCAGTTGGTATCACTAAAAAAAATGTAACTAATGCACTCAACCAACATTCCCAAGAAAGCAAAAGTATTCTCAAGGGAGGATTTGTGTTATACGAAAATCTTAAGCTCCAAATATTCCATTCCAATTTCTAATTCCACACTTACCAAACATGGATAAGAAATCTAAAACTCATTCCCAAAGTCTCTAAAGCTACCCTTAAAATATTACATCCAACAATTATAGAGATGCTCAATTGTAACATAGCTTGTGGCTAATTACCATACTTGAGCCAACCTTCCAGGTCCATTTACGCAAAAGTCAGCCTGAAGCCGGCTTTGAGGAATTTCAGGCCACACCTGAACAAACAGCTTATTTGATCTTGACAAACTTAAACCAGAGCTCTTGATAAGTATAGGCACAACAAAGTTGGCCACAAAATTGGAAATGCAACACAGACTGATGTGGACAACCCTACAGTAACCAGATTCATGAATCAGTCGAGTATAGTCGATTCTAGACAGTTGTTGCATGCTACTAATGCACCACCATTCCATACGCAAACACTTGTGGTGAGATCAAAAAGTCCAAAATTTAAAATGTCAGCACACACAAAGCAGTATTTTTCTTCTTTCAACAAGCTCTCTAGATAGGTGGCTTTTTTTTTTTCCTTCTTCCTTCTCTTTTAATATTGCATCCACATCATGCTGATAAGGATTCACTAAAGCATAAGACCACAGGCCATGTACGTACATGCAGGGGCGGACGCAGAAATTTAAGAGAGAGGGGTCAACCTCAAATAAAACAATAAAATCGTGGCTTACTATGTCCGCACTTGACTCTTACTGATTCTGTCCCTGTATATGTAGTATCAGCAACACAAAAAATGAGTGGGGGGCAGTTGACCCCCACTTGTCTCTTACTATGTCCGCCCCTACGTACATGTCGATTTTCATGGAAAAGAGAGCCCAGTGGTTGTCTATTATGACAATTTACCAACCAACATGCAGTCAGAATTTTGCACCAGTGCAGAGTTTACCAGAGGAGTAAGAATGATCAAGGCGATACCAAGGTGTAAAACTATAGGTAACCCTCCTCCATCGACGTGTTTAAGTTTAACGTAACCCATATTCCTCAACTTCTCCGGAAGTTTCCTCTCTGTTGCTGCCTGGAAGAAGAGATCCAAATGAATACATTACCAAATGAACTCTACACCCACAAAAGTACGCTGCACATAATTCATTCAAATGATTTATTCAACACTAACGTGCTTTAGTTAGGCAGGTTTTTAACTTTTCAGACATCACAATATAACTTAAAAACAAGAAGTTATCAGGAAACGCAACAATACCCTCATGAAAAGGAAATATGTACTTTTTGAAGGAGTAAGTTTTGTACAAAAGGATAGAATCGACTTTTAATTGTATCATCCAACCTTCTTGTTATATGCTGAAAAGATTGACGGTTTAAAACAAGAGATATAAGGGCTTAAATGAGAGGGGGGAGAGAGAGTCAAAGGAGAGATTAAGTGGGATAGGGAGAGTTTTTATAGCTCTTTGGATCTTGATCCAATGGTAAAGAATAAAAGAGGGAGGGCAGGAAGAGATTATAAAGTAGATCTACAATTCATGGGCAGCGTTATCAAATCCCATTGTACAGATTTTGTTTCAAACTCTTTAGTGAAAGTCTTCAATTCATATGTTCACAATAACTACCATTAATTAAGTATGAAAAACCTCCAAAGCAGACAATAAATCTACAGTTTCAAACTCTTTAGTGAAAGTCTTCAATTCATATGTTCACGATAACTACCATTAATTCAGTATGAAAAACCTCCAAAGCAGACAATAAATCTACAAGCTTGCATAGAAACTGTTTCTAACATAACGCTTAGTTGAAGCCTTCTTCAACATATTAGATATCTATAAATCATGTGTAGAAGAGCTCTACGAGACAACAAGAAATGGCAGGGTTCAGTCGGTTGTCGTGGTTACTATGCCTCACCTTTCTAAGTCTCGCTTTGCTCTGTGACTCTGCCAAGTTATCGACGCGCTTCATCGACTTCTGTTCGATTTTTCCCCCGATGTGCAACCGACATCCGCCAAGGCGGGTCCCTTCTGGCAAATTTCCTCCACCCGGTTGCCTTAAGATTCACCGATGTCGTGGTGGTGGTGGAGGATGATTAATCCTATTGCTCGAAATACATGCTTTGGCTTAGATACCTCAATAATAATGAGTTATGTACCCAAGCTTTTTGAGAATAAATACTAGGCCTGATAGTAAGTATCACGCTACTATCGACCGGTGTTCTTCCTTCATCCTTTCTCTAGGCCATATTTGTCACACTATATGTTAGTACTCTTATAAAATAAAAAGTTGTATTATGTCAGTGTGAAACATGCATGTTGATCTTGTGACCTATCATATTTGTCCAACATAACAGTTAAGTGATATACATAGAGTTCATGTCATCAACATGTGAAGATTTATATTAACAATACCCTATTACCCTTAGAAATATAGCATTCATAACATAATCTCAAAATAAATAAAAGTAGGACATCAACCATGTTAATAAGATTTCAAGTGATTGCTACGATGAGGGTAACTAATGACTACTATACCTTTATCTTTTGCATCAGTTTAAATTGACGAAAATGTACTATATTGGGGAATGAATTACCTCGAGCATGGGACTGTCAATATTGCATGCGAGAATTACATTGAGACCTGTTTTCAGGACTGCAAGGAAGCTGCAGCCAATGAGTCAAGAGGTAAAGGAGGTAGGGGCGAGCATTATTCGGTTTGACCGAAAACCGAACCGAACCGAATAAGAGGTTAGGTTCGGTTTAAAAAAAAATCGGTTCGGTTTCGGTTTTGAAAATACTAAATTTTCTTATTCGATTTCGGTTTCTGTCCAAAACCGACTGAATATATATATATATATATATATATATATATATATATATATATATACTAAATACGTCTAGGTATATTTAGTTACTACATATATTAACAAAAAGAGCAAAAAAAACCAAAAAAATGGTTAACCGAATAACCGAAAACCGAACCAATTTAATTCGGTTCGGTTTGATTCGGTTTTGGGCCAATTCGGTTCGGTTTCGGTTTTGCTTATTCGGTTTCGGTCCAATTCGATTTTGGGTTATTCGGTTCGGTTTAAACCGAATCAACCGAATGCTCACCCCTAAAAGGAGGGAAACTGTTAAGAGGGCATTAGACAACTGTAGGTTACCTAATCGACGAGCTATGCTAGATCCAGTGTTGTCAGAAGTGCCTCCTAATAAAGCAGTACACCCACCGTATTGTTCTGCAGAAAATCAACCACAGATCATTCATATGAAGAAGGAAATCAACTAAACAATAAAAGAAGAGGTCGAAGTGTAACCGGTCGACTAGATGCACCTGCATACAAGTGCCCAAACTTAACAGAGATGCACCCTATCCATACATAGATCTGCAACAAATTAGTAGCAAGAGGATAGTCATCAATTAGCTAAATATAAATTTAGCATTCTATATCAAGACAGTTGATTGGTAAAGTGGTAAATTGAGAATGTTGGCTCAATGAATGAATTAAACAGCTGAAGGATGTTTAAACGTCATTCGAAACCATTACTGAATACTCGTCTCTTAAAATATTTTGTGCTCGCTTCATTAAAACACTCTAAACTAATTGAAAACGTACTTTATTTTGACTTCCAATCAAAATACAATCTGAAATATGCTAATCATCAATTTGTGCAGGAGAGAGAACCAGCAACAACTGTATACTATAAATAGAATAATAGATAATAAAAGAAATAGGATTATTCAACCCTCCCTACTTCTTAAAGAAACAAGCAACAAACTGGAAATGTGAGGATTTTGAAAAGCATTCTTTTTTTTTTTTTAATATCAAAGTAGCACCTCTTTAGTATTCGTGGTACCATCATTTGAAGCTAAAGTGCTCGACAAAAAATCAAGAAGCAGATGAAGTCATGGAGTGAGCTAAGAATGGAGAGAGATCTTAGGCTTTATATACATTGTCAACCATAAACTATCATTTTGAGGTTTGGGGTACATCGGACAAGTAACATGATGAACAACAGCTCCTGGGTCCGAAACTTCCCTGCAGTATATATCGCAATATGTGTCATCTTATCTGCATCAGGCTTCAGCATGCCCACTTTATAGCTCACCCACATGTGGGGTCCAGCAAGGTTCCTATAACCGTGGCCAGCAGACCCCATCAGCTCGAACTTTTGGGTACATACTTACAGTGGTGAAGTAACTAGGAACTATAGTTTGCAATATCGGCCGATACCGATCCAATACGGCCGACATCAATACGGTTTGGCATGTCACGATCCGATACCGACCGATATCGACACTGACCGATACGACATTGGAGATCTCTTCTCTAGTCAATTCGGCAAATTTACATGAAAAAGACCAGTCATCAAGGGTGTAAAAGCTTAAATAAGGTTGTAAAAGCATGTAAAAGAAGAAGATTATCTGTCGCAAGTAAAACAATCGGCAAGGGTGACTACTTTTTCATTCAATTTTAAAACTACTAAGAAACAATACGTAAATTATGCCTAAATGTATAAAATATTTTTTTTCCTAAAATTTCAGTAAATTATTAATAATAATTTCCTTCTTGATACCAAAAACTCCGATACTCTGATCCGAAACCGCTGATACCACCGATCTCGATACTCTTATGAATGGTCCAATACCGATTCCGATATCGATACTACTAACCTTGCTAGGAACACTCCATCATATTCCTAATTCACTCAATCGAAATGGATATATGGCCAATAAATAAGTAGCAACGGTGGCTGATACATCTATTATACCTTACATCGGCCAATATGACTTGCATCTGAATTCTGATGTACCAACCAATATCTATCCTGATATATGATTTCGACTAATATATTGCTCGATATCTTCAAGTTCTTAAATCCCTTATATGGACAATTGGAATGCTTATATAACTCGGAAACTGGAGAGGGCTCTACAGTGAAAGTATTGTTCTAGCCAAGTATACTGAAATGTCGATACAAAAATATTTTTATCTAAGCTGGCCTAGTTTGAGCTCGTTGTTCCAATTGCTTTTATCGGAAGCACAAGCAGGTTGATTAAAATACGGTGAAGGGCCATCCTCAATACCCCCACCGATTTTTTATATATAAATCACTAATCTACTCAGTTTCAATATTTCCCCAATTCTTGTTATTTGCTTGCATAACCCTCGACTTAAAGGGATCATCACAAGTTACAAGGACACCGTTAGTCTCTGTTCAGCTTACAGTGAGTTTACTATGGTTTAGACTAACCAGAGGCTAGCAGGCAAATGGCTACCTTTGGGATAATCAAACCCCTCTGTAAAGGGATCATCACAAATATACGAACTGAGGAAGAACTAGACAAAGAACGTAGAGAACCTGCTTTGGAAGCCGAATGATTTGAAAATGGAGCACGGTATCCTGCAAATCCTCTGTAAAACATTTGATCTGTACATCATCATCTGTTGCTTGAGTTTCCAAATGACTTGCTTTTCCCATGGCATTGAGGATCCGTAGTAAATTGCAGGCTTGAAAGTTATTATCTAACTCTTCCGCTGCCATTCTCACACAAAACTGTAACTGTTTGATTGAGATCAAGAAATTCAGAAATCCTCGTAATGGCATTTAACAAATGCATAATTTAGAAGTTAAAAAGCTAAAAGTATATGTACACCATACAGAGTAAGCATTGTAACAAAATTCCCGATTTAAAAAGCCAAAAGGATGACAAAATCTCTAGAATGCTACTATATTAGTAGTTAAATACTATTTTCGTACCTCAAACGCAGTCTTGCCAGACAATGTATGAAAGTTACGCAAGCAATATCTGGTTCCCATTTCTAGAAATAATCTAACATTCTCACTGAACTCATAGAGCCATAATAATCATCTAAAACACTTTGGTTCTCTCCTAGCCAAAAATCTATGATTTTGCTAGTTTCGGGGACGAATAGGCCAGACAGCTTTGAGCTCATGAACCACGTGTTACCTACAGCACAATGATTAAAGTATTCCTCGCTCGCAATGTGTGTAACTAATTTTTGAGTTTGGCAAGATGGATATCTGATATAGGACGTGTCTAGGACCTTAAATATATGCATATTTTTACACTTCCACGAATACAACACGGACACAATTTGGACTTTGGTGTGCCCTAGTGCATCTTGGAATGTCTGTGAAGTGTCCAGTGTGTGTCTGTCACAATGTGACACTGAAACGGTGACCAATTGCTGGATTAGGACGTGTTGACTGTTGAGGACCTTAAATATATCCTTATTGTTACACTTTCACCAACACGACAGGAAACGGACACGGTATTGACTTTGGTCTCTCCTAGTGGCATTTGACAATGTGCGTAATTTAAAAGATAAAAAGCTATGTAGACATAAACCATATATAGTAAGCATTACAACAAAAAACCCTATTTAAAAAGTCTAGAATGATAATAACATCTCTAGAATGCTACTATATTAAGCTAAATAATATTTGCATACCTCAAATGCAGTCTTGACTCTTGCCAGATATTGATCAGCTAATGACCGAGACAAAGTACGAAAGGTTATGCATGCAATATGTCACCCCCACTTCTAGAAATATCTAACTTCCTAAAGGAACATCCTCATAGAAGCCCTAGAGCCACAAGAATCTTCTAGAACAATTCCATTCTCTCCTAGGCAAAATCTATCATTTTGCTAGTTTTCCGGGGAAATATGCCAAACAACAGTTCATTCATGAAATTACTTGTTACCTACATCACACGATTCGAAGTATATATGAATAACCCGGCTCCCAAACACGAAACGGGCACCGTATTGATTTTGGCGTGTCCTAGTGCACTTTGGAGTGTCCATGATGTGTCCGAGACACGACGTTACACGGTGATTTTTGGAGTTGTCCGTTACTTCCTTCCTAGATTAAGCTCAGCTCTCGTATGAGTAGCCCTTCAAATTTAAATCCACTAAAAATCTCAGCTTTAGCACAGGAGAAGTACATTGGATTTTAATAAATTCGAATTAGAATCAAATCATTTTGGATTCTCAACAACAACATATTCAAACTAGAAAAGTTCATGATTCTAATATGTGAGCAATACAAAGAGGACATCGAAGAAACACCCATGCCATGAAATTTCACGAATTACACGAAAATACCACGACAAAGGAAAACTTACAGTCCGGTCGCCGGAGCTTGAGCGACTCCGGTGTCGACGGTCGGAGTCGGCGTCGACGAAGGTCGAGAGCGAAAAGGAGAGAAAAAAATTTAGGACATTGGATTTGGGTTTTTGGCAAACGGATTAACGGGTCCTTGGGCTTAAAAAAAACTAAAACGGTATTTTTTTTTTTTATAAAGAATTTTTGTTGCTTTTCTTTTTGTTTTACAGTTTTTTATATTTTAATTTTAATTTTTTAAGAATGAAAATTGTTTTTAAGGTACTTTTTCAGTTTTTTAAAGATTTTTTTATATTTTTTTTTAGCTTTTTTTTCCCTTCAGTTTTTATCTTTTTTCAGTTCTTTTTTGTTTTTTCGAAAAAAATTATATATTCATCGAATGAGAATATAATTTTTTTTCAAGAAAGTTGATTACTGAAAATATATAATTTTTGGCTATATAGTATACTGCGTAAACATGTCAATTGAGTCAGATCGGTCCTGTCAGGTCCAAAAAATTGGCCCATGTGCCGGTTCGACTCAACTAATCGTGGGTCCAGAGTAGTCCGGTTAGTATATTGAAGCGTGGTGGCTTCATCTCGGCCCATATGAGAGGCCAGGTTCGAAACGATCCGAAGTCCAGGTCATACCCGGCCCGACATAAGGCTCAATCCAACTGAAGTTGAAGATTGGCTAATTAATTACCTAGATATAGTGTAAAATAGTTTTTTTTATATTGGCCAATTAATCATCTAAATATAGCGAAAAACTAGTTTCCAGGTTAAAATATTATTTGTTTGATAGAAACTATTTAATCACCTAGATATAGTGGAAAATATGTTTTTCAAGTTATAAGAAAATAGTTTTATTATATATTTGATGATTTTTTTTAATTTGGTCTAGATTCGACCCTACCCAACACGACTCGAAATTTAACCTGTCGGACTGGACTAAGATTTTCTATCTTTAGGCACGGTCACTGGCCCACTGGCCAGGTCAACTACAGTGCATGAATCTGAGAGGTCATATCTGGATCCGGGCCGGCCCACCCAAATTTTATGCCAGCCCGGACTAGCCCACTTGACGTCTCTAATTATGCATACCAAATGTTCCTTTAGGAGGATACATTATTAATAGTTTTCAAAATTTTGAGGAGTTGAGACCACGGCCGTCCGAGCCTCAGTGTTGCTCCCTCCATGTATATATGAATTCATTTTAGCATAGTATTTTTTTTCAGAAAAATGTAATCCGTTCAGTTTACTAGATCCAAAGGTTGTTAACATAGAGATGCTTGAGAATACAAATATTAAGGAGATACGGATCTCTCCTCATATATATATATATATATATATATATATTTATATATATGAAGCGGATCAAAAGCTCCCCTTAGAAAACCCCCTAAAAATCTCCCTGACTCTAATCGTGTATATATATATATATATATATATATATATATATATATATATATATATATATATATATATATATATATATATATATATATGAAGCGGATCAAAAGCTCCCCTTAGAAACCCCCCTAAAAATTCCCCTCACTCTAATCCGTAATTTAATGTTAATATTAACATTAAATACTAAAATTAACATTAAAATTAATATTAACATTAACATTAATATAAAAAAATTAATATTAATATTAACATTAATATTAACATTAATATTACGAATTAGAGTGAGAGATTTTTTTAGGAAATTTTCTAAGAGAACTTTTGATCCGCTCCCATATATATATATATATTTGTTATATATATATATATATATATATATATATATATATATATAACATTATATATATATATATATATATATATATATATATATATATATATATATATATATATATATATATATATATATATATATTCCAAATAAATAGATGAGATATATGTAAGACAACATTTTTTTATGGACGAATTTTAAAAATCAAGAACTCATGAGTTCCTCGAGGATTTTTGTCGATAAAGACGTGCGTATGATGTGCACAGGTTGGGTGGGACACAGTTGACAGATACAAAATCCATGATTTATGAACATTTTGCATGCTTACTCCCAGACAGACGTTAGCTAGTGCATAATTAGGCTGACAAAAGAGGATTAATCAGTACATACACATCATCTTCATGATTGGATCGAAGCCCTAAAAGAGGATAATTAGCTTTCTTTCACGATGGCCCCTCCCTCTCCTTTAACCTTGTCATGCAAGAGGCTCAAGGTCTTCACTTTAATGATCATGGCCACAATTGGGCAAGGGCCTAACCACATCCATGCATGCTATTATTGGAGAGAGCACAAAAAATATATTAAAAACAAATAAATACACAAGGTTCATTTCAGTACTATTTTATGGTTGTTTGTACCAAAAATAAGTTCTTGTTGTATGATTACAGGAAGAGTAGGTCCTTGGGGTAACTAGTTTGTTAAGCAAAGAAGATATAATTAGTGTTGTTAGTTCTGGGTATTTTTCATGACAATGATGGTAGCAGTGGAGATATACCAGCTGGGTTTACAGGCTCACAACAAATAAAGGTCACTATCAAGTTGTATGATGAGAAAATTTGAAGTTTGAGCATAGGTGAATCATAGAAAGTATTGAAAAACAAAATTATGTGTGCTACCTCCTCTAACATGTATTCAATTGTTACCCCCATGTCGGGTGATGATGAATCTGACATGTGCGATACGGGACATCCACAATATTGTAGGACTGACAAAAAATGGCTACGATCTGAACTGACGTGGGTTAGAATGAGACGTCCGTACATGAAAACTCAACGTCTAGGACGTCGTGCGGATGGTCGAGTACCGGCACCATTCTACCACGGGTATAAACGACGGCCGACCACGCGGCCCGTTGTGTGGCACCATAAGGACGTCGAAAAGAGGTCGTAAGAGAACGGGTGGCTGGACGGCATCGGCTGTCATAGGCGTCATGAAGACGTCGGAGGCGCCTTCGACGTCGTATGTGAAGCGAGTTGTTGAGTTGCGGACGTTGAAAGACGTCATGGCCGTCTCGTGGACCTCTAGAGCGTACGGAATGTGCGAGACGTATGTGTGGGACGATGATGAAAAAGTCAGTACGGATAAGATCCACATGAAGAGTCTGAAACGACATGACGACCAGATAAAAATTGTGTACGAAAAGACACAATTTAATTGAGTCCGCCCATGCTGGAAAAAACTAAAAAAAAAATGTTACCGCATGTCACGTATTTAATATTTTTTTACAACTCACACATAATCTTTTTTTCTCCAAGGTTTTTACAAGTCATTTCCAAACATTTAGATATATTGCTAAATCGAAAATAAAGAAAATATGGGACAAAGGAGAAGAATTAGAACGTTGAAAACTTAACCCTCAAAGCATGAGAGATTGATGTCAAAAGTTGTTTCAAAAAGTGACAACAATGTAAATCAAAGACCTGGACTGGGTTTGGTACTGTTGCTGTTTTTTAGAAAATAAAAAGACATTTTTTTTTCCTAAAAGCAACCTCTCTAGTCTCTATTACTTCTGAACCTGCCGAAAAAATTGAAATAGTATAAAAAAAATATATAAACATAAGGTGGTGCATTCCAGATATATTTTATTGTTGTTCTAGAAGTAGAGTCCAATATGTTATGCAAATTTAACCCACAAAACGTACATACAAGGCTGGCAGTAGGGGTGGACGTTCGGTTAACTTAGTTCAATCTGATCCGAATAATCAAAAATCGAATTGAACCGAAAATCGAATAAGTAAAATTGAAACTGGACTGAAATGACTCATAATCGAATCAGACCGAACCTTACTAAATCGATTCGGTTTATTTGATTTTTGGATTTATTTGCACTTTTTTTGTTTATATATATATATATATATATATATATATATATATATATATATATATATATATATGCAAATGACCTCTAGCCTAGTGGTTAAGAGAGATGCATGCGGCCCAAGTGGTCAGGAGTTCGAGCCCCAGTGAAGGCGAGTTCACCCCAATTACCCATTGCTTCAAAATATATATATATATATATATATATATATATATATATATATATATATATATATATATATATATATATATATATATATTGGTGAGACATGCGGTCCGAGTGGTCAGGAGTTCAAATCCCGGTGGGAGCGTTTGCCATTATATATATATATATATATATATATATATATATATATATATATATATATATATATATATATATATATATATTTGAAACAGTGAGTAATTGTGGTGAACTCGCCTCCACTGGGGCTCGAACTCCCGACCACTTGGGCCGTATGCATCTCTTTTAACCACTAGGCTAGAGGTCATTTGCAAAACATTAATGCTTAATCCTTGGAGCCTTATTCTTACCTCCTGGTAAAATCACCCACATGGTTCCCTCCATAGGGTTACCACCCCATGTGCTCTTGCTATTATATATATATATATATATATATATATATATATATATATATATATATATATTGCAAATGACCTCTAGCCTAGTGGTTAAGAGAGATACATGCGGCCCGAATGGTCAGGAGATCCATTCGGGCCGTATGTATCTCTCTTAACCACTAGGCTAGAGGTCATTTGCAATATATATATATATATATATATATATATATATATATATATATATATATATATATATATATATATAAACTGAAATCCAAAACCAAAACGAAATCGAATAAGAAAATTTAGTATTTTCAAAGGTAAAATCGAACCGATATTTTTTCAAACCGAATCGAATCACTTATTCGGTTCGTTTAGATTTCGGTCCATCCCTAGTTGGCAGGAGACATGACGAAGAAAAGAATTTAGTAAGCCGAGCTCCTCATGCCTCTTAAATTTTTTTTATTTTTTTTTACTTTTATGGTATGGAGATAAGAAAAAATGTTCCACATTGTTACTGCATACACTCATTTTTATGCCATTAGTGAAAACAATCAAGATGCAAGAATGAAGCCTCCCACTACAGTTTCGAGAGTTAAATAGTGGCACTTGATAACGGCTATAAGATTTTGGGAGCTTATGTTGAACCATTGTACACAACTTTTACTAAACCTTCAGGAACAAATATGCGAAACTTATTCTCAACAAATTGTGTCTGTAATTATTATGTCGAACATCCGGAAGTAGTGGGTAGGAGTACAGATCAAAGTGTTTCTTCTGATTAGATAATGAATCAAAGTGAAGCACATATATATACGCACACACACATAGTAACTTGAATGTGCAAGTAACCCCTCCACTTGCGCGCGCGCGTGCACTCGAGCACGTACGAGCTTATCCACCTTGACGCCATGGATGGCGAAATGCTTGCGTAAGCTCCACCCATCCCTTCCATTCCCTCTTTCTCAAATTGCTGAAGTTTGTTGCAGATAGGGGCGCTGCTAGCTTGTCCGCTGCGGGCCAGCCCGTCAGCCACGTGGCGTCGTTCCATTGACAGATCAAACAACATGGAACCGATGCATATAAGAGGAGACTAATAGGATTCGGCCATGTAGGCGGACGGACCAGCCCTCCTGCGGGTATGTTAGCATTTTCCAGCTACATCCTTGGCTTCCTTTTGACACAATATTTAGAAGCCAATTAACAACACCACAAATTAAATTAATAAATTATTCCCAAGTACTAAAGGGCTGCTTCTGATCCACTTCAAACACAATCCAAATGTCTAGATTAAGGAATAGAAATTAAAGAAATAATATCACTAGAAATGTTATTCAAGAGTACAACACAAGAAGAGAAGAGAAGAGAGCATCACACGTCTCATTATATAATTTATATAATTACATCATATATTGGTTAATATCATGATCATTGGTTAAGTTGCCATATTAATCAACCCAGCTTCCGTGTCTGCAATCCTAATATGGCAAGCTCACTTCGTCGAAATCGTCGTCCATCGACAGGAACACCTCGTCCAAGCACGAAAGCTCCCGACCACCGCCGCCGTCGTGGTGGTGCGGACCGCAGGCCGCTGTCTCGTAGACTCGGCAGATCACCCACTTGTTTGTTTCCTGATCAATTATCAAAGAAATGTCCATGATATATATCATCAGTTAGTATTTACTTAGCAATGTTAGTAGAACTATCCTTAACATATAATACTATAGTATAGGGGACGTTGCTACGTGGACCGCACTTTTGACCCGTAGTCCATCTGGCAGCCTTCCATTAGCAGGTCTACTGGCGGTGGTCCCCATGGAAATGACACCGCGGGTAGAAACCGCGGGCCATTTAACATTTCCGATAATATACTTACTGTTCTTGTGCTTCCTCTCTTCTTGGAGGATCTTCTAGTGTTGGTGCTGGCGCTGCTAGCTACACCATGCAATAGATGGTACTCGTGCATCACCCAGTTGGTCTTGATCCCCTCAGCTGGGTCCTCGCCGACGTAGAACGCCAGGGTTCTTTTCGTGCCGACTCGGTCCCCGCAGCTCGACGTCACCGGCTCGTCCGGGCCGGCGGCCTCCCAGTAGCCGTTGGGTGCGCGTCTGCGTTGGGTGTTGAGAGTGAAGAAGTACCACTGGCCGTGATCCCCTTGGAGCGCTTGACCTAGACATACGTATTCATGCACATTGGTCGGCTATGATACGTACAAATTGTGATATACTGGTTATTAATGTACGAGAATGGAACGATTAGTACCATTGATGTCCCATGGGTCGCAGTGGCGGAGATCGACGGTGGGGACGACGTCGGGGTGGCACGGCTGGTGGGCGGCCTTGCGGCCGAGGAAGTGGACGACCAGCTCTTCGTCGGAAGGGAAGAAGCGGAAGCCGGGGGGAAGGTTGGTGTACTCTCCCATTGGACTACTTTACTCAGTCTGCAGGCGATGCTACAAGAATTTGAGTGAGAGACGATGGCAATCGATGAAAGGCTTTGGGCAGTGTTTGAGTTGCTATTTATAGTGTCTTAAGAGAGAGAGAGAGAGAGAGAGAGAGAGAGGCGGCTGCTAAAGGAAGTGGAGACCCACTTCTTGGAAGAAGAACATCTTTCTATAATGGATCTAATTATTTTGGTACAATGCCATTGTAGTTCTAGCTGATCTATAGATTCCAATGGGAATAGGGAGGACAGATAAGCTCAAACATGAGGAGCAATGAACAAGGGACCATAAGGGCACTACCGGTACAAGGATAAGTTCGACAAGACTAATTCAGGAGATTTCGGTAACTCTCCTCTGCGTACGTAGGGCAACCATCTAGGATCCAGCGTGATCCATAAGAGATCGGGGTCGCGCCAGGACCAACCTATAATAAGTCAACAGACAACCAAAATTAGTTTCGGATAGGACAACCCAACTCTCTCCGGACTGGCCTGCACAAGGGGTCAGCCAAGACGACACGTCAACTTCTCCCTGATCAATCAATTCGACTGTACTTAATTCCAACACAACAAACATTCCAGTTCGTTGGACTATTCCTAGTGATAAAGATCAAGAACCTGCAGTGCTGGAACATAGTGCAGATGTCTTTGTCCTCGGACTATAATAATTAATTAACCAATCAATTAATTAGAGAGATGTTTCTCCTGTGACAAAGCCGATCGACCAATGCTTGCCACAGATGAGAGTTGGTGTCCTGCAATAATTTGATTAATTTTGGAGAATGACATCAACAGAGCTTCAAACAAATAATCAAATAAAAAGTGCTACATATATATGCTATATCTCAAGCTCTAGTGTAATGTCTTTTGATCTCCACATGCACTTGGTGGGGAACTATCATGTATGTGGTCGTTGTCCATGCCTAACTGCAACTGCAATTGATGTCGATGTGCACTGATCTTACAATAAGTCCAATCTTATCCAAGCCTCCAAGAAAATCATATTTTGTAGCAAATTTCAATAAGCTCTTCCAAAAAATTGATGGCATATATCAATATGTTTTCTAGTTACATATGAGTAGAAAATATCACTTCATTGTATATCATTATAAGACTAAAAGAATGACCGATTTTTATTGTTAGCTCGGAACTAGCTTAAGTTAAGGTCATGTCTTTTTCCGATATATATATCGACCTAAATTCGCACATGTAGCTATGTAGTTCCACCAAGTACTATAAAGGAAGTGCACATGTAGCTATTTAGTTCGTTGTAGAGAAGAATGAGGAAAGAGATGAGAAAGGCAATTTTTGGTGTTTGGTCTCGAGTAGAAAATAAAGGAAGAGAATAATAAGAAAGATGAGTTAAAAAAAGACACATTATAACAATTTACTTTTGACGGCCATTAATAGTCTAGAACACACTTCTCATGATTAGAAGATTATCACAAGGAGAAATCTATCCTCTTTTCATATATCCCATGAGTATATCTCAAGGATTCTATATGTTTTCATTTCGAAAATCTGCTTTTTATATGTAGGGTGAAAGACACAATGTTAGAATTGTGCTATTTCACAAAACCATGAAAAAGATATAAGAGATCGAAAATACCTAATGAACCAAGGGGGAACCGAAAGTCAAACCAAGGCCGACATGTCCCCGCCCCCATTGATCCCAGCCCCTTGCTAGCGTCGGGACCCACGCTCGGACAATGAGGTCAGGGCCGACCCTAAGCAATTGGGGGCCCGAGGCGAAACTTCCAAAATGGACCCCAACAATGTAAAAAAAAGTATTAAATAAAACAAAATTTTGTTATAGTCAAAATTTGAACCAAGAACCTCTTAACTTTAAGTCTAACATTAAACCCACTACACCACAATATTTTTATTAAAAAAAAGACACATGATACATACTAGTTCTATTATAGACAGTTTCATGTTGGTGTCCCTTTCGTCGGGGGGACCTGGGCGGTCGTCCTGCTTGCCCAGGACCAGGGCTGCCCCTAAATGTGGGGCTGCCATGCACATGTGGCACGATCTGCATACAATATTTAGAGGCTAGAAAACACCAAGAGAATTTAGTCCCAAGAGCCCACTGATGATATCCCAAAATTCAGTTCTGGTGAATATTACACTAGCTAGCATGCTAGTTTATTGTCAAAATAACCATGAGAAGATGTTATTGAGAGGGGACGCATGGTTCACATCTAGATGCTGCCAAGATCCTAACCCTAAAAACTTACTGTAGCTAGCCTTTATGGCTATAGCTTGTCCACCTGAATCTAGCACCCATATCCTTGACAAATTAAGACCATGATCAAAAATCATCAGACCCAAGTAGGACCTAACTCCATCCACTAGCTCAATCCATTATAATTAATCCTCACGTCATGCCAATCTAATAAATGCGTCACACTGACCATATCTTCCATTTGCACAATATGTATGTTTCTGTGTGTGTGTGTGTGTGTGTGCACACACATATATATATATATATATATATATATATATATATATATATATATATATATATATAATTTGAAGCATGATCACTTGGAGGTGAAGGCACCCAACACTAAGTAGCTTGCTTGTATAAATAAATATTGTAAGAAACAGTTCTATATGTTGTAGAGCATGTGTGCTGCAGTGGAGCTTCAAACACTGGCAATGATTGCCATGGCAACTCAACCCAAGCCGTAGCTAGCTTTCTTCTCAAATGCTTATGCTGCTGCTTTATAACTAGACATCATCAAGGAGAGGAGGGTTGGCAGCTGAGAGATTGTGAGCAATAGCCTTTCTCTCCCACTTTTGGGTGGAGAGAGAGAATTATAGGGGGCCCCTAAATCTTGAACTTCTCTCGCTCTAAAACACTTTTGTGACGCATATGTGACGAAACTTGATATATAACATGATGGTATCTCTACTTTGGAGGGGTCTCTCTATACTTTGTGTCCTTTATTCCGATTGAGGGAATTTGAGAGACACCCACCCACTATTTTTGTCACTGGGACGTGTGTTTCTTTGTGCTCATGAGCCTCTGACACTCCATTAGGCCCCGGCCATGGATGGATGGATGGATGGATGGTGGGCAGTTGATGGTAGGGGGCAGGCATGGTGGTGTCGTGTTGAATTGAGACATCAAGATCATGGACATATTCACGGGTCTTAGTTCGCCACTGCGTGACACGAGTTCTGCGTATCCCTCTAAATGCATTGTGCGGATTTACGGGATCTTGTCGAGATCATTGTTATCATGTACATTAATTGGATCGTTTTATGGTCAAAGTGGTCTGAAAACTGTTAAAAATGAATTGTCTAAGTCGTATGCATATTCTCAAATATCAATAAAAGATTACTCTAAAAAAATTCTAACTACCACCATATGTATATTCTTTCCGAATATATAATCAAAATCATATATATATATATATATATATATATATATATATATATATATATATTGTTGGTGTTTTTGTCTTTGGACTAAAAAAGATATTCCCACATCGACTACACCAATGGTGAGTATCTCAATATAATGCATTGCTTGTGTTGAGGTGTGCACATGAGGTGTAGTGGGGCACAAGTTAGTGCCATGTGGAAGTATTTTCCTAGAAGAAAAAATGATTAAATCCAACAAGGATGCAAGTTAATTTTTGTTGTGCGGACTCGGACTCGGACACGGACTCCAGGATGTCTCGTGCATGCACGGGAGTGTTCGGGGGTAGGCGTGGACTGGCACACTTCTATGCTGATTGTGGGATGATCTAAAATATCAAACTCTATTTTTGAGTATTGGTATTTTAGTCCCACATCGGATAGGAGAAGAGGTGAAGTCTCAATTCCACTCTATAAATAGAGCCCCTTGGCCTCCTTTGAAAGATGCACCAAGAAGAGAGTTGAGGGAGTCTGTTAAGTCCAGGAAGCCCGTTCAAGTCTCAAATATTGACTTACGAGCGTTTCAGAAGTTCTTCGTGAACTTGCTGGTTCCTGAAAGCTGTTCGTGCTCGTGTGGGGCGAATAAAGCTTTGAGCAACGGTGGTTCATTCACCCCAGCATCTCATTCTCGTCTGTCATCGCTGCTGTTGTCTTTTACAGTAACTTCTTTTTAGAAGCTCTACTGCCGATAGTTGCTTGCACAAAGTCTCTTTAGATTTTGTGTATTACGTAGAATCTTTTTAGATCCTCGTAATTCAGAATCCTCCAGGATCTCTGTTGCACATCTTCTTTAAGGTGCTGCATTTGAAACGTTGTGTCTACAATTGTTTCAGTTTCAGAATTTTTCATCGAAAATTGTGCCTCGACACTAACAATCTCAAAGTTTTATTGAGAAGATGGATAATTCTCGTGCTTCGCTCATCGATACCGACTTTAACAAGTTGGAGAAATTCGATGGCGAACACTTCCAGATATGGAGACGAAAGGTCACTTTAAATCTTCAACTCGTGAATATTGATCACGTGCTGTCAGAAGAAGAACCGATCGTTCCAACCACTGGATCTGCTGCGGCTGTGGCCGCTGCTACGACCAAGCAAGCGAAGGAAGAGAGAAAACAGTATATGCAAACTACTGATACTCAATTCCATGGAAGACTCTCTGGCAGAGTCCTACTCCAAGAAGACATCTGCCAAAGAGATATGGGACTCCTTGGGAAAGCTCTATGAAGATGACGAGAACCGGTCCAAGATCTTCATGGTAGAAAAATACCACAAGTGGACCTTCGAAGACGAAAAGGCGATGCTGCCCCAAGTGAAGGAGTTTCTGAAGTTACGTCAGAAACTAGAAGACGAGAACATGCCCCTCGTCGACAAGTTTGTCGTTGGAGGGATCGTCGCGAAACTTCCTACAGAATTGAGCAACTTCTACGCAAGGATGCATCGAAAGAAGATGGAAATTAGCTTGGAAGATTTTTTGCAAGAGATCCATGTTGAGGACGAGATGCGCTCTCAACAGAAGATGGATACTCTATCCAAACAACTGGCGAAGGCAAATCTGGTCCAAACCAGAGAGACCAGGGGAAGCAGGCTGCTTCTCATCGCAAAAAGAAGGACTTCACGAATCTGAAAGTGAAGGGTCCTGCTTTCAAGCAGCAGAAGTCCAAGTCCCATGTGACTTGCTTCAATTGTGGCAAGAAGGGCCACTACAAATCCGAATGCAAGTCCAAGCCCAAAGAACAAGGTGAGCCTAGTAAGGTTTCTATGATTACTAATCTAGTTGCCATGATAGCACAGGTTGCTACTGTGGGGGCTGACTTGGACTGGTGGATAGACACTGGTGCGACCTGCCATGTCTGTTCAGACAAAGACTGGTTCGTCTCTTATGAGCCAACTTCAGAGAAGGTCATAATGGCAAACCAGGCACAAGCTGAAGTACTGGAGATCGGGACGGTGGAGCTGAAACTCACATCGGGGAACACTCTGACGCTTCAAGGTGTGAAGCATGTTCCAGTAATTGCTAAGAACCTGATCTCTGGAAGGCTGCTCTGCAACGCAGGCTTGAGGATGGACATCAATGCTGGCCAGTTGGTGATGTCCAAGAAGGGTACATTCTTCGGGAAAGCTTTCCAAACTGAAAGAATGTACAAGATTCAGCTTGTTATAACCCAGCATGATAATATAAATGCAATCACTTTTTCTGATTATTCTCTTGAGTTGTGGCATAATAGGCTAGGACATGTTCATTGTAAAAGGATTAACAGAATGTCTAGTCTAAGACTTATCTCCAAGTGTGGGGGTAAGGTAGAGAAATGCGAAGTATGTGCTCAGACGAAGATCACAAGGAAACCCTTTCACAGGGTCCATCGATGTAAGCCCCTGAAATTAGGGCTTATTTTTTTTATTTTTATAAATCAATTATTTTGAATAAATATTATTATCTGATTATTATTTAATTTAATGCTCTTTACCGTGACTTGGAATTCTAGAGCATCAGGGATGCCAGTCTCTGAAAACTTTCTTCTTGGAGTTTGTAGTAGACGAGATTATCTTCATTTTGATATATCCTGTCCCACTTGAACTCGTTCTCTTGTGCTCTTTTTGCTTTGCGCAAGTTCGGGTCAATATTAGACCATTTAATTATTAATTGAATTTCCACTCTTTTCCTTGATCATTATATGCACGTTACCGTGACTTTTAATTTAGTAGCACCAGACTAGTCATTCTCTCGAAACCAACTTGTCATGCCTGATCTACTCGAGACACTCTTCACCCATGACCTTCGTGTCCCACCCAGACACACCATTTTGTGCTCCATTTTCTTCGCACAACTTTCGGTTCAATTTAGACCAATTTATCGTCTGCCGTAATTCGTGATTTAACTTCCAATTTAGTTTCCGGGTCCGACATCGGTCCAATCCAGTCGACACAATATATGGCCCTGGCCTGTTTTGAGCCTACTATGCATGTGCCACTTGCGTGCCACCGATTTGATCTCCCTTGTGCTCCCATTCCATCCGTAATTTTAATTGGTTTAATTTATAAATTAATTAAATATTGGCTTCGACTTTGTCCAAACTTGGCCCAACGCCCGACCCAGTTTGGCATGGACCCTACCATGACAGCCCATACCCCCACTGATATTTTTCCTCTACCCTAAATATCGTTTTTTATGTATAAATATCTACTTTCTCTCTCCACTTTACAAATATCTATATACATATATATATGCATACTTCTCTCTCTCACTCCCATTTAAAACACCTACACCCCTCCCCTCTCCCATCAGGACAACCCCTCCATGTGGTCGAGAGCACTCTCCCCCTCTCTATACATTCTCTCTCTCCCTCTCTTATTAATATCACATACAATCATATATAATATATATCCTCTCTCTCTCTCCTTTCCATTATACACACATCACCACAAACCCCCCCACAGCCCTTGGCCGAGCCCCCCATGGCCAAGCTCCCTAGCCTCCTTCCTCCTCCTCCCTAGGCCGAGCACCACCTCCCTCTTCTCCTTTTCCTTCAAGCTTCATCACCATCAACACCATCTCCATCACCATTAATACCACCATCATCCACAACATCCACCATCGTAACCACCCCGCGCCGCACAGCTGCCGCGGCCAACCGCCGTGCGCCCCCACTGGGTCGTGCCATCGCCACCCTGGCCACGTGCGCAGCAGCGCGCAATGGCAGTAGCAGTGGCAGCGCAACAGTAGCTGCAGTCGCAGCATGGCACCGCGCGGTTCAGGCGCCGCCGTGGCCATCGTCGGCGCCGGCGAGCCCCCCCCACGGCCGCGCGCGGGCCGGGCGCACCCTCGGGCAGGCCCCCGTGGCACGCTGCCTCTTCCCCGGACCGAGAAACGCCCGATTCGTGCGTTTGGCACGGGTTCCCGTCGGTGCGCGCTCGGAACGAAGTCAAAATTTGCGTCTCGGGGCAGCGACTTCGTGCGCATTTTCTGGGAGATCCGACAGTTGGATAGTCGAACTCCTCGCTCCGTCTCAATCGCGGTATATCCCTCTTCACCTCTGTCAAGTTTGAACCGTTAATTTCGTCGTTTGATACATCAAAACCGGCCACCAAGTTAAAATTTTAATTTGTACTATTTTTGGACAGTTTTGCGACGCCAACTTCGCGGGTTCGTATCTTCGTCGTCGCAGCTCCGTTTTGTGCGCCACCAGTTCCGGTGCACAGCTGGTATAACCCTCTTCCTGTCCCCTTTAGATTTTATTTCAGTTTGAGCTTGTTAGGTCGGTCGAATTCGACGCCAAAGTTGGCCGTTCGAATTCTTAGTGTTGCACTTGTAAAATTCCATTTTTGAACCCGGGACTCCGTATTCAAATTCTGACACCACCAGTAGACTCGTGGCGTCGTTCTGGTATGTTTTCATATAAAGTTTGCTTGATTTGGAGAACGTGGACCCTGGCACGCATTTTGGTGCAAAGCGGGTCCCACTTTCTGAGTCAACGGGACTTTTTGATGCCGGCTCATCGAAATCCAATTCCGGATATTCCGTTGAGTTCGAATCGTCATTCTAGACTCGTTGACATATAATTTGCTAGGTTTTAGTGGACATTGGTTCCGAAACGCATTTTGGTGCAAGTCGGATACCAATATTCGGGCCAACGGGTCATTTTGAGATCGGCTCATCGGAATCCAATTCCGGATATACCGTTGAGTTCGTATCGTCATTCTGGACTCGTTGACATATAATTTGCTAGGTTTTAGTGGACATTGGTTCCGGCACGCATTTCGGTACAAGTCGGATACCAATATCCGGACCAACGGGTCATTTTGAGATCAGCTCATCGGAATCCAATTTCGGATATACCGTTGAGTTTGTATCGTCATTCTAGACTCGTTGACATATAATTTGCTGAGTTTTGAGGACATTGGCTCCGACACACTTTTCCGTGTAAATCGAAATTTTAATGTTCAGGTCAACGGACCAATTTGAGATCGGGTCAACGGAATCCAATCCTGGATATACCGTTGGGTTCGTATCGTCATTCTGGATTCGTGGACATATAATTTGTTAGGTTTTGTGCACTTTTATTTTGGCACATTTTTGGTGCAAAGTGTGTCCAAGGGCGGACATCATTTTGGCCCGAAATTATCTTTTTGCCCCTGTGTCCAAATTGGACTTTTGGACAGGCTATTCTAGCTGATTTGACCATTCTGGACACGTTGGTGATGTTAGTTTCATCATCCGACAATATCTGTAGGTTTTCACCATATCGTTATAATCTTTCTCCTTTTGTGGTATTTGAGATCCATCGATTCCAGTGATTTCACAACCACTGAAATTGCATGTGTTGACCATGTAGATGGTTGTAGAGGCTAGCTTTAATCCAGTTTGACCATGGTTGACTACTTTGACTGAACGTCGAAGTAGAGTCAACATTTGACCTAGGTTAGACTAGTTTTGACCCTGGTTGACCACAGTTGACTATTTTGACCAAAGTCAACCGGAAGTCAACCGTAGCCTACAATTGACTAGAACTGAACCAGAGTTGACGAGTTGACCCAAAGTCAACTGTTAGTCAACGTTAGTCAAGTTTGACCTAGAGTTGACCTAGGGTTGACCAGTTGACCAAAAGTCAACTGTAAGTCGACCATTGACTTAGATTGACCTAGTTTGATTTGCTTTGACTTGTCTTGACCTAGTTTGACTTAGTGTGACTTGATTTTACTTCCAAACCCTTATGTTGATACAGTATTTCCACCTATAGGTCCTCGAGGCACTGTTCTTGGACTAGTTGACATATTCCACCAGATCACAGGCGAGTACATTCTCTGATAATATTTCTGTTTTATGATATCGTTTATGTTTCTTATATTTAGTGTAGATACCCTTGTTCTCTTGACACATTGTTCACACGAATTGGTATTTTCCTGGATCCCGTCATGAGATATTATTTCTCGCTCTCCTTGGTATATCTTGTGCAAGTCTTTCTTGTTCCTTGTGCATTGTATAGACACGATTCCTGCGAAATCTAGCTACCCTCTCAGGGAATCGCGTGTCATGATGTGTCATGGTTGGATCCACTATACTGGTCGGGGACGGGGAGTATTAGTGTAGATATGTGGTCAATACCCGCCTTGTATATCTTGTGAACCTTGTGAATGCCAATCATATACCACACGTATGGTTGGCTAGATCATAACCTTGTGCAGACCCAATCCGGCCACATGTTGTAGCTAGTACTCACACACTTAGATAGATGTTTCTTGATTCTTGTACATGCCATGATCAGTTTTACTTGCCTTGTTCTAGCTCTAGATTTACAGCTTACCTTGCCATGATACTCACATGTACATTTCATGATTTCTTGTATATTCTCTCTTTTACTGCTACATTTTCAATATCGTATAATTAGAACTGTTATTTGAGATTTGTGCTCGTTCAATCCTGACTGGATATGTTGATAAAATTTTAGGAGTAGTTGTGCCCTCAGTATTGGACTTCATGATGTTGCTAGCTGAGGTGGATCTCACTATTCTTCTATGTGAGTTTCCTGGTAGTTATCCTTAGTTAGTTTTGTTGTTCATTCTTTATTTTTCTGTCTTATGATACTTGTAGATTATAGTTTTTCTAGTGATATCGTTATTATTTCTTGTCTTATCTTCCTTAGTTTTCGTGATGTGACATGAGTACATTTCTAGTTATGGATCTTTAGATGTTGTAGTTAGTATAGTATACTTGACAGCGTTCTACCGCCGATACCGCGGCGTAGGCTGGGCATGGCCACGTATTCGTACCCATATATCCGGGTGCGGGTCGTGACACGTTTTTAGTGGTGTCCCATGCAGGCCAGTCTTTGCAATTAATACGAAGTCATGGTAGTACTTGAGCTTTTCTGTACTACTGCGAGCCTGCCCTAGGATTAAGGTTGAGTCATAGAATATTTTAGGAATTTGGTACTCAGTCACATATTAGGAACTCTTGGTAGATTCCAGGGATGACCCCTGGGAATCTTATTTCGAAGGCTTTCAAATCTTTTCCCACTTGTTTCCGTTCGTCCTGATTTCTGAAGTATCTGTCCGTATCAAACTTTATTTCTTCTTGGGATGAGTTTGTGGACCCCAGAGGGAAGGTATAAGTTGGACTTGTATATCATCTAGGTTGGGGAGAGAATATGATTTACCAACCTCGTATTATGGTCGAGGTTTGTTCTAGATTATATTCCACCATTTTCTATCTTAACCTAGGTAATACCCTTGGGACTTTCCCTAAGATTTTCCTCTGAACCCTATCTCGGAAGTTGTTTCCGTTGTTTCTCTTAACTTACCCTTGACTTGTTGTTGAATTTTAAATCTTAAATATTCGTTGTTGACAATTGATTTTGTTTTGGATAATTCTTTTAAGAATTGAGTTAAGATATCCTGATAAACATATTTGGACGAGGACGATGAGAACGGTAAGTGTCTACTTTACTTATGGAGTTTGGAATTTATCGCATATTAGCTAGCTTGACAGGGACATGGAGCCTGATTTTGGATATACTATCCTAGTTATGAAATTTAGATTCTCTTGCAGCCATACCGGTTGGCGTGGTAAGGAATCTAGATGCATGATTATAGGGTGTATACCTTGGTTATGGACTCTATCGTTTATTGTAGCTATGTTTACTGGCGTGGCGTAAATTCTGGCAACATGATTTTGGATAGACGTGTATGGTTATCAGGTCATATCTTGAATTGATTCACTTCTTTTACCAATTGAGCAAGATAATTCCTACCATTATTTCTTGTTTATCATTATTTTCTCTCCCATCGCATGATGATTTTCTCATCTTACCGTCATTTTCTTTGCCTTGTTTAGCTATGTCTTGATTACACAAATCACCCCGTACTTGAACTTCATTATATCTTCGATTCTCCTAATCGTCTCTAAAATTGTGCCCCAATGACTTGGCTTATTTTTGAAATCATACACATATGATTTGTTCATATCATAATTCTATCGTGCCAAATCCCTCATCGTGTCTGAAAAATTGTAAATCGATTCTCTTGATTGTGCAAAACTCGTCATTCTTGGATCGTGCCTAAATTATTGCCTAAATCTTCTATCATGTTTTAACCCCACTACCAACCTTTAATTTCGAGGACGAAATATTTATAAGGTGGGTAGGATTGTAAGCCCCTGAAATTAGGGCTTATTTTTTTATTTTTATAAATCAATTATTTTGAATAAATATTATTATCTGATTATTATTTAATTTAATGCTCTTTATCGTGACTTGGAATTCTAGAGCATCAGGGATGCCAGTCTCTGAAAACTTCCTTCTTAGAGTTTGTAGTAGACGAGATTATCTTCATTTTGATATATCCTGTCCCACTTGAACTCGTTCCCTTGTGCTCTTTTTGCTTCGTGCAAGTTCGGGTCAATATTAGACCATTTAATTGTTAATTGAATTCCCACTCTTTTCCTTGATCATCATATGCACGTTACCGTGACTTTTAATTTAGGAGCACCAGAATAGTCATTCTCTCAAAACCAACTTGTCATGCCTGATCTACTCGAGACACTCTTCACCCATGACCTTCGTGTCCCACCCAGACACACCATTTTGTGCTCCATTTTCTTCGCACAATTTTTGGTTCAATTTAGACCAATTTATCGTCTGCTGTAATTCGTGATTTAACTTCCAATTTAGTTTCCGGGTCCGACATCGGTCCAATCCAGTCGACCCAATATATGACCCTGGCCTGTTTTGAGCCTACTATGCACGCGCCACTTGCGTGCCACCGATTTGATCTCCCTTGTGCTCCCATTCCATCCGTAATTTTAATTGGTTTAATTTATAAATTAATTAAATATTGGCTTCGACTTTGTCCAAACTTGGACCAACGTCCGACCCAGTTTGGCGTGGACCCTACCATGACAGTCCATACCCCCACTGATATTTTTTCCTATACCCTGAGTATCGTTTTTTATGTATAAATATCTACTTTCTCTCTCCACTTTATAAATATCTATATACATATATATATGCATACTTCTGTCACTCTCCGTTCCTAAAATACGTATTTTTATACATGAACAACTCATGTGTATTTATTTAGTATTTATTATATATTTATTTAATATTTATCATGTATTATCCTGTATTTAAATTCTTTTAAATTCATGTTAATCAGTTAATCTGCTCTTTAAATTTTCATGTTAATTTATTTTCTGCAATTATATTTCTGTAATTTTATTTTCTGCTTTATTCCCTGCCTTAGTCTTGCTTATTTGGGTTCGGGTTGGCTTTGGTTGGATCTCCTACAACCCGACCCATTGGACCCGGTCCAACTCCCACCTACCACCCCTTTTCTATTTAAAGCCACCCTCTCTTTCTCTCTCCTCATAAACTCACATTCTCACCATTACTCCTCTTTTTCTTCTTCATTACTCTCTCCACCTACCAAACCGTAGGCAAGTACAACTTGCTCTCCATGAGAACTCATATTTTTGTAGTTCATTTATCTTCCTCGCAAGATCCTAAGAGAGTTTAGAACTTTGCATTTTTTATTTCGAAGTCTTGATTTTTGTAGATCTAGAAATGAGTTATTTTCGAAGTTTGGTGGTTTTGATCTATCAAACTTCTTTGTTTTCAAGTTTGATGGTTCCATGTTGTAGAGAAGTTTATTCTACCCAATTTTGACCTTTGAAAAGTTGGATTTGGACTTGTTTTGACCAAGTTATGGACTTTTGAAGCTTTGGGGTGCAACCATGGAGTTCTTGCTGTTTGGAGAAGACAGTGAGCAGTGTATGCTAGCTTTTTAGCTTGTGTCACTGAGCTGTGCGCGCTCTTTAGCGCAGCGCAGTATGGAGTCCATACGCTGCCTTTTTAGGTAGCGTGTGTCTTGCATACGCTGCCTTTTGGGAGCGTATGACTTGCATACGCTAACGTGGATGGTCAGGAGTCGTATGGAGTCCATACGCTGCCTTTTGGGAGCGTATGACTTGCATACGCTCACGTGGATGGTCAAGAGTCGTATGGAATCCATACGCTGCCTTTTGGGAGCGTATGACTTGCATACGCTGACTTGGATGGTCAGGAGTCGTATGGAGTCCATACGCTGCCTTTTGGAAGCGTATGACTTGCATACGCTGACTTGGATGGTCAGGAGTCGTATGGAGTCCATACGCTGCCTTTTGGGAGCGTATGACTTGCATACGCTGACTTGGATGGTCAGGTGTCGTATGGAGTTCATACGCTGCCTTTTGGAAGCGTATGACTTGCATACGCTGACTTGGATGGTCAGGAGTCGTATGGAGTTCATACGCTGCCTTTTGGAAGCGTATGACTTGCATACACTAGCTTGGCTTGAGCGTAGCTTGACCTGAGCGTACGCTGGCTTGAGCGTAGCTTGACCTGAGCGTACGCTGACATGAGCGTAGGCTGACATGAGAGTAGCCTGCTTACCCTGGATCTTCTATAGCCCTGTATATTGATATCTTATTAGAGATAAACATATTTGGACGAGGACGATGAGAACGGTAAGTGTCTACTTTACTTATGGAGTTTGGAATTTATCGCAGTCATATTAGCTAGCTTGACAGGGACATGAAGCCTGATTTTGGATATACTATCCTTGTTATGAAATTTAGATTCTCTTGCAGCCATACCGGTTGGCGTGGTAAGGAATCTAGATGCATGATTATAGGGTGTATACCTTGGTTATGGACTCTATCGTTTATTGTAGCTATGTTTACTGGCGTGGCGTAAATTCTGGCAACATGATTTTGGATAGACGTGTATGGTTATCAGGTCATATCTTGAATTGATTCACTTCTTTTACCAATTGAGCAAGATAATTCCTACCATTATTTCTTGTTTATCATTATTTCCTCTCCCATCGCATGATGATTTTCTCATCTTACCGTCATTTTCTTTGCCTTGTTTAGCTATGTCTTGATTACACAAATCACCCCGTACTTGAACTTCATTATATCTTCGATTCTCCTAATCGTCTCTAAAATTGTGCCCCAATGACTTGGCTTATTTTTGAAATCATACACATATGATTTGTTCATATCATAATTCTATCGTGCCAAATCCCTCATCGTGTCTGAAAAATTGTAAATCGATTCTCTTGATTGTGCAAAACTCGTCATTCTTGGATCGTGCCTAAATTATTGCCTAAATCTTCTATCATGTTTTAACCCCACTACCAACCTTTAATTTCGAGGACGAAATATTTATAAGGTGGGTAGGATTGTAAGCCCCTGAAATTAGGGCTTATTTTTTTATTTTTATAAATCAATTATTTTGAATAAATATTATTATCTGATTATTATTTAATTTAATGCTCTTTATCGTGACTTGGAATTCTAGAGCATCAGGGATGCCAGTCTCTGAAAACTTCCTTCTTAGAGTTTGTAGTAGACGAGATTATCTTCATTTTGATATATCCTGTCCCACTTGAACTCGTTCCCTTGTGCTCTTTTTGCTTCGTGCAAGTTCGGGTCAATATTAGACCATTTAATTGTTAATTGAATTCCCACTCTTTTCCTTGATCATCATATGCACGTTACCGTGACTTTTAATTTAGGAGCACCAGAATAGTCATTCTCTCAAAACCAACTTGTCATGCCTGATCTACTCGAGACACTCTTCACCCATGACCTTCGTGTCCCACCCAGACACACCATTTTGTGCTCCATTTTCTTCGCACAATTTTTGGTTCAATTTAGACCAATTTATCGTCTGCTGTAATTCGTGATTTAACTTCCAATTTAGTTTCCGGGTCCGACATCGGTCCAATCCAGTCGACCCAATATATGACCCTGGCCTGTTTTGAGCCTACTATGCACGCGCCACTTGCGTGCCACCGATTTGATCTCCCTTGTGCTCCCATTCCATCCGTAATTTTAATTGGTTTAATTTATAAATTAATTAAATATTGGCTTCGACTTTGTCCAAACTTGGACCAACGTCCGACCCAGTTTGGCGTGGACCCTACCATGACAGTCCATACCCCCACTGATATTTTTTCCTATACCCTGAGTATCGTTTTTTATGTATAAATATCTACTTTCTCTCTCCACTTTATAAATATCTATACATATATATATGCATACTTCTGTCACTCTCCGTTCCTAAAATACGTATTTTTATACATGAACAACTCATGTGTATTTATTTAGTATTTATTATATATTTATTTAATATTTATCATGTATTATCCTGTATTTAAATTCCTTTAAATTCATGTTAATCAGTTAATCTGCTCTTTAAATTTTCATGTTAATTTATTTTCTGCAATTATATTTCTGTAATTTTATTTTCTGCTTTTATTCCCTGCCTTAGTCTTGCTTATTTGGGTTCGGGTTGGCTTTGGTTGGATCCCCTACAACCCGACCCATTGGACCCGGTCCAACTCCCACCTACCACCCCTTTTCTATTTAAAGCCACCCTCTCTTTCTCTCTCCTCATAAACTCACATTCTCACCATTACTCCTCTTTTTCTTCTTCATTACTCTCTCCACCTACCAAACCGTAGGCAAGTACAACTTGCTCTCCATGAGAACTCATATTTTTGTAGTTCATTTATCTTCCTCGCAAGATCCTAAGAGAGTTTAGAACTTTGCATTTTTTATTTCGAAGTCTTGATTTTTGTAGATCTAGAAATGAGTTATTTTCGGAGTTTGGTGGTTTTGATCTATCAAACTTCTTTGTTTTCAAGTTTTGATGGTTCCATGTTGTAGAGAAGTTTATTCTACCCAATTTTGACCTTTGAAAAGTTGGATTTGGACTTGTTTTGACCAAGTTATGGACTTTTGAAGCTTTGGGGTGCAACCATGGAGTTCTTGCTGTTTGGAGAAGACAGTGAGCAGTGTATGCTGCTAGCTTTTTAGCTTGTGTCACTGAGCTGTGCGCGCTCTTTAGCGCAGCGCAGTATGGAGTCCATACGCTGCCTTTTTAGGTAGCGTGTGTCTTGCATACGCTGCCTTTTGGGAGCGTATGACTTGCATACGCTAACGTGGATGGTCAGGAGTCGTATGGAGTCCATACGCTGCCTTTTGGGAGCGTATGACTTGCATACGCTGACTTGGATGGTCAGGAGTCGTATGGAGTCCATACGCTGCCTTTTGGAAGCGTATGACTTGCATACGCTGACTTGGATGGTCAGGAGTCGTATGGAGTCCATACGCTGCCTTTTGGGAGCGTATGACTTGCATACGCTGACTTGGATGGTCAGGAGTCGTATGGAGTTCATACGCTGCCTTTTGGAAGCGTATGACTTGCGTACGCTGACTTGGATGGTCAGGAGTCGTATGGAGTTCATACGCTGCCTTTTGGAAGAGTATGACTTGCATACACTAGCTTGGCTTGAGCGTAGCTTGACCTGAGCGTACGCTGGCTTGAGCGTAGCTTGACCTGAGCGTACGCTGACATGAGCGTAGGCTGACATGAGAGTAGCCTGCTTACCCTGGATCTTCTATAGCCCTGTATATTGATATCTTATTAGAGATAAACATATTTGGACGAGGACGATGAGAACGGTAAGTGTCTACTTTACTTATGGAGTTTGGAATTTATCGCAGTCATATTAGCTAGCTTGACAGGGACATGAAGCCTGATTTTGGATATACTATCCTTGTTATGAAATTTAGATTCTCTTGCAGCCATACCGGTTGGCGTGGTAAGGAATCTAGATGCATGATTATAGGGTGTATACCTTGGTTATGGACTCTATCGTTTATTGTAGCTATGTTTACTGGCGTGGCGTAAATTCTGGCAACATGATTTTGGATAGACGTGTATGGTTATCAGGTCATATCTTGAATTGATTCACTTCTTTTACCAATTGAGCAAGATAATTCCTACCATTATTTCTTGTTTATCATTATTTCCTCTCCCATCGCATGATGATTTTCTCATCTTACCGTCATTTTCTTTGCCTTGTTTAGCTATGTCTTGATTACACAAATCACCCCGTACTTGAACTTCATTATATCTTCGATTCTCCTAATCGTCTCTAAAATTGTGCCCCAATGACTTGGCTTATTTTTGAAATCATACACATATGATTTGTTCATATCATAATTCTATCGTGCCAAATCCCTCATCGTGTCTGAAAAATTGTAAATCGATTCTCTTGATTGTGCAAAACTCGTCATTCTTGGATCGTGCCTAAATTATTGCCTAAATCTTCTATCATGTTTTAACCCCACTACCAACCTTTAATTTCGAGGACGAAATATTTATAAGGTGGGTAGGATTATAAGCCCCTGAAATTAGGGCTTATTTTTTTATTTTTATAAATCAATTATTTTGAATAAATATTATTATCTGATTATTATTTAATTTAATGCTCTTTATCGTGACTTGGAATTCTAGAGCATCAGGGATGCCAGTCTCTGAAAACTTCCTTCTTAGAGTTTGTAGTAGACGAGATTATCTTCATTTTGATATATCCTGTCCCACTTGAACTCGTTCCCTTGTGCTCTTTTTGCTTCGTGCAAGTTCGGGTCAATATTAGACCATTTAATTGTTAATTGAATTCCCACTCTTTTCCTTGATCATCATATGCACGTTACCGTGACTTTTAATTTAGGAGCACCAGAATAGTCATTCTCTCAAAACCAACTTGTCATGCCTGATCTACTCGAGACACTCTTCACCCATGACCTTCGTGTCCCACCCAGACACACCATTTTGTGCTCCATTTTCTTCGCACAATTTTTGGTTCAATTTAGACCAATTTATCGTCTGCTGTAATTCGTGATTTAACTTCCAATTTAGTTTCCGGGTCCGACATCGGTCCAATCCAGTCGACCCAATATATGACCCTGGCCTGTTTTGAGCCTACTATGCACGCGCCACTTGCGTGCCACCGATTTGATCTTCCTTGTGCTCCCATTCCATCCGTAATTTTAATTGGTTTAATTTATAAATTAATTAAATATTGGCTTCGACTTTGTCCAAACTTGGACCAACGTCCGACCCAGTTTGGCGTGGACCCTACCATGACAGTCCATACCCCCACTGATATTTTTTCCTATACCCTGAGTATCGTTTTTTATGTATAAATATCTACTTTCTCTCTCCACTTTATAAATATCTATATACATATATATGCATACTTCTGTCACTCTCCGTTCCTAAAATACGTATTTTTATACATGAACAACTCATGTGTATTTATTTAGTATTTATTATATATTTATTTAATATTTATCATGTATTATCCTGTATTTAAATTCCTTTAAATTCATGTTAATCAGTTAATCTGCTCTTTAAATTTTCATGTTAATTTATTTTCTGCAATTATATTTCTGTAATTTTATTTTCTGCTTTTATTCCCTGCCTTAGTCTTGCTTATTTGGGTTCGGGTTGGCTTTGGTTGGATCCCCTACAACCCGACCCATTGGACCCGGTCCAACTCCCACCTACCACCCATTTTCTATTTAAAGCCACCCTCTCTTTCTCTCTCCTCATAAACTCACATTCTCACCATTACTCCTCTTTTTCTTCTTCATTACTCTCTCCACCTACCAAACCGTAGGCAAGTACAACTTGCTCTCCATGAGAACTCATATTTTGTAGTTCATTTATCTTCCTCGCAAGATCCTAAGAGAGTTTAGAACTTTGCATTTTTATTTCGAAGTCTTGATTTTTGTAGATCTAGAAATGAGTTATTTTCGGAGTTTGGTGGTTTTGATCTATCAAACTTCTTTGTTTTCAAGTTTTGATGGTTCCATGTTGTAGAGAAGTTTATTCTACCCAATTTTGACCTTTGAAAAGTTGGATTTGGACTTGTTTTGACCAAGTTATGGACTTTTGAAGCTTTGGGGTGCAACCATGGAGTTCTTGCTGTTTGGAGAAGACAGTGAGCAGTGTATGCTAGCTTTTTAGCTTGTGTCACTGAGCTGTGCGCGCTCTTTAGCGCAGCGCAGTATGGAGTCCATACGCTGCCTTTTTAGGTAGCGTGTGTCTTGCATACGCTGCCTTTTGGGAGCGTATGACTTGCATACGCTAACGTGGATGGTCAGGAGTCGTATGGAGTCCATACGCTGCCTTTTGGGAGCGTATGACTTGCATACGCTCACGTGGATGGTCAAGAGTCGTATGGAATCCATACGCTGCCTTTTGGGAGCGTATGACTTGCATACGCTGACTTGGATGGTCAGGAGTCGTATGGAGTCCATACGCTGCCTTTTGGAAGCGTATGACTTGCATACGCTGACTTGGATGGTCAGGAGTCGTATGGAGTCCATACGCTGCCTTTTGGGAGCGTATGACTTGCATACGCTGACTTGGATGGTCAGGAGTCGTATGGAGTTCATACGCTGCCTTTTGGAAGCGTATGACTTGCATACGCTGACTTGGATGGTCAGGAGTCGTATGGAGTTCATACGCTGCCTTTTGGAAGAGTATGACTTGCATACACTAGCTTGGCTTGAGCGTAGCTTGACCTGAGCGTACGCTGGCTTGAGCGTAGCTTGACCTGAGCGTACGCTGACATGAGCGTAGGCTGACATGAGAGTAGCCTGCTTACCCTGGATCTTCTATAGCCCTGTATATTGATATCTTATTAGAGATAAACATATTTGGACGAGGACGATGAGAACGGTAAGTGTCTACTTTACTTATGGAGTTTGGAATTTATCGCAGTCATATTAGCTAGCTTGACAGGGACATGAAGCCTGATTTTGGATATACTATCCTTGTTATGAAATTTAGATTCTCTTGCAGCCATACCGGTTGGCGTGGTAAGGAATCTAGATGCATGATTATAGGGTGTATACCTTGGTTATGGACTCTATCGTTTATTGTAGCTATGTTTACTGGCGTGGCGTAAATTCTGGCAACATGATTTTGGATAGACGTGTATGGTTATCAGGTCATATCTTGAATTGATTCACTTCTTTTACCAATTGAGCAAGATAATTCCTACCATTATTTCTTGTTTATCATTATTTCCTCTCCCATCGCATGATGATTTTCTCATCTTACCGTCATTTTCTTTGCCTTGTTTAGCTATGTCTTGATTACACAAATCACCCCGTACTTGAACTTCATTATATCTTCGATTCTCCTAATCGTCTCTAAAATTGTGCCCCAATGACTTGGCTTATTTTTGAAATCATACACATATGATTTGTTCATATCATAATTCTATCGTGCCAAATCCCTCATCGTGTCTGAAAAATTGTAAATCGATTCTCTTGATTGTGCAAAACTCGTCATTCTTGGATCGTGCCTAAATTATTGCCTAAATCTTCTATCATGTTTTAACCCCACTACCAACCTTTAATTTCGAGGACGAAATATTTATAAGGTGGGTAGGATTGTAAGCCCCTGAAATTAGGGCTTATTTTTTTATTTTTATAAATCAATTATTTTGAATAAATATTATTATCTGATTATTATTTAATTTAATGCTCTTTATCGTGACTTGGAATTCTAGAGCATCAGGGATGCCAGTCTCTGAAAACTTCCTTCTTAGAGTTTGTAGTAGACGAGATTATCTTCATTTTGATATATCCTGTCCCATTTGAACTCGTTCCCTTGTGCTCTTTTTGCTTCGTGCAAGTTCGGGTCAATATTAGACCATTTAATTGTTAATTGAATTCCCACTCTTTTCCTTGATCATCATATGCACGTTACCGTGACTTTTAATTTAGGAGCACCAGAATAGTCATTCTCTCAAAACCAACTTGTCATGCCTGATCTACTCGAGACACTCTTCACCCATGACCTTCGTGTCCTACCCAGACACACCATTTTGTGCTCCATTTTCTTCGCACAATTTTCGGTTCAATTTAGACCAATTTATCGTCTGCTGTAATTCGTGATTTAACTTCCAATTTAGTTTTCGGGTCCGACATCGGTCCAATCCAGTCGACCCAATATATGACCCTGGCCTATTTTGAGCCTACTATGTACGCGCCACTTGCGTGCCACCGATTTGATCTCCCTTGTGCTCCCATTCCATCCGTAATTTTAATTGGTTTAATTTATAAATTAATTAAATATTGGCTTCGACTTTGTCCAAACTTGGACCAACGTCCGACCCAGTTTGGCGTGGACCCTACCATGACAGTCCATACCCCCACTGATATTTTTTCCTATACCCTGAGTATCGTTTTTTATGTATAAATATCTACTTTCTCTCTCCACTTTATAAATATCTATATACATATATATATGCATACTTCTGTCACTCTCCGTTCCTAAAATACGTATTTTTATACATGAACAACTCATGTGTATTTATTTAGTATTTATTATATATTTATTTAATATTTATCATGTATTATCCTGTATTTAAATTCCTTTAAATTTATGTTAATCAGTTAATCTGCTCTTTAAATTTTCATGTTAATTTATTTCCTGCAATTATATTTCTATAATTTTATTTTCTGCTTTTATTCCCTGCCTTAGTCTTGCTTATTTGGGTTCGGGTTGGCTTTGGTTGGATCCCCTACAACCCGACCCATTGGACCCGGTCCAACTCCCACCTACCACCCCTTTTCTATTTAAAGCCACCCTCTCTTTCTCTCTCCTCATAAACTCACATTCTCACCATTACTCCTCTTTTTCTTCTTCATTACTCTCTCCACCTACCAAACCGTAGGCAAGTACAACTTGCTCTCCATGAGAACCCATATTTTTGTAGTTCATTTATCTTCCTCGCAAGATCCTAAGAGAGTTTAGAACTTTGTATTTTTTATTTCGAAGTCTTGATTTTTGTAGATCTAGAAATGAGTTATTTTCGGAGTTTGGTGGTTTTGATCTATCAAACTTCTTTGTTTTCAAGTTTTGATGGTTCCATGTTGTAGAGAAGTTTATTCTACCCAATTTTGACCTTTGAAAAGTTGGATTTGGACTTGTTTTGACCAAGTTATGGACTTTTGAAGCTTTGGGGTGCAACCATGGAGTTCTTGCTGTTTGGAGAAGACAGTGAGCAGTGTATGCTAGTTTTTTAGCTTGCGTCACTGAGCTGTGCGCGCTCTTTAGCGCAACGCAGTATGGAGTCCATACGCTGCCTTTTTAGGTAGCGTGTGTCTTGCATACGCTGCCTTTTGGGAGCGTATGACTTGCATACGCTGACGTGGATGGTCAGGAGTCGTATGGAGTCCATACGCTGCCTTTTGGGAGCGTATGACTTGCATACGCTCACGTGGATGGTCAAGAGTCGTATGGAGTTCATACGCTGCCTTTTGGGAGCGTATGACTTGCATACACTGACTTGGATGGTCAGGAGTCGTATGGAGTCCATACGCTGCCTTTTGGAAGCGTATGACTTGCATACGCTGACTTGGATGGTCAGGAGTCGTATGGAGTCCATACGCTGCCTTTTGGGAGCGTATGACTTGCATACGCTGACTTGGATGGTCAGGAGTCGTATGGAGTTCATACGCTGCATTTTGGAAGCGTATGACTTGCGTACGCTGACTTGGATGGTCAGGAGTCGTATGGAGTTCATACGCTGCCTTTTGGAAGCGTATGACTTGCATACGCTAGCTTGGCTTGAGCGTAGCTTGACCTGAGCGTACGCTAGCTTGAGCGTAGCTTGACCTGAGCGTACGCTGACATGAGCGTAGGCTGACATGAGAGTAGCCTGCTTACCCTGGATCTTCTATAGCCCTGTATATTGATATCTTATTAGATATTTAACGTCCATTTTATATCCTTACGCCTTTTTGCATAAACTTGATATAATCATGATATGTTGATATTTCTGTTAAATATAGATTGTTAAGTGGGATGTACCACGTGTCGTGAATTGAGCTATAGATACCCCGATTGACTGGAATTAAACCCTGAGAGTCGTAGACTCGACTCCACTGAATACTATTTGACTTTTATGCCTTGTCACCATTGATGATAATGGTTATCTTGACTAAAATTAATCATGTATTCCTAGTTGGAACTAAGAGACTGGCTAGTCGTCTTATTGAATGAAATGAATGAGACACGTTCATGCAATGAACTATTGTACTCGATTAGCCAATCCCGAATATTGGCATACAGGCACATGCAGGCTTCAAATTATTTATTTATTTAGTTATTTATCTTACAAAAATAGCATGTGTACTTTATGGTCAAGGCATGATTACTCCGTGGTCAGATTTGATTGTTGCATCACGCTATATAAAACCTACAACCTAGCCGCACGGGTATCGTTGTAGAGTCGTACATATCGTACCCCGTACGAAAGTACTCATTTGAATGACCATGATCCACGGCATGGAACTTCACTCAACGTAGAGACTATTAAGTTAAATAAAATAATGATGGCATGGAGAGAATGGATTCCCGAGTTCTTACATGGCAGCCCCCTTGGGACTATTAAGTGCCCGACGGGCCGGCTGGTTCCCACAGATACTGTAAATCTGTCACACGGGCAGGAAACAGTATCTGTTTATATTATTGTACATGCTATATTAACGACGGGCGTCCCGCTGGGACTCGTCTAACTACATGATTGGTGCAATTGATTGATTGGATAGACTAGCCTTGCTTGCACATAGTAAGAACTGAGGGATCCCTATTGCATAAATTCCAGGATAACTTGGGACTCACAATAGCAAGCCGTAGTAGTTGATTGGCCATTCAAGATGATTTGTTTGTGTACTGTACCTACTCTGTTACTTAACTGGGATGATCAGAATGTCAGGACATGACGGGCCAACTTCTGTCCTTGTTTGGTTGGGAGGTTGGTTCGAAGTGTCGTGATGTTATGTGAATCCTAGTAGCAAGCAGAGATCTATTTATCATATTTCATATTACTGGTTTTAGTTCTCATGTCGTGCTTCCTTG
The DNA here is from genome assembly GCA_029216955.1 of Iris pallida. Classification (NCBI taxonomy): domain Eukaryota; kingdom Viridiplantae; phylum Streptophyta; class Magnoliopsida; order Asparagales; family Iridaceae; genus Iris; species Iris pallida. The sequence goes on from JANAVB010027997.1 coordinate 5,166,752, forward strand.
TGGTACTTGCTATTAGAGGTCTAACCTCTCTGGTTTTGCATGGCCAGATTTAGAGCCGGTTCCCGAGGACTCGGCTTACTTCTACCTCCAAGATGGTCAACACTAGAAGGATGATCGCAGGAGGACTCGAGTGGGTTTCTTACTTCCCCGCTCATTTTGTTATCTACTTTATACCTTGCCGTTTGGCACCGACATGTTAGTCGGATCGTCTTGTACTTACTTTTATATAAATTGTAACTAAGTCAGGCTGCAGCTGATAACAATTGTGTATTCTTTTGCTACATCAATCTGGCTATGTTTTGTAAAGCCAGATATCAAGAACATTTTTGACTGAGCGTTTGGGACGCCTTACTGCTTTATCTTACATGTTCTCTATTTTTGTTTCTTGTTTGAATGATTGAGACAATAGATGTGAAGTGACCATAGTAAGACTTTCATGTAGTATGCACTCCCTCGTCTGGTTAGACATCATTGATCGTATTATACGATATTCATCTACCCGTAATACGTAGCTGGCTGAGTCATTCCCCCGCTCTCCAGTATTCTGGTTCTGGGGCGTGACAAGGTTTTAGTGGTGGCCCATGCAGGTCTGATTTCAGACTTGTGGGGTGTTTTGTTTAATAGGATGTCTCAATCACACATGTTTCCCCTTGATCTCATGATTCGTCGATTCTCAACTCTAGCTTGACATTCCAGTATCCTTTGACTTCATTGATCTTCCCTGTCCGGTCGTTTGATTGTTCTCTTGTCCCTTTTCTTAGGGGCACCTCGTCCGTACCTGTCAGAGCTGGACAGCAACAACATGGACAGCAACATGGACAACCTGACCAGGTTGGTCAGCAACAAGGGTCAGAACCACTTCATGAGGCTACCCAAGAAGAAGTGATCATGGAACCAGCAGCTGGATTGCGGTATCCAGATGTTCCACCACCACCAACAGTTCCACCTATCCAAGTGGACACACCAGCCCTTCTGGAGATCATGAGAGGGATGATGGCTACTCAGTAACATCAGATGTTAGCTCAGCAGCGCATGCATGCTCAGTTGCAAGAGCAGAATGTACTACTCAACCAAGGATTACAGACGGCATTGGAAAGAGGGGCAAGGACAGATTCAGGAGCGTCAGCCCGATTTTGCAAGTACAACCCCCGCCGTTTCGAGGGCACGGAGGATGCCATCTCAGCAGATGCATGGCTTAAGGATATTGAGGCTATTCTGACAGTTGCTAAGGTGCCGGCAGAAGAACGTGTGGATCTAGTGAAGTTGTTACTTCAGGATCTCGCACGTGATTGGTGGGAATCAGAGGAAGTAGGCATCAGACGTCCTGTTGCTTGGGACGATTTTACTGCAAGGTTCAAGACGAAGTATTATGGAGTTGTGGCGCAGTTTGAGCTACAACAGAAGTTTATCAACCTCAAGCAGGCCGGCAAGACCGTAGATGCTTATGCAGCGGAGTTCTGCAGATTGAGTAGATTCGCCCCAGAGATGGTAGCGACGGAACGCCAGAGGGCTATGAGGTTTCAACAAGGGTTTCATCTTGAACTCTTGCAATTGATAGAAGGGCACAATTACCAGACTTTTGATGAGATATTGACGGCAACCCGGAGGCATGAGATCACCATTCAGAGGCTTGCAGTAAGGACTGGGGGTCAGAAGAGATCCCACAGTCAGATTGAAGGAGGAGGGGGAGCAGCGCCCCGAACAACAGCACCATCAACTGGCATTCGTATCCACGATGTGGCGATACGAGGACCAGCACCACCACCCAGGCAGCAGCAACAACAACCAAAGAAGAACCAGCAACCCCCGGCGGGCTGCACTTATTGTGGGAAAATGGGGCACACTAGAGATGTGTGTCGGACATTGAATGGACTGTGTCTGATATGTGGAAATCCAGACCATCGGGTTACCACATGTCCCATGAATTCGAGGTCAGGAGGACCAGGGCAGCAGTTTCCTGCTCTGCCAGCACCAGGGACAGGGCAGTATCGAGGACCAGCAGTGGCAGTAAGACCATTGGCACAACGCCCGTTAATGTCGCAGGCTCAGATGTTTCGGCAGCAGGGACCGCCGATGCAACACCAGCATAGACCACCCTAGCATCATCAAGGAAGGGGCCAGCAGCAGCACCAGGCTAGGCCGCAGCATGGGAACCAGCAAGGAGGTCGAGGGCTGTAACGACCCGCTCCGCCCTAGCGGAACGCCGATCCAAACGGCAAGTACAATGACTCAAACGAGCCGTCGACCCGAAGAGTTGGCATCGACCGGATGAAGAATCGATGCAAGGCTTACATTGGCCCGTCAAGATGAATCCAGACTTAGACTTTCAAAGGCGCGCTCGGAGTATCGCTTGGCCGATGCGAACATCGCTAAAGTGGGTGGCTCCGATGAACCCGTCTGTGCTTAGCCTAGACACATAACAATGCGGACACTATCACGAGAATCGCTAGGCGATAACCTGCGCATGCTAATAAATGACTCAACGCACCTAGCTAAGGGAATAATCCTATCTTGCATGCTTGTTTAGAACATGGAAAAGAACTCGGCAAATATAGAAACTCTCGCACCGCGCTCTACGCTCGTGCTACGGCACAAGCTTATGTTCAAGTCCCGTACGCGTTCAACAATGAAACAATGAATGGATTACAACAATGAAATGGGAAGACTATCAACATAGTCGTTCCGAGTAGAGTATAGCAACATTGAAAGGCTATGGGACCGATGGGTCGCCAAGGCGACTTCCACACTGGGAGTTGCGTAATGCGTGAATGAATAAATCAACGAATGAATGAACGAATGAATAAATACGTGAAAATGAATGAACGAACAAACAAGTGAAAGAAAGAAATGAAAGAAAGAATACATGAAAGATAAGACATGAAAGACGTTAGCGACAGGTATGACGGGCACGTGCAACGGGGCTCGCTACCCGCGCTGTACGGACGCCAACCTGGTCGATAACGCATTATGGCTCAAGACAGCCGATATGTTAAATGACAAGTAAAATATGAAATGGTCGTGGACAAACGGCACGGGCGATGGAGGGGAATACCGTGGCCGTCTTGAGGAAGGATTCTGCGGCACGGGCGATGGGGGGAATACCGTGGCCGGCCTAGGCGGAATCAGACATGGGACTTACGGGCTGCTTTGAGTGGGGGCTCGGCCACTCAAAGAGACGTAAGGCCAGGCATTTCAAGAAACTATCAAGGTGTATCAGCCATCACGCTTCGATAGGTGAGAATGCCCATGTGATATGTCCAAAATGGCTTGTAAAGCCAGCGACCCATACATGTAGATTAAGTGGACTATGCTGGTGGCAATCCACGTGCAAGTTCTTGCATTGAAACAAGTGGTCTAAGTTAACTGAATGAAGTGTCTCCTGAACATGCTCGAATTATAACACTCCTGAACATGCCCGAAATGTAACACTCCTGAACATGCTTGCAAAGTAACATCCTGAACATGAACATGCTCGAAATGTAACATGCCTGAACATGCTTGAAATATAACACCCTGAACATGCTGGAAATGTGCCTCCTAAACATGCTCGAAACGTAACACTCTGAACATGCCTGCGACGTGAATGAACGTGCCCACGACGTGCTAGAACCCGAGACATAGACACGCCCATAACATTGAATGTTTACATGAATCACGTCAAGTTACTTCATATTAAATTGTTGACTAACTTGGTTTACTTTGGACAGGGAAGGCCGGACGGTAAGTATGGGTAAGTTGTGCATGTATTTTCTATGCGACACTTGAAATCAGTAACACGAGATAGGTCATGATATGTGCCATGAAATTGACCCTAAGGCAAGATTAGAAAGACAATGAATGATAGTCGGTACACGAAAGTAAATGCAACGTGTTTGGTAATGATAGCATTGTGGGCGAGCTAGCCTCCCCACCAGTACATAACAAAGTACTGATAACCCTACAGTCTGCTTGCAGGAAGCAGGAGACGTCGGCGGGTGCGGAGCTTTCCTCGTACGTGCTAAGGCGCGGAGCTATCTCTTGAGCCTTGGAGCATTGCAGAAGCTGAAGCACCCTATACAGGACATAATGTATCGGAACATCGCCATGTATCATTCCATCTTGTAAGCCACTTGGCACGCCTTTTATGTTTCAGAGAGAGAGCTCGAGCGATTTGTAATATCGGCCTAGCGCCGCTTGTAACCTTCTTGAATATTAATAAAGAGTTCGAATTCGCTTCTACTTGTGTTTATTACTTTCCGCTACAATGGGGGACACTCTGTGCGACTCTGTGGCCTAGCTCGAATCGGCCGTTTCTGGACTTGGCCTTGCACGGGCGCAACCTAGGCCCGTGCGGCATCACGCCTTAGCGAGGACGATCGCTCCTACGGGAGCGGGGCGTGACAAGGGCAAGCATTCACACTGTCCTTGGAGGAGGCATTAGCATCGGAAGATGTTGTGGCAGGTAACATTCTCGTCGCCTCATATCCTGCAGTAGCATTGTTTGATTCGGGAGCATCACACTCATTTATATCTGCATAATTTGCGACACGGCTAGGAATGGAGTTCGAGGCATTGCCAGGGAGGTTGAATATACTCACTGGCAATGGGCTCGGAGGAGTTAGTAGAGTTATTCTAGCGTGTAGTGTTGTAGTTTGCGGGCATTCCTTACCCGCCCAGTTGATAGAATTTTCTGTTGGAAATTTCGACGTTATCTTAGGCATGGACTGGCTGAAAGACAGCCATGCGACAATAGATTGTCGTAGCGGGAGTGTATCTTTTGATATTCCAGGCATGAAGAGATTCACCTTAGTCAGATCAGAGGCAACGACCTTTGTGCAGGGAGTAATAACAGCAATGGAAGAAGTTCAGGTTCCGAAGGTAGTTGAAGAATTTTTAGACGTATTTCCCGAAGAACTTCCCGGTCTGCCACCGGTTAGAGATATTGAGTTCAGTATAGAATTGGCACCAGGGACTAAACCGATATCAGATCGGGTATACAGAATGGCGGATTCGGAGCAGGCCAAGGTATATCAGCACATAGAGGAATTGAAGGAGAAAAAGTTTATCCAAGCTAGCATATCACCATGGGCAGCACCAGTAGTACTTGTGGGGAAGAAGGATGGGTCATCCAGATTGTGCATCGATTACAGGAAGCTTAACGCGGCGACAGTGAAGAACAAGTACCCATTACCAAGGATCGACGACTTATTTGATCAGTTGAGCAGGGCTAGAGTTTTCTCCAAGATAGATCTTCGTTCGGGGTACCATCAAGTGAGGGTTCGAAAGGAAGACATTCCCAAGACAGCATTCAGGTCGAAGTATGGGCATTATGAATTCTTAGTAATGCCGTTTGGTTTGACCAATGCTCCAGCAATATTCATGGATTTGATGAACCGCATCTTTATGCCATACTTAGACCAGTTTGTCGTGGTGTTCCTTGACGACATTCTTGTATACTCTGCTAATGAAGAGGAGCATGAAGACCACCTCAGGAAAGTGTTGCAGGTTCTGAGAGAGAACCAGTTGTATGCCAAGCTCAGCAAGTGTGAGTTTTGGTCAGATCACATTTTATTTTTGGGTCATATCATCTCAGGAGCTGGAGTAGCAGTAGATCCCAAGAAGGTAGAAGCAGTAGAGAGTTGGCCAGTACCCAAGACCGCAGCAGATGTGCGGAGTTTCTTGGGATTGGCAGGATATTACAGAAGATTTGTGTCAGATTTTACAAGGCTTTCAGCACCGATGACCCGCTTGACACGAAAGGATGTACCATTCGTCTGGTCGGCAGAATGCCAGGCATCATTTGAGAATCTGAAGCAGAAGTTGATATCAGCGCCTATCCTTACATTACCAGTTGGGCCCGAAGGTTTTACTGTATATTGTGATGCGTCAGGTAAAGGACTTGGATGTGTCCTTATGCAGCATGGGAAGGTGATAGCGTATGTATCTAGGCAGCTTCGGGACCACGAGAAGAATTACCCAACTCATGATTTGGAGTTAGCGGCAGTAGTATTTGCTTTGAAGTTTTGGAGGCATTACTTATATGGTGACCGAGTGGAGATGTACACAGACCATAAAAGTCTGAAGTACATCTTTACTCAGAAGGAGCTGAACATGAGGCAGATAAGATGGTTAGAGCTGATCAAGGATTATGATGTAGAGCTTCAGTATCATCCTGGCAAGGCTAATATGGTAGCAGACGCTCTCAGCAGGAGAGGCGGCGCATTTATGTTAACAACGCAGAAGTACATCTTAGAAGACCTTCAGGAGATGGGCATTGAAGTTATACTTCCTAGTGATGTAGGAATTCTGGCGAGTCTACAAGTTCAATCCGACTTGGTAGGCAGGATCAAAGCAGCTCAGGCACAGGACCCAAGGATTCAGAAGCTTAGGGCAGAATGTGAGTCAGGACTCAGAAAGGAGATACAAATTCATAAAGATGGTACCCTTAGGTTTGGATCGCGCTTATGCGTGCCTAGTAGAGATATTAGACAGGAAGTTATGACAGAAGCTCACAGTTCTCAGTATTCTATACATCCTGGAGGGACCAAGATGTACCAAGATATCAAGCAGCACTTCTGGTAGAACGGAATGAAGAGGGAGATAGCTAGGTTTGTTTCCCGTTGCTTGATATGTCAGCAAGTAAAGGCAGAACAGCAGAGGCCAGCTGGATTATTACAACCGCTTCCTATCCCGGAATGGAAGTGGGAACACATCACAATGGACTTTGTGACCGGTTTACCGAGATCACCAAGTGGTAAGGATGCTATTTGGGTGATAGTAGATCGGCTTACAAAGGTAGCACACTTTCTTCCTTTCAGAGTAGGGCAATCTACAGAAAAGTTGGCGGAGTTGTACATGCAGCAGATAGTCAGGCAGCATGGAGTCCCTGTCAGTATTGTGTCAGACAGAGATACCCGTTTCACGTCACACTTCTGGAAGAGCTTACATCATAGTCTGGGTACCAAGTTAAGATTTAGCACGGCTTACCATCCACAGACGGACGGACAATCAGAAAGGACAATTCAGACCTTGGAAGATATGTTGCGAGCTTGCACTCTGGATTTTGGAGGATCTTGGGAAGGCCACCTGCACTTAGTTGAGTTCTCATACAACAACAGTTATCAAGCCAGTATCCAGATGGCGCCATTTGAAGCACTATATGGTAAGAAGTATAGGTCGCCACTAGCATGGGATGATATCGGGGAGAGGAAGATGTTAGGCCCAGAAATGATTATCCAGACGGTTGAAGTGATTAAGGGAATTAGAGAGCGACTTCGTGTAGCGCAGGATCGGCATCATCATTGGGCGGACCAGCATCGTAGGCCGCTAGAGTTTTCTGTTGGGGACCACGTGTTCTTGCGGATCTCACCTACCCGTGGGGTCATTAGATTTGGCGTTCGCGGGAAGTTGAGCCCACGATACGTAGGCCCATTTGTTATTCTTGATAGGGTAGGCGATGTTGCTTATCGTTTGTCCCTTCCACCTTCGTTACGAGAGGTGCATGACGTGTTTCATGTATCTCAATTGCGAAGGTATGTATCGGACCCCAGCCATATTCTCGATCATTCAGAACTGGTTGTTGGTACCAACCTGTCTTACGAGGAGCAGCCTGTGTCCATCTTGGACCGAAGGGAGAAGATGCTCAAGAACCGAACAATTAACCTTGTCCGGGTTGCTTGGGGTCATCACTCTTTGGGAGAGTCAACGTGGGAACGTGAGGATGATATCCGATCACGGTATCCACATCTGTTTGACTCACAAGGTATATCTTTTTCTGTGTACCTTGATAGTCATGATTCCTCATGCTTATCACCTTATGGGTAGAATTGCTTAATATCGTAGATTGTTAAGTATAGATATGTTACTTGCTAAGGATATTGTAAAATAATTGCTTGATTGAATTGCTTGTACTTAGATTAGTTTAGCCCCGATGTTTCTATCCTGCTTGGATTTGAAATTTCGAGGACGGAATTTTTCTAAGGAGGGTAGAGATGTCACTCCCCGTTCCTAAAATGCGTATTTTTATACATGAACAACTCATGTGTATTTATTTAGTAATTATGTATTTATTTAATATTTATCATGTATTATCCTGTATTTAAATTCCTTTAAATTCATGTTAATCAGTTAATCTGCTCTTTAAATTTTCATGTTAATTTATTTTCTGTAATTATATTTCTGCAATTTTATTTCCTGCTTTTATTTCCTGCTTTAGTCTTGCTTATTTGGGTTCGGGTTGGCTTTCGTTGGATCCCCTACAACCCGACCCATTGGACCCGGCCCAACTCCTATCTACCACCCCTTTTCTATTTAAAGCCACCCTCTCTTTCTCTCTCCTCATAAACTCACATTCTTACCATTACTCCTCTTTTTCTTCTTCATTACTCTCTCCACCTACCAAACCGTAGGCAAGTACAACTTGCTCTCCATGAGAACCCATGTTTTTGTAGTTCATTTATCTTTCTCGCAAGATCCTAAGAGAGTTTAGAACTTGGCATTTTTCATTTCGAAGTCTTGATTTTTGTAGATCTAGAAATGAGTTATTTTCGGAGTTTGGTGGTTTTGATCTATCAAACTTCTTTGTTTTCAAGTTTTGATGGTTCCATGTTGTAGAGAAGTTTATTCTACCCAATTTTGACCTTTGGAAAGTTGGATTTGGACTTGTTTTGACCAAGTTATGGACTTTTGAAGCTTTGGGGTGCAACCATGGAGTTCTTGCTGTTTGGAGAAGACAGTGAGCAGTGTATGCTAGCTTTTTAGCTTGCGTCACTGAGCTGTGCGCGCTCTTTAGTGCAGCGCAGTATGGAGTCCATACGCTACCTTTTTAGGTAGCGTGTGTCTTGCATACGCTGCCTTTTGGGAGCGTATGACTTGCATACGCTGACGTGGATGGTCAGGAGTCGTATGGAGTCCATACGCTGCCTTTTGGGAGCGTATGACTTGCATACGCTCACGTGGATGGTCAGGAGTCGTATGGAGTCCATACGCTGCCTTTTGGGAGCGTATGACTTGCATACGCTGACTTGGATGGTCAGGAGTCGTATGGAGTCCATACGCTTCCTTTTGGAAGCGTATGACTTGCATACGCTGACTTGGATGGTCAGGAGTCGTATGGAGTCCATACGCTGCCTTTTGGGAGCGTATGACTTGCATACGCTGACTTGGATGGTCAGGAGTCGTATGGAGTTCATACGCTGCCTTTTGGAAGCGTATGACTTGCGTACGCTGACTTGGATGGTCAGGAGTCGTATGGAGTTCATACGCTGCCTTTTGGAAGCGTATGACTTGCATACGCTAGCTTGGCTTGAGCGTAGCTTGACCTGAGCATACGCTGGCTTGAGCGTAGCTTGACCTGAGCGTACGCTGACATGAGCGTAGGCTGACATAAGAGTAGCCTGCTTACCCTGGATCTTCTATAGTCCTGTATATTGATATCTTATTAGATATTTAACGTCCATTTTATATCCTTACGCCTTTTTGCATAAACTTGATATAATCATGATATGTTGATATTTCTGTTAAATATAGATTGTTAAGTGGGATGTACCATGTGTCGTGAATTGAGCTATAGATACCCCGATTGACTGGAATTAAACCCTGAGAGTCGTAGACTCGACTCCACTGAATACTATTTGACTTTCATGCCTTGTCACCATTGATGATAATGGTTATCTTGACTAAAATTGATCATGCGTTCCTAGTTGGAACTAAGAGACTGGCTAGTCGTCTTATTGAATGAAATTTCTTATTGAATGAAATGAATGAGACACGTTCATGCAATGAACTATTGTACTCGATTAGCCAATCCCGAATATTGGCATACAGGCACATGCAGGCTTCAAATTATTTATTTATTTAGTTATTTATCTTACAAAAATAGCATGTGTACTTTATGGTCAAGGCATGATTACTCCGTGGTCAGATTTGATTGTTGCATCACGCTATGTAAAACCTACAACCTAGTCGCACGGATATCGTTATAGAGTCGCGCATATCGTACCCCGTACGAAAGTACTCATTTGAATGACCATGATCCACGGCATGGAACTTCACTCAACGTAGAGACTATTAAGTTAAATAAAATAATGATGGCATAGAGAGAATGGATTTCCGAGTTCTTACATGGCAGCCCCCTTGGGACTATTAAGTGCCCGACGGGCCGGCTGGTTCCCACAGATACTGTAAATCTGTCACACGGGCAGGGAACTGTATCTGTTTATATTATTGTACATGCTATATTAACGGCGGGCGTCCCGCTGGGACTCGTCTAACTACATGATTGGCGCAATTGATTGATTGGATAGACTAGTCTTGCTTGCACATAGTAAGAACTGAGGAATCCCTATTGCATAAATTCCAGGATAACTTGGGACTCACAATAGCAAGCCGTAGTAGTTGATTGGCCGTTCAAGATGATTTGTTTGTGTACTGTACCTACTCTGTTACTTAACTGGGATGATCAGAATGTCAGGACATGACGGGCCAACTTCTGTCCTTGTTTGGTTGGGAGGTTGGTTCGAAGTGTCGTGATGTTATGTGAATCCTAGTAGCAAGCAGAGATCTATTTATCATATTTCATATTACTGGTTTTAATTCTCATGTCGTGCTTCCTTGTGGTACTTGCTATTAGAGGTCTAACCTCTCTGGTTTTGCATGGCCAGATTTAGAGCCGGTTCCCGAGGACTCGGCTTACTTCTACCTCCAAGATGGTCAACACTAGAAGGATGATCGCAGGAGGACTCGAATGGGTTTCTTACTTCCCCGCTCGTTTTGTTATCTACTTTATACCTTGCCGTTTGGCACCGACATGTTAGTCGGATCGTCTTGTACTTACTTTTACATAAATTGTAACTAAGTCAGGCTGCAGCTGATAACAATTGTGTATACTTTTGCTACATCAATCTGGCTATGTTTTGTAAATCCAGATATCAAGAACATTTTTGACTGAGCGTTTGGGACGCCTTACTGCTTTATCTTACATGTTCTCTATTTTTGTTTCTTGTTTGAATGATTGAGACAATAGATGTAAAGTGACCATAGTAAGACTTTCATGTAGTATGCACCCCCTCGTCTGGTTAGACAGCATTGATCGTAGTATACGGTATTCATCTACCCGTAATACGTAGCTGGCTGAGTCATTCCCCCGCTCTCCAGTATTCTAGTTCTGGGGCGTGACAACTTCTCTCTCTCACTCCCATTTAAAACACCTACACACCTACACCCCTCCCCTCTCCCATCAGGACAACCCCCAATGTGGCCGAGAGCACTCTCCCCCTCTCTCTACATTCTCTCTCTCCCTCTCTCATTAATATCACACACAATCATATATAATATATATCCTCTCTCTCTCTCTCTCTCTCTCTCTCTCTCTCTCTCTCCTTCCCATTACACACACATCACCACAAACCCCCCCCCCCACAGCCCTTGGCCGAGCCCCCCATGGCCAAGCTCCCCAGCCTCCTTCCTCCTCCTCCCTAGGCCGAGCACCACCTCCCTCTTCTCCTTCTCCTTCAAGCTTCATCACCATCAACACCATCTCCATCACCATTAATACCACCATCATCCACAACATCCACCACCGCAACCACCCCGCGCCGCACAGCCGCCGCGGCCAACCGCCGCGTGCCACGACTGGGTCGCGCCACCGCCACCCTGGCCACGCGCGCAGTAGCGCGCAATGGCAGCAGCAGTGGCAGCGCAACAGCAGCTGCAGTCGCAGCATGGTACCGCGCGGTTCAGGCGCCGTCGCGGCCGTCGCCGGCGCAGGCGAGCCCCCCCCACGGCCGCGCGCGGGCCAGGCGCACCCTCTGGCAGGCCCCCGTGGCACGCTGCCTCTTCCCCGGCGCGAGAAACGCCCGATTCGTGCGTTTGGCACGGGTTCCCGTCGGCGCGCGCTCGAAACGAAGTCAGAATTCGCGTCTCGGGGCAGCAACTTTGCGCACATTTTCTGGGAGATCTGACCATTGGATCGGCGAACTCCTCTCTCTGTCTCAATCTCGGTATATCCCTCTTCACCTGTGTCAAGTTTGAACCGTTAAATTCGTCGTTTGATACATCAAAGTCGGCCACCAAGTTGACATTTTAATTTGTACTATTTTTGGACAGTTTTGCGATGCCAACTTCGCGGGTTCGTTTCTTTGTCGTTGCAGCTCCGTTTTGTGCGCCACCAGTTCCGGTGCATAGCTGGTATAACCCTCTTCCTGCCCCCTTTAGATTTTATTTCAGTTTGAGCTTGTTAGGTCGGTCGAATTCGACGCCAAAGTTGGCCGTTCGAATTCTTAGTGTTGCACTTGTAAAATTCCATTTTTGAACTCGGAACTCCGGATTCAAATTCTGACACCACCAGTAGACTCGTGGCGTCGTTCTGGTATGTTTTTATATAAAGTTTGCTTGATTTGGAGAACGTGGGCCCTGGCACGCATTTCGGTGCAAAGCGGGTCCCACTTTTTGAGTCAACGGGACTTTTTGACGCCGGCTCATCGGAATCCAATTCCGGATATACCGTTGAGTTTGTATCGTCATTCTGGACTCGTTTACATATAATTTGCTAGATTTTAGTGGACATTGGTTCCGGCACGCATTTCGGTGCAAGTCGGATACCATTATCCGGGCCAACGGGTCATTTTGAGATCGGTTCATCGGAATCTAATTCCGGATATACCGTTGAGTTTGTATCGTCATTCTGGACTCGTTGACATATAATTTGCTAGGTTTTAGTAGACATTGGTTCCGGCACGCATTTCGGTGCAAGTCGGATACCAATATCCGGGCCAACGGGTCATTTTGAGATCGGCTCATCGGAATCCAATTTCGGATATACCGTTGAGTTCGTATCATCATTCTGGACTCGTTGAAATATAAATTTTTTGAGTTTTGAGGACATTGGCTCCGACACGCTTTTCCGTGTAAATCGAAATTTTAATGTTCTGGTCAACGGACCAATTTGAGATCGGGTCAACGGAATCCAATTCTGGATATACCGTTGGGTTCGTATCGTCATTCTGGATTCGTGGACATATAATTTGTTAGGTTTTGTGCACTTTTATCTTGGCACGTTTTTCGGTGCAAAGTGTGTCCAACGACGGACATCATTTTGGTCCAAAATTACCTTTTTGTTCCTGTATCCAAATTGGACTTTTGGACAGGCTATTCTAGCTGATTTGACCATTCTGGACACGTTTGTGATGTTAGTTTCATCATCCGACAATATTTATAGGTTTTCACCCTATCATTATAATCTTTCTCCTTTTGTGGTATTTGAGATCCATCGATTCCAGTGATTTCACAACCACTGAAATTGCATGTGTTGACCCTGTAGATGGTTGTAGAGGCTAGCTTTAACCCAGTTTGACCATGATTGACTACTTTGACTGAACGTCGAAGTAGAGTCAACATTTGACCTAGGTTAGACTAGTTTTGACCCTGGTTGACCACAGTTGACTATTTTGACCAAAGTCAACCGGAAGTCAACCGTAGCCTACAATTGACTAGAACTGAACCAGAGTTGACCAGTTGACCCAAAGTCAACTGTTAGTCAACGTTAGTCAAGCTTGACCTAGAGTTGACCTAGGGTTGACCAGAGTTGACCAGTTGACCAAAAGTCAACTGTAAGTCGACCATTGACTTAGATTGACCTAGTTTGACTTAGTGTGACTTGATTTTACTTCCAAACCCTTATGTTGATACAATATTTCCACCTATAGGTCCTCGAGGCACTGTTCTTGGACCAGTTGACATATTCCACCAGATCACAGGCGAGTACATTCTCTGATAATATTTCTGTTTTATGATATCGTTTATGTTTCTTGTATTTAGTGTAGATACCCTTATTCTCTTGACACATTGTTCACACGGATTGGTATTTTCCTGGATCCCGTCATGAGATATTATTTCTCGCTCTCCTTGGTATATCTTGTGCAAGTCTTTCTTGTTTCTTGTGCATTGTATAGACACGATTCCTGCGAAGGCTAGCTACCCTCTCAGGGAATCGCGTGTCATGATGTGTCATGGTTGGATCCACTATACTGGTCGAGGATGGGGAGTATTAGTGTAGATGTGTGGTCAATACCCGCCTTGTATATCTTGTGAACCTTGTGAATGCCAATCATACACCACAAGTATGGTTGGCTAGATCATAACCTTGTGCAGACCCAATCCGGCCACATGTTGTAGCTAGTACTCACACACTTAGATAGATATTTCTTGATTCTTGTACATGCCATGATCAGTTTTACTTGCCTTGTTCTAGCTCTAGATTTACAGCTTACCTTGCCATGATACTCACATGTATATTTCATGATTTCTTGTATATTCTCTCTATTTACTGCTACAATTTCAATATCGTATAATTAGAACTGTTATTTGAGATTTGTGCTCGTTCCATCCTGACTGGATATGTTGACAAAATTTTAGGAGTAGTTGTGCCCTCAGTATTGGACTTCATGATGTTGCTAGCTGAGGTGGATCTTACTATTCTTCTATGTGAGTTGCCTGGTAGTTATCCTTAGTTTTATTGTTCATTCTTTATTGTTCTGTCTTATGATCCTTGTAGATTATAGTTGTTCTAGTGATATCGTTATTATTTCTTGTCTTATCTTCCTTAGTTTTCGTGATGTGACATGAGTACATTTCTAGTTATGGATCTTTAGATGTTGTAGTTAGTATAGTATACTTGACAGCGTTCTACCGCCGATACCGTGGCGTAGGCTGGGCGTGGCCCACGTATTCGTACCCGTATATCCGGGTGCCGGTTGTGACAATCGAAGCACATATCTTCTGGAGTTGGTTCACTCAAATATCTGTGACTTCAAACAATTCTCTACAAAGGCCGGGATGAAGTATTTCATTACTTTCATCGATGACTTCTCAAAATATGCTTTCGTCTACTTGCTCAAGTCTAAAGACGAAGCATTCGAGAAGTTCAAGGAGTTCAGGGCCGAGGCTGAGCAGCAAACTGGACAACAACTCAAGAGGTTAAGGAGTGATCGAGGCGGGGAGTATTGGTCTCATGAATTCTTATCATTCTGTAAAGAACATGGAATCATCAATAAAGACAACGGCTCCGTACTCTCCTCAATCCAACAGAGTAGCAGAAAGGAAGAACAGATCGTTGACAGAGATGATGAACTCCATGTTGTTGACTGCGGGTCTTCCAAAGTGTTACTGGGGAGAAGCTGCACTAATGGCAACGTTCATTCTGAACAGAGTGCCATATGCAACTTCCGACATAACTCCTCATGGACTCTGGTTCAAAGTCATACCTAACTTGAATGTCATTCGAGTGTGGGGGTGTCTGGCTTATGTGAAGCTCCCAGATCTGAAGATTCAGAAGCTGGGGACAAGGACTACGAAGGCGATCTTCTTGGGGTATGTCACGACCCGATTCCCAAATTGTTGGGCCGGGCCGAGCCATGTCCAGCCTACGCTTGATTAGAGCGTAGTAAGCTGTTCTAGACAGTCAGGTAATAATGATAAATGTGGTAATAATTAAGATAGTTTAAGAATGATCACAACACAGCTTCTATATAGATAGATGAAAAACCACTAAGTTTGTTATAAATAGTACATAACCAAAAGTAGTACTGGAGACAAGGTCCAGTTTAAAGGTACAAAACAGCGTCTGTGATAATAACCCAACACTAAGTCAAACTAAGCAGCTAAGCAGGATTCCCTGCAGGAATATCCTCAACTGGAGCTCCATAGTACGGGTCACAAAGCATTTCTTCCTCGGTCAAAATACCTACAACGTTATCCTGTCAGGACGGGAGCAAGTACAACCTCTACTACTAAAGTACTGAATGTATAATGCAAGAGATGTACAACAGGAATATGGTATGATAAGACTGAAAAATAGACATACTGGAATCATGGTAAATCATATAAAGCGGAAAATCATGGTATATCTTGATTATCATTTTAAGACACTCTTGTCAATTGTGGCATATTGTATATTATGTATTAAAACTGGAGCAGGTATGAGATCGGTCAATAGGTGCTATGCTAGTTTACTGCAATGTACGTATGTACATTCCACAAGTCCAGAAACTACATTCTTAGTTTACTGCAATGTACGTATGTACATTCCACAAGTCCAGAAACCGCACTGCTAGTTTACTGCAATGTACGTATGTACATTCCACAAGTCCAGAAACTATACAATTAGCATACTGCAATGTAAGTGAGTACATTCCACGAGTCCAGTAACTATACTATCAACTCTCTCATAACCCAGTAATCATCATGTAAAAGATACGAGAAATAGTGTAAAGCATGGTGGGAACTGGCAATAGTATGAAACGTGTTATGATTTGACTTGCTACTCCAAGGATCAGCATTCACATGGGTTGATTAACATTCTTTTATCAAATAACAGAGTTTTAACATGTACAATTAACAAAAGACTTGCAACTGGATTAATGGTAATTCACAAGGTTGTCACATGTACTTAACATTAAAAGACAGTAAATGAGTTTGTAGATGTACTTGCCTGGAGCAAAGCAATGCAATGACAATAAAGCTAAGATGTAGAGTGTCCTGGCACTGAAAACATATATATACTCAGACTCTAAGTTACAAGACAATATAAATACACTAGTGATGTGAGAAGGCCAAATTGGACATTGGCTAGGTGAACTTAGCCTAGGGGTTCAAAGTGAAGTGATTTGGCATCTAAACTAACACATGGGTCTCCCATATTAAGGCTGGTTAGCAATCCAAATACTAGAAATACACAAAAATCACAAGTCACGACTTAGTCATAATTATTGGTAAATAAACATTCTGTGCACTGTGTTCTAATAATTTTAGAAAATACTAAAAATCTCCAATAAATGCAAAATAATATACTGACAGAAACCTTGTTAATTATAGAAATTTATTATAATTTTTCTGGGATTTATTACCCAACAGAAGTATTTTATAAAAATCAGTTTTCATAAATATATAGAAAATGAGTTCTGGTTTGATATGGCTAAACAGGGGCAAAACTGTCAACAAAATGCTATAAAAATTATATTAAATTGTCTAAATTAACAGAGAATCTAAATACTATTTTTCCAGAATTTTTACAGCAAGCTAAATATTTATAAAAATCCAAAAATAGCAAGTTACATAATTTTGAAATTAAATAATTAATTATCTGTATATTTTGTCCATGTATATAAATGAACCAAGGTTCAAATACAGGACCCAAGACCATGATTCAAGTCCAATATGACTTGTGCAGGCCTTGAATGTGTGAAAACACATTTGGTCCCAAAAACCCATGCTAGGCTTGGACACCAAAATGGTTGCAGTTAATTAAATGTACAAAAATACAATGTATAAAAAGAGCAGGAAATATAATACTATTTATTTCAGGAAAAATACACATAGAAGATGCAAACATGAAAATATAGTAAGTAGGTAATTTTACATAATTTTATGGAGGCTAGTTATGTACAATTATATGTACATATACAATATATATATATATTCATAGGAAAATACATATATATAAAAGAATAATATATATATATATATATACACAATTATATACAATATATATGAAAAGTATATATATAGGGATATACATACACTATAATATATATAATGCTAACTAGCAAAGATATATATATATATATAGAAAAAATATATATATACATTTATATAAAGAAAATAACGTATATATATACATAGATGTACCTAAGTATATTTATATATATATATATATATATATTCATAAATAATTTTTATATATACAATATATATAACAGTAAATATATATATAATATATACAGTAATACATATATACATATACATATATACATATATAAACAGAAAAAAGAAAAGAAAAAGAAAAAGAAAAGAAAAAGGAAAAGGAAAAGAAATAAACAGCAGGGGGGGCTCGAACTCGGCCTCCTGGCTAAGCCAGGGGTAAGCTTAATGAGCTCGGGCTGGCCAGTGGGTCGGGTTCGGTTCGCGTGTTAGGTTAGGGGTCGGGTTAATTATAAGTCAGATTTTAAGTTAATGGGTTTTAAACCCGTTAGCACAACTTCAAACCCGATAGTTCGTTTAAAGAATTTTGTTCGTATCCTCGTGTCCTGACAGTTAGGGACACGAGTCTTGTGTCTTAGGCTTAGCACGACACGCACGAGTCCTAACTCGCGTGTCCAACCCTACCAGTAGGTTCGTCGTGTCCAGGCGAGTCTGTGTCCGTGTACACGAGACGTGGGTCAACGCGAGCACAAAGAGACACGTACGTGTCCGGCGTCGAGCTGCTGTCGAAGGGGCGATCGGCGTCACGGCGCTCCGGTGGCGCTGAGTTCGCCTCGGCGTGGCGAACTCGTCGATGGTGGTTTGGGTCGACGACGGCGAGCGGTGGTGGTGGAACGAGGGTCGCCGGAGTTGGGTGTCTGTCGAGTTTGGGAGTGGGAAAACGCGGTGGAGCTCTGGTCGTGAGTGGTCGAGATGGTGGTGGTCAAGTTGGGAAGGCCGAGGGGGTTATTTATAGGTCGATGAAGGCGGTGGGAGTCGTCGGATTAGGGTTAGGGTTAGGGTTAGCCGTCGGAAAATTAGGGTTGAGGCGGTGGGGGGAGATGGGTGAGGGTTGCAAATTATTTATTTGCAAAATGACTTCGAAACAATTAGTTTTATTACAAAACTCAATTATAACAATTTAACTAATTGCAAACTCTAATAATAACAATTCAGTTAATTGCAAAACGATATTAAAACATTTGAATTAATTACAGAACTTATTTAAAACATTTGAAACATTTGCAAACTGATATTTTAGTAATTTAAAACCCTTTAAAAATCATTTAAAATTATTTTAAAAATTCCAGAAAATTCCTAATAATCATATTAAAATATTTCAAGGCTAAGTTGGTCGAAAACATCTAATTATTACTAATTAACAAAAATTTTGAAAATCAGGGGTTGACAAGTCTTCCCTCCTTGAAAAATTTTGTCCTCGAAATTTACAAGAACTGAAGACACGCGAGGCAACTAACGTTTTAAAATAATTACAGCGATGACTAAGGCTATCTCCTAATGATGGAACGTCTATGAAACAGGTCTACTGGTCAATGGCTTGGTCTCATGGGTGCAGTTACTAAATGATGGTTTGGCATGAGTCTAGTGATAGGTAACTTAATGAGGCACTAGAATCAAACAGTCATATGCAAATAATTTAGTTACACTACCGGTCCTACGCTGTGATGAGTTTTCCTATGTTGCAATCCTAAAATTCCTCTAGGTGTTCTAGATGTTGTTCCTAGTGTTATCTAGTTATCCTTAATTTCTGCAGGCGTGCTTGGTACAGTAACGTAACCAAACAACTTTAGTCAGGACCTGCGTGGGCCACCACTAAAAACATGTCACGACCCGATTCCCAAATTGTTGGGCCGGGCCGAGCCATGTCCAGCCTACGCTTGATTAGAGCGTAGTAAGCTGTTCTAGACAGTCAGGTAATAATGATAAATGTGCTAATAATTAAGATAGTTTAAGAATGATCACAACACAGCTTCTATATAGATAGATGAAAAACCACTAAGTTTGTTATAAATAGTACACAACCAAAAGTAGTACTGGAGACAAGGTCCAGTTTAAAGGTACAAAACAGCGTCTGTGATAATAACCCAACACTAAGTCAAACTAAGCAGCTAAGCAGGATTCCCTGCAGGAATATCCTCAACTGGAGCTCCATAGTACGGGTCACAAAGCATTTCTTCCTCGGTCAAAATACCTACAACGTTATTCTGTCAGGACGGGAGCAAGTACAACCTCTACTACTAAAGTACTGAATGTATAATGCAAGAGATGTACAACAGGAACATGGTATGATAAGACTGAAAAATAGACATACTGGAATCATGGTAAATCATATAAAGCGGAAAATCATGGTATATCTTGATTATCATTTTAAGACACTCTTGTCAATTGTGGCATATTGTACATTATGTATTAAAACTGGAGCAGGTATGAGATCGGTCAATAGGTGCTATACTAGTTTACTGCAATGTACGTATGTATATTCCACAAGTCCAGAAACTACATTCTTAGTTTACTGCAATGTACGTATGTACATTCCACAAGTCCAGAAACTACACAATTAGCAAACTGCAATGTAAGTGAGTACATTTCACGAGTCCAGTAACTATACTATCAACTCTCTCATAACCCAGTAATCATCATGTAAAAGATACGAGAAATAGTGTAAAGCATGGTGGGAACTGGCAATAGTATGAAACGTGTTATGATTTGACTTGCTACTCCAAGGATCAGTATTCACATGGGTTGATTAACATTCTTTTATCAAATAACAGAGTTTTAACATGTACAATTAACAAAAGACTTGCAACTGGATTAATGGTAATTCACAAGGTTGTCACATGTACTTAACATTAAAAGACAGTAAATGAGTTTGTAGATGTACTTGCCTGGAGCAAAGCAATGCAATGACAATAAAGCTAAGATGTAGAGTGTCCTGGCACTGAAAACATATATATACTCAGACTCTAAGTTACAAGACAATATAAATACACTAGTGATGTGAGAAGGCCAAATTGGACATTGGCTAGGTGAACTTAGCCTAGGGGTTCAAAGTGAAGTGATTTGGCATCTAAACTAACACATGGGTCTCCCATATTAAGGCTGGTTAGCAATCCAAATACTAGAAATACACAAAAATCACAAGTCATGACTTAGTCATAATTATTGGTAAATAAACATTCTGTGCACTGTGTTCTAACAATTTTAGAAAATACTAGAAATCTCCAATAAATGCAAAATAATATACTGACAGAAACCTTGTTAATTATAGAAATTTATTATAATTTTTCTGGGATTTATTACCCAACAGAAGTATTTTATAAAAATCAGTTTTCATAAATATATAGAAAATGAGTTCTGGTTTGATATGGCTAAACAGGGGCAAAACTGTCAACAAAATGCTATAAAAATTATATTAAATTGTCTAAATTAACAGAGAATCTAAATACTATTTTTCCAGAATTTTTACAGCAAGCTAAATATTTATAAAAATCCAAAAACAGCAAGTTACATAATTCTGAAATTAAATAATTAATTATCTGTATATTTTGTCCATGTATATAAATGAACCAAGGTTCAAATACAGGACCCAAGACCATGATTCAAGTCCAATATGACTTGTGCAGGCCTTGAATGTGTGAAAACACATTTGGTCCCAAAAACCCATGCTAGGCTTGGACACCAAAATGGTTGCAGTTAATTAAATGTACAAAAATACAATGTATAAAAAGAGCAGGAAATATAATACTATTTATTTCAGGAAAAATACACATAGAAGATGCAAACATGAAAATATAGTAAGTAGGTAATTTTACATAATTTTATGGAGGCTAGTTATGTACAATTATATGTACATATACAATATATATATATATATTCATAGGAAAATACATATATATAAAAGAATAATATATATATATATATATATATATATATATATATATATATATATATATATATATATATATATATATATATATATATATACACAATTATATACAATATATATGAAAAGTATATATATAGGGATATACATACACTATAATATATATAATGCTAACTAGCAAAGATATATATATATATATATAGAAAAAATATATATATACATTTATATAAAGAAAATAACGTATATATATACATAGATGTACCTAAGTATATTTATATATATATATATATATATATATATATATATATATATATATATATATATATATATATATATATATATATATATATATATATATATATTCATAAATAATTTGTATATATACAATATATATAACAGTAAATATATATATAATATATACAGTAATACATATATACATATACATATACATATATAAACAGAAAAAAGAAAAGAAAAAGAAAAAGAAAAGAAAAAGGAAAAGGAAAAGAAATAAACAGCAGGGGGGGCTCGAACTCGGCCTCCTGGCTAAGCCAGGGGTGAGCTTAATGAGCTCGGGCTGGCCAGTGGGTCGGGTTCGGTTCGCGTGTTAGGTTAGGGGTCGGGTTAATTATAAGTCAGATTTTAAGTTAATGGGTTTTAAACCCGTTAGCACAACTTCAAACCCGATAGTTCGTTTAAAGAATTTTGTTCGTATCCTCGTGTCCTGACAGTTAGGGACACGAGTCTTGTGTCTTAGGCTTAGCACGACACGCACGAGTCCTAACTCGCGTGTCCAACCCTAGTAGGTTCGTCGTGTCCAGGCGAGTCTGTGTCCGTGTACACGAGACGTGAGTCAACGCGAGCACAAAGAGACACGTACGTGTCCGGCGTCGAGCTGCTGTCGAAGGGGCGATCGGTGGCTGGGGGCGTCGGCGTCACGGCGCTCCGGTGGCGCTGAGTTCGCCTCGGCGTGGCGAACTCGTCGATGGTGGTTTGGGTCGACGACGGCGAGCGGTGGTGGTGGAACGAGGGTCGCCGGAGTTGGGTGTCTGTCGAGTTTGGGAGTGGGAAAACGCGGCGGAGCTCTGGTCGTGAGTGGTCGAGATGGTGGTGGTCAAGTTGGGAAGGCCGAGGGGGTTATTTATAGGTCGATGAAGGCGGTGGGAGTTATCGGATTAGGGTTAGGGTTAGGGTTAGCCGCCGGAAAATTAGGGTTGAGGCTGTGGGGGGGAGATGGGTGAGGGTTGCAAATTATTTATTTGCAAAATGACTTCGGAACAATTAGTTTTATTACAAAACTCAATTATAACAATTTAACTAATTGCAAACTCTAATAATAACAATTCAGTTAATTGCAAAACGATATTAAAACATTTGAATTAATTACAGAACTTATTTAAAACATTTGCAAACTGATATTTTAGTAATTTAAAACCCTTTAAAAATTATTTAAAATTATTTTAAAAATTCCAGAAAATTCCTAATAATCATATTAAAATATTTCAAGGCTAAGTTGGTCGAAAACATCTAATTATTACTAATTAACAAAAATTTTGAAAATCAGGGGTTGACAGGGTATGCCGAGAAGAGTGATGCTCGAAGATTCCTTGATATCGAGTCAAACCATATCATCGAATCTCGCGATGCTGAATACTTTGAAGACAAGTTTGCAAAATACAAGAATATTGTTCTCGCGGATCTTCCTGTCACGACCCGATCCCAACTAATTGGGTCGACTCGGATCATGCCCAGCCTGCACCGTTGTTGAGACGGCGGCAGTAAGCTGTTCAGTAGCAGGTAACCATACAACAACATTATAATTTGTCACAACTCAACATCGGAAAATTTAAAACTTTATTAAACTTTTACATGAAATAAAAGATACAACTTAAACCATTTTTTTTATACATCATGAATAAAAGAAAACTCTAGGCAAACAGCTCAGCAATCTCGAATTCCTCGTCTTGGGATCGCGTAACAAAGCCTCATCAGTGATACCTAAAATGTTGGATCTCCAGTCAGGAGGGAGCAAAGTACAATTACGAATATCCAATAATTCAAATAATAATTTGAAATTTGCAATGTTAAACAATTTGAAATACTTTAACAATATTTTTCACAATTCTACAATTGAAAACAATGTGATTTGAGTAGGTAACGAACTATGACCGGCTTGGGATGATTCAATTATATCCTAATGATACGGTCCGGCCTATCCTCGTGTATAGGAGGAATCAGCTCGCACAATCAATGATGCAATATAGGGGTATTGGTCATAGATGCTACACTACTCCCCCAATATCCCGAGTCAATCAGATTCAATCAATGAGTCAATATTCGAACTCTAGGAGAGAGTTCCGTGTAGCAATGTAGTTTAAAATTGCAATAAAACAATTACTAGATAAATTACCAAATAGACATAACTGCACTTGCCTTTGTTTTAGAATGACTGGATAGACGAGTCGGTACCGAAGAGGAACGTCAGTTGTAACTTCGAGTTCCTACAGTTGAGAACTCGACTTAGATCCTTGAATAACCAGACTAAGTGTGCTAGTTGCAATCTCTAGTAGACCTGTCCTAGTCAGGTTTTAAGTTGTATTTATTTACAGCTAACGATTACGTCGCAACTACGTGCGTTGATTAACCGGTTAATTGGATTATTTGGAAAATCACGAGAATCGATTACAATTTTGGAAAACTTTGTGTTTTCATAATATGTATATAAAATACAGTTTCTTTTAGTGACAAACAGTGAATTAATAATATTTTATTTATTTTAGCTAAACTCGTATTTAAGCCGTAAATTACGTCCTAACTACGAATATGAAATCAATCCAAACCACCCAAATTTACATCCACCAGAAAAGAAAAGAAAACAAACTACGCTACACATACATGGGCACAGCTACTGGTCCTAGGGTGGGGCTTATGCCCGATACATCTTTCTTTTACATTAAATAAGAAAATGACTGAATTATTAAATAAAATACAGAATTTAAATGACTATAATATTTAGCCTAAAAATAAAATAATAATTTAAAGAAAGCTAGGAGTCTCAGACTCGGTCCATTTCCTCAAATTCGGTTTATGCCTCAACGTCCGGTCGGACCGGTGCGTTTGCATTTCGCCGGGGCCCACAGACCGGTACGGTCGTCGCCCGAAAATCAGTTAGAAATTCATTTTCGAAAGCCAGTTTTGAAATCAAATAAAATATAGTTTTTGTAAAAATTTGGGCAGCACTTCCTCTATTTTCGGGACAAACCCAAAACTGGGAAGTGCGCCAACAAATTCCTGCAAATATTTTCCAACCCAAAATAGTCCACAGAAATATCCACCAAAATGATTTCCAACACCACAGAAATAATTCCAACACCACCGAATAATTCCCGAAATATCCGGGAATCCATAATCCAACCAATTCACACCAAACCAGCAGATAAAACACAGGAAAATACGCTAACGTAGATAATCGAAAATATAACGCAGCTAACCGGATTTTCCAAAGGAAAACCGGGGACCGATTCTCATCACGGACTCTACGGGAGGGACGAACTACTGTGATTAACAGAAATTACCCATGTCCGTTGGTCGGGGAGCCGCGGGACAGAACTCGGGAACGAAATTGGAAAGCAACGGTCCACGGGAACCACGACCGAGAGTGCAGACAGCGGAAACAGAACCCGTGGGAAGCACGGAAAACTCGCGGAAGGCAGCGGAGCTCGGGACAGAGACGCTGGAGGCGGAGCCGAGGTGGATCGGACAGCGACGAAGGGGCGTCGGTGTCGGAGGGCGCGCACAGGGCGGTCGGCCTGGGGCACACCGAGAGGTACGGTCGCCGGACGGCGGGCGACGGTCAGCGCCGGCCGGAAAGACCACGCGGGGCGGCGCCAAGGGCGCTGGAGGGAGGTCGGCGGGGCGGATCCCGCGGGGACAGCGCGGCCGGAGGGGCGCTGGGGCGGCGCTTGGCCGGAACAGCGCGGGGGCGCACGCACAGGTGGGCGGGCGGCCGGAGGCGTGGGGCGCCGCGGGAAGCGCGCTGGACGGGGAACGACGGGGAAGTCCGCGGAGGCGCGTGAGGCTGCCGGAGGTGCTGACGGCAGAGAGAGCTCGGGGAAGTCGAGCTCGGCCACGGGTAGGGCTAGAGCTAGAGCTCGGGAGGAAGTTTGGGGAAGTCTCTTCCAGAGAAAGATCAGAGAGGGAGAGAGAGATGAGGAGTTGAGGGATTTGAGATTTGTGATGAGAGAAATGGTGAGGGAGAGAGTGTTTTGAGAGAAGTTGTTCTGCTGTTTTGATTTCGTGAGAGTGTTGTTCTGAGTGAAATGGAGAACGTGGGGATGAGGGATTAATAATGGGGAGTTGGGTGTGTGCGTGTGGGGGTTACTGGAAGGGAAAGAGGAGTGGGTAGTGGGGTGAATTTATCATTCTCTGTAATGAGAATAATGAAGTGGGGAGTTGATGGGTTGGGAGTTACAGAAATGAGGGGGGTTTTGCCAATTCATGTGTGTGAGAGTGGGGTGCTGGTCCTACGGGACCAGCCAACATTTAATTAATTTTTTTTTATTTTTTTTTATTTAAAGATTAAACCAAAATAATCAGAATTGAGAAAGAAGGAAACGGGCTCAGGCCTGGGTCTGGGCTCGAACTCGGGTCTGGGTCCGAAAATCAAAAAGCCAAGTTGTTATAATTTTCGAAATTCTTTTTCACACCAAAAATATTTAATAATAATAATAATAATAATAATTTTTTGAAAACGTTAATTAATAACACAACATTCTATTTAAATAAATTGCTACAAAAATAATGGGTTTCACAATCTTCCCTCCTTAGAAAATTTCGTCCTCGAAATTAAAGGCAAGGTAGGAGAATCAAAACAGGTACGGGTACTGCGCCCGTAACTCAGGTCCAACAATAAGAATTTCCAAGGCAGTCGTGGATGTGACGGTTTATGATATCATCCATGTAGAAAATACAAAAGCGAATCAAAGTACACGAGGTTGATCAGACCATCATGCACCGGTCCTGATTAGACAATATATTAGTGGGTGCACCCAATAAAATACCATCATGATCAAGCTTGACAAAAAATAGCTTGCAAAACTAGGCTAACTTCGTCAGCATCAGTCAAGTTTAGAACGAAAAGATAAGAAAATAAGTGATGACTCGAATTCTGATCTTCTTCTTACCTCTGACTAGGCTTGCAACTGGTTTCTCGGGCACTGAAAGGTTAAGTCCAAACTTGAACTCTGAATTATCCAAAATGTGACTCGGATCCGAAGTGTAGCATCTGGGCCGGCCTCAATTTCCTGCTCCGTCGAAACTGATTGTTCCTCTGGTAGAAGAAACTTCACCAAATACAATTTGGTCTTCCCAAGACCTACCAAATTTCGAGACGCAACATCTCAAACATTTTCAAGCGTCTGGATTGACCTCTCTGATTGCTTGTCCCGCGGTACTCCATGAATCTGGTAGATGTGCTTCTCGTACAATGCTGCCCACTTCTTAGTGGATAAACCAACTTGAAGGAAATTAAAGTGTGCTGACTTAGTCAGTCGGTTCATTATAATCCAATTGGTGCCCTTCCCTCCTTGGGAACAAGGCAATCCTTACTCAAAGTTCATTGTTATATGCTTCTACTTCCATTCTGAATGGTCCAGCGGCTCCAACAAGCTTGTTGTTCTCTTGCTAATTTCTCATGTTGACAAATTTACATCTAATTCTCATACCTGGAATTATCTTTCTTTATTCCATAACACCAATTAATGGAGGCATATTCCGATACATCTTATCATCTCCTGAATTTATGGAATACTGCGACTGGTGTATTTCTTTCATCAACTTGTTCCTCCGTTTGTCAGCCGATACGCAAAATCTCGTACCATTCTTCAGAGTTAGAAGCCTCAAGTGTTCCAGCCAACATTTGATCTCTAAGCCTGCAAAGTGTCTTGTTTTGAAACTACGTCCTCTTGATTTTTGTCCATCAGCCTCGAACTTCATCAATACTGAATCAGCATCCAGCTCCGTCCTTCTATCTCCAGGTAGTATAACCTCCAGTCCAAACTTCTCGATGTCTTCTAGCAGGTGCCACTCCTTGGCTAAGAACTTCGCCATCAGTATCGACCAAGTGCATCAGTGACCACATTAGCCTTACCTGAATAGTACTGCAGGTTGATGTCGAAATCCTTCATCTGCTTCAACCATCTTCTTAGTCTAACATTCAGCCCTTCCTGAGTGAAGACATATTTCAGACTTTGGTAGTCCGTACATATTTTTACTCCCTTTTCATAAAATCATGCTTCCATAGCTTCAAAGTAAAGATAATTGCAGCAATTCAAATTAGGTGTGGGATGATTCTTCTCATGAGTCTGTAGTTGCCTACATGTGTAAGCAATTACTTTCCCATGTTGTTGAAGAACGCAGCCCAGTCCTTTTCCAGAGGCATTACTGTAAATTGAGAACCCACCGGTTCCTGCGGGTAGCGCAAGGATTGGTGTAGTGGTAAGTCTCTTCTTCAGCTCCTCAATGCCGCATGGCAAACTTTCGTTCAGAATGAACTCTTCATTCTTCCAAGTGAGCTTCGTCATTGACTCAGCAATCTTGGCGAAAATTCTGCACGAACTTCTGATAGTAGCCGGCCAAGTTCAAGGATCTTTCTAATTGAACTTGGGGTATACCACTCTTCAACAACAGCTATCTTCCATCGAAATTTCTTCTCTTGACCACATGGCCAAAAGTCCACCTTGTCAAAAATCCACGTTCAGATAATTACCATAAAACTTCTTTTTCCTCAAAGTTCCAAAACTTCCTCAGGTGTTCTTCATGCTATTCTTCAATCTTCCAATATATCAGAATGTTATCTATGGAGAAGATGAACTGACTCAAATACTCATGAAAGATCTGTTCATGAGATTCATGAACATAGCAGAAGCACTTGTCAGTCTAACGTCCTGACCAAAGAAAACTACCCATACTTGATGTTTGAACGCCGCCTTTGGAAATGTCCTCTTTCCTGACTTTGGTTTGATGGTAGTCAAATCTTAAGTCAAACTTCGAAACACCCTAACTTCACACAAACAGATCAAACAGATCCTCGATCCGGGCAGAGGGTACTTGTTCTTTAGTGTCTGATAATTTGATGCACATCCATTGTTCCATCCTTCTGGGACATATACAAGATAGATGCTCCTAAGGTAAAGTTCCACTCTGAATAAATCCTAAAGCCTTCAGTTCATTGATCTGGTCCTTCATCTTCTATGATCTTCGAGTCTGAATCATGCCTTATTGTAAGGGGCAGGGTCTGCTGGATAGGAAGAGGGTCCTTAGATTGTGGCCTAACAGGTGTTGCTGGCCTATGAGCTCTGGCTTGATAAACAGATAAGGGCAGTCCTTTACCCGATGTTCAGCAGATCCACATGCCAAACATTGTCCCAATCTCTTGCGGCAACTAACGGTCTGATGACCAGGCCTCTTGCAGTAGTTACAAGCCCATAGCTTCTTACGACAAGGCTGCCGGAAGTAGAGTATTTGATGGGACCCAAATATCTTCAGGGGTATCCTTCCTAGGACAAAGTTCTGCTCTAACTTGGTTGGGGATATCTAAGGCTATATCATGACGTTCTTCATGTCTTCTCTCGTGATATTCTTCTGTTCCTGCTGGGCTTCAACTTGTGCTTTCTGGATCTCCATGATTTCTTAAAATAGGGTAACCATTTGGAAGGTGTTTGCTGGTACTGGTGGAGCAACAAAAATGAATACTCCACCAAGGAAATGCAATTCAGTTTGAGATGAGGTAGGATTCGTCGGTGTAGAAAAAACTTCACTGGATGCATTATGAGGACGGTCAAACAGCCGCGAGGGGAAAGACCCTGGGCTTTGGTTGAGGAGATGGGGTATGATCCGGAGATAACACCTCATCGCCAGCAGGATTTGGTCAACGGTCATTCTCTGGAAGGTTTAGGACGCACACATAAGCAAGGTAGCCTACCGGTCTATAATCAAGCAAAAATATTTATTTATAATATATTTCGGTCCTATGTTGTGACAAATTGATGTTCTAGTGTTCTAATTGTTTCTAGGTATGTTTTCCTAAGTTGTTGTTCAGACCTGCATGGGCCACCACTAAAAACATGTCACGACCCGATCCCAACTAATTGGGTCGACTCGGATCATGCCCAGCCTGCACCGTTGTTGAGACGGCGGCAGTAAGCTGTTCAGTAGCAGGTAACCATACAACAACATTATAATTTGTCACAACTCAACATCGGAAAATTTAAAACTTTATTAAACTTTTACATGAAATAAAAGATACAACTTAAACCATTTTTTTTTATACATCATGAATAAAAGAAAACTCTAGGCAAACAGCTCAGCAATCTCGAATTCCTCGTCTTGGGATCGCGTAACAAAGCCTCATCAGTGATACCAAAAATGTTGGGTCTCCAGTCAGGAGGGAGCAAAGTACAATTACGAATATCCAATAATTCAAATAATAATTTGAAATTTGCAATGTTAAACAATTTGAAATACTTTAACAATATTTTTCACAATTCTACAATTGAAAACAATGTGATTTGAGTAGGTAACGAACTATGACCGGCTTGGGATGATTCAATTATATCCTAATGATACGGTCCGGCCTATCCTCGTGTATAGGAGGAATCAGCTCGCACAATCAATGATGCAATATAGGGGTATTGGTCATAGACGCTACACTACTCCCCCAATATCCCGAGTCAATCAGATTCAATCAATGAGTCAATATTCGAACTCTAGGAGAGAGTTTCGTGTAGCAATGTGGTTTAAAATTGCAATAAAACAATTACTAGATAAATTACCAAATAGACATAACTGCACTTGCCTTTGTTTTAGAATGACTGGATAGACGAGTCGGTACCGAAGAGGAACGTCAGTTGTAACTTCGAGTTCCTACAGTTGAGAACTCGACTTAGATCCTTAAATAACCAGACTAAGTGTGCTAGTTGCAATCTCTAGTAGACCGTCCTAGTCAGGTTTTAAGTTGTATTTATTTACAGCTAACGATTACGTCGCAACTACGTGCGTTGATTAACCGGTTAATTGGATTATTTGGAAAATCACGAGAATCGATTATAATTTTGGAAAACTTTGTGTTTTCATAATATGTATATAAAATACAGTTTCTTTTAGTGACAAACAGTGAATTAATAATATTTTATTTATTTTAGCTAAACTCGTATTTAAGCCGTAAATTACGTCCTAACTACGAATATGAAATCAATCCAAACCACCCAAATTTACATCCACCAGAAAAGAAAAGAAAACAAACTACGCTACACAAATACATGGGCACAGCTACTGGTCCTAGGGTGGGGCTTATGCCCGATACATCTTTCTTTTACATTAAATAAGAAAATGACTGAATTATTAAATAAAATGCAGAATTTAAATGACTATAATATTTAGCCTAAAAATAAAATAATAATTTAAAGAAAGCTAGGAGTCTCAGACTCGGTCCATTTCCTCAAATTCGGTTTATGCCTCAACGTCCGGTCGGACCGGTGCGTTTGCATTTCGCCGGGGCCCACAGACCGGTACGGTCGTCGCCCGAAAATCAGTTAGAAATTCATTTTCGAAAGCCAGTTTTGAAATCAAATAAAATATAGTTTTTGTAAAAATTTGGGCAGCACTTCCTCTATTTTTGGGACAAACCCAAAACTGGGAAGTGCGCCAACAAATTCCTGCAAATATTTTCCAACCCAAAATAGTCCACAGAAATATCCACCAAAATGATTTCCAACACCACAGAAATAATTCCAACACCACCGAATAATTCCAGAAATATCCGGGAATCTATAATCCAACCAATTCACACCAAACCAGCAGATAAAACACAGGAAAATACGCTAACGTAGATAATCGAAAATATAACACAGCTAACCGGATTTCCCAAAGGGAAACCGGGGACCGATTCTCATCACGGACTCTACGGGAGGGACGAACTACTGTGATTAACAGAAATTACCCATGTCCGTTGGTCGGGGAGCCGCGGGACAGAACTCGGGAACGAAATTGGAAAGCAACGGTCCACGGGAACCACGACCGAGAGTGCAGACAGCGGAAACAGAACCCGTGGGAAGCACGGAAAACTCGCGGAAGGCAGCGGAGCTCGGGACAGAGCCGCTGGAGGCGGAGCCGAGGTGGATCGGACAGCGACGAAGGGGCGTCGGTGTCGGAGGGCGCGCACAGGACGGTCGGCCTGGGGCACACCGAGAGGTACGGTCGCCGGACGGCGGGCGACGGTCAGCGCCGGCCGGAAAGACCACGCGGGGCGGCGCCAAGGGCGCTGGAGGGAGGTCGGCGGGGCGGATCCCGCGGGGACAGCGCGGCCGGAGGGGCGCTGGGGCGGCGCTTGGCCGGAACAGCGCGGGGGCGCACGCACAGGTTGGCGGGCGGCCGGAGGCGTGGGGCGCCGCGGGAAGCGCGCTGGACGGGGAACGACGGGGAAGTCCGCGGAGGCGCGTGAGACGGCCGGAGGTGCTGACGGCAGAGAGAGCTCAGAGAAGTCGAGCTCGGCCACGGGTAGGGCTAGAGCTAGGGCTCGGGAGGAAGTTTGGGGAAGTCTCTTCCAGAGAAAGATCAGAGAGGGAGAGAGAGATGAGGAGTTGAGGGATTTGAGATTTGTGATGAGAGAAATGGTGAGGGAGAGAGTGTTTTGAGAGAAGTTGTTCTGCTGTTTTGATTTCGTGAGAGTGTTGTTCTGAGTGAAATGGAGAACGTGGGGATGAGGGATTAATAATGGGGAGTTGGGTGTGTGCGTGTGGGGGTTACTGGAAGGGGAAGAGGAGTGGGTAGTGGGGTGAATTTATCATTCTCTGTAATGAGAATAATGAAGTGGGGAGTTGATGGGTTGGGAGTTACAGAAATGAGGGCGGTTTTGCCAATTCATGTGTGTGAGAGTGGGGTGCTGGTCCTACGGGACCAGCCAACATTTAATTAATTTTTTTTATTTTTTTTATTTAAAGATTAAACCAAAATAATCAGAATTGAGAAAGAAGGAAACGGGCTCAGGCCTGGGTCTGGGCTCGAACTCGGGTCTGGGTCCGAAAATCAAAAAGCCAAGTTGTTATAATTTTCGAAATTCTTTTTCACACCAAAAATATTTAATAATAATAATAATAATAATAATAATAATAATAATTTTTTGAAAACGTTAATTAATAACACAACATTCTATTTAAATAAATTGCTACAAAAATAATGGGTTTCACACTTCCGGAGAATGATGAGGGTACAAAGCAGACAGAAGTCTTTAATGAACCCGTAGTCCAAGATGAAGCTGTCGTCAAGGAGACACCAGCTGAACCAGAACTCGCTGAGCCGTCAACTAAGCGAACGAGGAGGCCGAAAGACTTCGGAGATGACTTCGTCACCTATCATGTGGAAGCAGATCCGCTTACCTATGATGAGGCGATGAAGACCAGAGATGCTGTATTCTGGAAGGAGGCGATAGACAACGAGATTGACTCAATCACCTCCAACAACACATGGGTATTGGTTGACCTGCCAGAAGGAGCAAGACCCATCGGATGCAAATGGATCTTCAAGAAGAAGATGAAAGCAGATGGAACCATTGACAAGTTCAAGGCCAGGCTAGTGGCCAAGGGGTTTGTTCAGAAGCAGGGGATCGACTACTTTGACACTTATGCCCCTGTAGCTCGGATGACAACCATCAGATTGTTAATTGCTCTAGCAGCAATACACAAGCTGGTGATACATCAGATGGATGTGAAAATGGCATTCCTTAATGGCGAGCTGACCGAAGAGATCTACATGCAACAACCAGAAGGTTTTGTCGTCAGAGGTCTGGAAGACAAAGTCTGCAAGTTGATGAAGTCTCTGTATGGTTTGAAACAAGCTCCCAAAATGTGGTATGAGAAGTTTGACAACGTGATAAGGTCAAATGGCTACAGGGTCAGTGAAACAGACAAGTGTGTCTATACGAAGTTTGTTGACGGAAGAGGAGTAATCGTATGTCTTTACGTGGACGACATGCTAATCCTAGGTACGGATTTAAGCTGCGTCACAGAGACAAAGAAATTCCTCTCGACCAAGTTCAGTATGAAGGACTTGGGGGATGCCGGCGTAATCTTGGGGCTCAAGATCATCCGGACAGGCACTGGAATAGCGCTGTCACAATCTTATTATATTGAGAAGATGCTCACTCGTTACGGGGATCAAGATCTTCCTTTTATTGATACACCGTACCGGAGTGATCAGAAGCTGGAGCCAAATTCGAGGAAAAGCATCAGGCAGTTGGAGTACGCTAGCGTCATCGGAAGCTTGATGTACGCTACTACTGCCACAAGGCCTGACATAGCTTTTGCAGTGGGAATGCTGAGTCGGTTCACTAGCAATCCAGGCGTTGAGCACTGGAAAGCTGTGAAGCGTGTTATGAGATATCTCAAGAAAACTCAGACATATGCACTTTTCTACAGCGGAGATCCGTCAGTAGTGGAAGGCTTCAGTGATGCTAGCTGGTGTTCAGATATGGAGAGCGAGTATTCTACAGGTGGATTCGTATTCGCCATGGACGGAGCTGCTATATCGTGGAAGTCGAAGAAGCAGACTATGTTATCTCGCTCCTCCATGGAATCTGAATTCTTTGCATTGGATGCTGCTGCAGATGAAGCAGAGTGGCTTCGGGAGCTCATGTATGATCTTCCGGTGGTTGGGGCTCAGATACCGGCAATACCGATATACTGTGACAACCAGGCGGCAGCAGCAGTGGCATCAAATGAACTCTTCAACGGGAAGAAGAGAACGGTGCGGTTGAAGCACAGAGCAATAAACGATCTTATCAAGAGAGGTGTTATTGCAGTGAGTGATGTTCAGAGTCAGGAGAAACTGGCGGATCCGTTCACCAAGGGCCTCAAGCGCCAGCTGGTCGATGACACAACTTGTAAAATGGGCTTGAAGGTATTCTGATATTGTATTATTGTATTCCTACCATAAAGTTTTATGCTATTAGTTCAAAGATTTATCTACTAGGCATCTAGCTTTTGGTTCAAGGGAGGACCACTAATCGGAAGAATATCAGGAACGGTGGGTACATGTTCTATTGGACATGGAGAGGTTACGGACCTATAACCACTGTTGTCTACTATTGTTTTTTGCGAAAAACGGTTTCTGTGGGAAGGTTGGCTTAAATGCCTTAATGAGTTCTCAGGCAGAGTGAATGCCTGGAGTGCTTTACAGGAAGCAGGGTAGCGCAGCACTACAAGGAGTGTAACTCCATGCTACAGTGGGGTGACTCCACCATGAGGTTTCCAGGTAGGGGTAATGCCTCGGCTTTGCAAGCCAAGTCACAGCGGAGTAGCACCGCAAATAGGCATGTAGCCTAATGCTGTATGATAATCGTAATAAAGAGAAGTAGACAGCACTACAAAGAGGACGATATCCTCATGTTACAGTGGCATAACACCACGAAGAGGTACCAGGTAGGGTAAAGCCTCGGCTTTGCGAGCCATGTCATAGCGGCGTAACACCGCACGGAAGCGCAAGGCTTCATGCTGGGTAGTTTGGCACTACAAAGAGGCCTGTGACCTCATGCTACAGTAGTATGACACTACGATGAGGTACCCAGGTGGGGTAAAGCCTCGGCTTTAAGCCATGTCATAGCGGCGTAGCATCGTAAAGAAGCGCAATGTTTCATGCCATGACTCTTTATAAAGAACTCACATATAGTGTATGGACAGAGATATCAGGCCGTCTCTTGAGGGTAAACTTGTAGACGCCCAAAAATTATACACTGAAACCAGGCTGGCACAAGGCCTTCAATGTGCAGCCAGAAGCACAGTTGATGTCATTATGTGAGTAGAAAAAATTGTAGTTATGGTACAGAATTTAAGGCTTAGTCCATTCTTGTATCATGCTGTTATTTAACCTATACGGGAAGATTCAAGTCGTAGTGACATCTCTCCTAATGCATGATAGGCAGTAACTGTGGGGAACGCTCAACCTATATATTAAGACATGTGGGGGATTGTTGGTGTTTTTGCCTTTGGACTAGAAAAGATAGTCCCACATCGGCTACACCAAATGGTGAGTATCTCAATATAATGTATTGCTTGTGTTGAGGTGTGCACATGAGATGTAGTGGGGCACAAGTTAGTGCCATGTGGAAGTATTTTTCTAGAAGGAAAAGGGATTAAATCCAACAAGGATGCAAGTTAATTTTTGTTGTGCGGACTCGGACTCGGACACGGACTCCAGGATGTCTCGTGCATGCACGGGAGTGTTCGGGGGATACGCGTGGACTGGCACACTTCTATGCTGATTGTGGGATGATCTAAAATATCAAACTCTATTTTTGAGTATTGGTATTTTAGTCCCACATCGGATAGGAGAAGAGGTGAAGTCTCAACTCCACTCTATAAATAGAGCCCCTTGGCCTCCTTTGAAAGAAGCACCAAGAAGAGAGTTGAGGGAGTCTGTTAAGTCCAGGAAGCCCGTTCAAGTCTCAAATATTGACTTACGAGCGTTCCAGAAGTTCTTCGTGAACTTGCTGGTTCCTGGAAGCTGTTCGTGCTCGTGTGGGACGAATAAAGCTTTGAGCAACGGTGGTTCATTCATCCCAGCATCTCATTCTCGCCTGTCATCGCTGCTGTTGCCTTTTACAGTAACTTCTTTTTAGAAGCTCTACTGCCGATAGTTGCTTGCACAAAGTCTCTTTAGATTTTTTTGTGTATTACGTAGAATCTTTTTAGATCCTCGTAATTCAGAATCCTCCAGGATCTCTGTTGCACATCTTCTTTAAGGTGCTGCATTTGAAACGTTGTGTGTACAATTGTTTCAGTTTCAGAATTTTTCAACGAAAATTGTGCCTCGGCACTAACACACACATATATATATATATATATATATATATATATATATATATATATATATATATATATATATATATATATATATATATAACAAATTAAAATTAAAATTAAAATGTATTCAATATTCAAATTATATTTAAACTAAATTTAAACATAAATCCAAAGTTCTATAAACATATCTATGACACATTTTAATTTAAATTATTTAAATCATATTTAAACTAAATTTAAACATAAATCTAAAGTTCTATAAACATATCTATGACACATTTTAATTTAAATTATTTAAATCATATTTAAGCTATTTTAATATCCATTTTGGTAATATATATATATATATATATATATATATATATATATATATATATATATATATATGTATATATATATATATATATATATACAGAAATGCTCCAGAACCAGCCGCTGATTTTGTATTATAGAACCACTCTATGTTTTATGGATTGGATTAGAATTTAGTGGTTGAGATTAAAAGGTATAGATCAATCCCACCACCTTTTTAAGTCATTTAATCTCAACCATGCAATTCCAATCCAACGTGTATAATATAGATTGGTTTTATAATACAAAACCAGCCGGTTGGTGTTAAAGCACTCATATATATATATATATATATATATATATATATATATAATGCTATTTGTACCTCCAAATTGTATCTCATAATCGTCACTTCTTATGTGGCAGCTGACGTGATATGTTGATGTGGTAGCTGACTTCTGACAAATTTTAAAATTCAAATTCAAATTCAAATTAACATTAAAATTAATGTTAACATTAACATTAAAATTAATATTATCGTTAACATTAAAATTAATATTAATATTAACATTAATATTAACATTAATTAATAAAAATATTAACGTTAAATTAACATTAAGTTAACATTAATTAAAATTAATAATAAATTAATATAGACAAAATTGGATAATTAACTTTTTGTGTTAAAATTTGTCATATCATCGTCATGTCAAATGACACATAATATTATTTAACATGTCACGTCAGCTGTCATATAAGAAGAGATGTATTGGAGGATGATATTCATCACTAGCTTGGCTCATAATAGCCGCGTCATACTATATATTATTGACCGTGACTATAGGAGAGGGGATTATTTTCTCAAAAGTTCGATTATTTCGTTCCATCAAAATATGCCAAATCGTTGTCGCAAGTCGCACTTGTTGTTACCATTCTCTCTTTCTTTGTATATTACTTCTGTTAAGTTTAAAATGGATCACTTGATCGATGAATCATCGTGCTCAACTTACAATAAAATTAAATATTAAATATTAAATTTACATCGAGGTCCTGATCATCCGTGCTACACTAATCTCTACCAACGTGATATGTCAACACCAACAATCTTTATTAGGGGGTGAGCATTCGGATTATTCGATTTCAATCGAATCAAATCAATCAAAATTGTATAAACCAAAAATTTAAAAATTTAAAAACAAAATCGAATCGAAATTAGTCAAAATCGAAACTGAACTGAATAATCAATTTGGTTTATTCCGTTTATTTTGTTCAGTTGAAATATTTTTATTGTTTAATGTGCCGGATATAAAGTTGAAATTGTGATTAAATTATATTAAAAATTATAATTCATATACACACATTTGTTGTGTTTCAAAGTTGTGCACAAAGATGGACTATTTGTTATTATCAAAGTTCGATTTCAAAACATATAAATAGAATTCTTGTTTTCAAAATATACACATTTTAATCAAAAACATAAAAATGAGGGTATTTACATAATTGAGTAAGTCTTATTTGATTTTCGGTTTTGGACCGGAACCGAAATCCAAAACCGAAACCGAACAAAGAATTTTAATATTTTCAAAACCGAAACCGAACCAACTTTTTTTTTCCAAACCAAACTGAATCTCTTATTCGCTTCGGAATTAGGTTAAATTTTTGGTCCAAAATCGAATAATGCTCAACGCCTATCAATGAAGCATCTTGATTGTTCATTGTCATCTACAACGTCATGATGTTGGATTGTATCTTATTTTCGGTTGAGCGCTCAAAAGAAGGTGACAATGATGTTGATAATTTAGTTTCACATCGGATAGGGGGTGAGAACTCTTTTAAGACATATGAGCACAATTCAATATCGTACCTCATGGACCAACTCCGGTTCGACTCACACCGCATTTCTAACAAGTGGCATCAGCCCATGATTATAGAGCTGGTTTGGGTGGCTCTATTTGGTTTGAGTCAGATGGTGCTGAACGTTCATGCATATACTCGGATATACTGGCTTCAAGGTGGAGTTAGGAGCATATGCAACTATACGAATTGGTTTCAAATGTGGATTTGACGCGTCCAAGGTGGAACAAGAAGTTGTGGTCGGCACACAATGGTGGTATGGATAAAGGTGTCGTTTGGTTCAGTGGTCGAACGGATCGAGATGACAATATATTGGATTTTTTGGGTGCTCGGGCTGGAGGGAACGAATAAGGGCAACAAGAGTGCTAAGGTTGTTCGGCTGACGAAAACGAATAAAAAGTAACTTGGATGCTAAAGTTGTTCGGCTAACGGGAACGGACAAATATAGAAAGGGTGCTAATATTATTTGGCTAACGAAAACGAACTAAGATGGAGATTGTTTATCTCGTTTTCGATTAAGCGCTTAAAAGGGAGTGACAATGGTGTTGTTAATTTAGTCACACATCGGATAGAAGGTGGGATACTGAGGTATATATAATTGCAATTAATTCAGATCTTACATAATATATTTTTTATGATATATAAGCTCAATCCAGTATCGTACCTCATGTGTCAACTTTGGTTCGGATCACACCGTATTTCAACCATGCATTAACCCTCCCTCTGCTTTCCGTCATTGCTACAGTATGGCCTCGTTTGGTTCGCGGAATGGAAAGGAAAGGAAACTGATTCCTTGGTATTTCCTTTCCTTTAGGAAATTATAATTCCTATAAACTTTTCTTTTCCGGTGTTTGGAAAGATCGGGATTATAACCGGAATATATCTTTAATTTCTATTATAGTGTTTGGTGTTTGTAAGGAAATGAAACAAAATCAAGTCAATTTTCCAAAAATATCCTCGTGCTAATAAAAATAATGATTACTTAGAAATATTTTTGTCTAAAAGATATTATGGATAAAAATGATAAATAATATTATGAACATGGATATTTTGGTCAAAACTTTTTGTAATAAATGCAGGAAAGTCGGAGGGAAAGTGATTCCTTAGATAAATGGGAGGAACTACTTTCCGCTCTATTTTCCTACCTCTTGGGAATCATTTTTCCTTTCCAACAACTTTCCTTTGGCTCTCAAACATAGAAAATGAATCATTTTTCTTTTCCAAGCTCAAATTCCGGTAACCAAACGAGGCCTATACGTTTCGTCCGTAGTTATCTATGATATGTTCCTGTGTTGTCCACCGTCTTTATCTGTTGTAATCTAGGACAAAGTTACATTATCTTTGTGCCTCCACAAAGGCCCATGGAAACATGAATCCCATGTAGGGTCGCATTAGGAACTTTCTAGGCCAGTTCCTAGGCCTTTGCAACAAGGTCGTTAACAAGAATCTTGAACTCTTTACACTAATTTTTATAATAATGATTTTTACTCAATCTTTGATGTTAAAAAAATATTGACTGCATCTAATATATCTATCGTAAAGACCCTAATAAATAATTCTACATTATTTCTAAAATACAACATACCTACAATATCTTATATAAAATAATAATATTTCTCATTACTAAGCTCATTAATTAGAACAAGTTTATTTACCAAGATCGTGTAGTTTGTAATGGGCGATTTTTTTTTT